>VONZ01000032.1:2422500-2457500 GCA_012976165.1 Labeo catla | reverse complement strand
AACGTTATGACCGATAACATAAGGTGACGCAGTACAGGCATAATTTTTCCACTCAATTATGTTGTAATAACAAAATGTTTAATAACGACAATTAACTTGTTAAAACGACATCTTGTTAAAACAACATTTTCTCATAATAACAAGATGTTAGGTCATTAAAACGACAATTATCTGGTTAAAACGTCAACTCTCGTAAAAACAAGACGTCATGTCGAGATGTTGTTGTTAAAATGACATCTTTTCTTGTAAAAATAAGAGATGTCGTTAAAATGACAATTATCTTGTTAAAACCACATCTTTTCTTGTAAAAACAAGACGTTATGTCGTTAAAACGACAACATAAATATCTCGTTAAAACAACATCTTTTCTCATAATAACGATGTTTTCTCATTAAAACAACATTCATATGTAACCATACATCATCTATAATGGGAACAACATATCGTTTTTATGACGTCATTATTACGAGAAAAAATGTCGTTTTAACGTCATAACGTCTCGTTTTTACGAGAAAAGATCTCATTATTACAAGAATGAAGATGAAGATGCTTTAACAAGATAATTTTCATTTTAACGATATAACATTTGTTTTTATGAGAAAAGATGTTGTTTTAACAAGAAAACATCTCATTATTATGAGAAAAGCTGTTTTAACTAGATAACTGTCGCTTTAACTCATTTTAATGAGAAAAGATGTCATTTTAAGATATTTTTTTTAATTACATAACATCTTGTTTTTATGAGAAAAGATGTTTTAACGAGAAAAGGTGTCATTTTAACGACATCTAGTTTTTACGAGAAAAGATGCCATTTTAACAAGAAAACATCTCATTATAAAAAAGATGTTTTAACAAGGTAATTGTCGTTTTACTGATATCCCATTTTTACGAGGAAAGATGTCATTTTAACGAGAAAACATCTCGTTATTATGAGAAAAGATGTTGTTTTAAGTAGATAATTGTCGCTTTAACGACAACTCATTTTTACGAGAAAACATCTAATTATTACGAGAAAAGGTGTTGTTTTAACTAGATAATTGCAATTTTAACGACATATCTTGTTTTTATGAAAAAAAATGTTTTAACAAGAAGACATCTTATTACGAGAAAAGATGTCGTTTTAAGATAATTGTCGTTTTAATGCCATCTCATTTTTATGAGAAAAGATGTTGTTTCAACATGAAAACATTTCGTTATTACGAGAAAAATGTCGTTTTAACTAGATAATTGTCATTTTAAGATAATTATGTCATTTTAATGGCAACATCTTGTTTTTAAGAAAAGATGTTTTAACAAGAAAACATCGGTTATTACGAAAAAAGATGTCGTTTTAAGTAGATAATTGTCATTTTAACGACATATCTCGTTTACGAGAAAAGATGTCAATTTAACAAGAAAACTTCTCTTTATTATAAAAAGATGTTTTACCAAGATAATTGTTGTTTTACTGACATATCGTTTTTACGAGAAAAGATGTCGTTTTAACTAGATAATTGTCATTTTAACGACACAACATCTTATTTTTATGAGAAAAGATTTTTTAATCGTTTTATCAAGAAAACATCTCGTTATTATAAGAAAACATGTTTTAAGATAACTGTCGTTTTAATGAGAAAAGATGTCATTTTAACGAGATAATGACATTTTAACGACGTTAAAGATGTCGTTAAAACGACATACCTCATTATTATGACACAAGTGTAAAAAATATGTGTGTGGCAGCAATAACAAATATTCTTAATAAATCTTTCAACCAAAGCTGGGCACTTGTCAACGTGAGCGTCTGTCGTTATTGCAGTCCCGTCTGTTCTGTCTTTTCATTTTCTGCTGTGAAAAACCAACGGGACAGTGTTGCCACCTTGTGGAATAACGGATTAATGCAAAACGAATTCAACGCGCATGTGCGACCTTGTACTATTCTGATGACGAAATTGGTGCCGCGCCTTCTGTACGCATAAAAAGCGAAGCATGCTTTGGGCTTGATGTAAGCAATAAGCTTTGCATTTCAAAAATCTAGACATTTTAGTAACAATATTACAAAGTTTTCAACTTCAAAAAAAAAAAATTAGCGCCATAAAATTAATTTATTCCACATAAAAATACAAAATAATATTAACGACATTGACCAGATATGAAAGTCTCCCCTAGACATAGCTAACATTAATGGTTGAGGAATAAGTGTGTAAAGAAAACACAAATAAAAAAAATAATGGAAAATATGTAAATATGTTTTAATTCTCGTCTTTTTTTTGCAAAAAATCTCTAAAAAATAATGAAAAAATTTCTCAGTACAAAGGCTACATTACTACTGGAAGGTACTAGCACGTCGAGTAAATACACAGTAGAAAATGATTTTAGTGAATCACAATGCTCGCAATGAAAATAAATCTGCAATAAAGATTTATGCCTCTTTTTCTGTTCTTTTTTTTTTTCTTTTTTACAAACAGTACAAACAGTATTGCACATTACAACAAAGAAATCGAGGTTCTCAGCCTTTAAAAAAGGGACTAATTCAAGTCTTGGGTGAGTAGAAGGCCACCGCATCAGCGACGCATCTGGGGCTTTCCGTCAAGTCGAAACGTTTAATATCTTTCCAGCTTCGCAAAATGAACGTTTTCATTCTTTCCATCTTTATAAGGTTAACAAATCGGGGCGTGTTCGCTTTACAAAACAAAGGGAAACACCATTTCACAAAACATAAAAATAAAAACGAACAGAAGATTTCACAACTCTGGTCAGCATAGTAAAGGTCTGATTGTAAATATATAAAAAAGTAAATAGTAGTATGTTCAGTTGACTTGATAAGCACCTGACGGCCTGTTGTTGACCCTATAGAATATATATATTTACAGAAAATATATATATTTTATAATAGTAATAAGATTAGATGTGGAACACTGTGATGTCGCAGCGGGGACAGCGGCTGTACTTCAGCTTCCTACTACAGTATTAAAATAATACAGCTCTAACTCCTTCAGTTGTTTTTGTTTTTAATTTTTTTCCAAAAATAAAATTAAAAGCAAATAAGCATGACAAAAATAAAATTAAGCATCTGTTAAATCATTTGTTTTTCTCTCTAGCAGAATTAAATTAATATATATAGTCTTTATTTGAATAAACTTACTTAGAAAATATCAATCTCTCTCCTATTTCAAAATTGAGGTATTGCAAAAGATTACGTCAGTCAGAAAGCACACATAGTTTTCTATCAAAAAAGAAAGAGAAAAAAAAAAAAAAACAAGAAAAACAACGCTGACTGTTCAATCCAGATACAAAGAGTAGTGCATAACAAATATTATATCTACTACACAGAAGGAACAAACATAGAAAAATCTGGGCAGGGAAAGAAATATCACAAACGCACCCAGAATTCACCATCGTCGGGATCGGGCTTACCCACAATCCTCTTTCTCCATCGGTACAAAAGTAGTGTTAGCATTTGTCGTTTTTAATCAAACTGAACGTGCTAACCGAAAGCTGACAGTTTCTAAACTCTCGGATAAGCAGCCGAGTCGCATTTCTTCGCGTTTCTCTCCACCATCTCTTAATTTAGTTTCAAAATGTCCACCACATTAGCAGGTCGTGATTTTAGTTCAAGCTTCGCTGGATAATCTGGATATATCGACGCGGCGGTTGCGCGAGCTACTTCCGCCCGCCGTATGTCAAAGTAACGTTAGTGATTTAGAGCCAGTGTTCGCTTATTCTCCCAGAGTTACCGGTCGGACACAGTATGTTGAATCGTCGGCGTGCAACGTAGTGTAATTGGTCGTTTCGAGTCGGACAGATCTTTGGTTGTGACGGGACGCGTGTCGTGGGCTGACTAGCAGAAGTGTGCGAGATCCGTGGACAGAAGGGACCGTGTGTTTCACAGGACGTTCCATGTCAGACATCAATAACAGTTAAAGCGAATCACAGTTCTAGGCGTCGTCTAACCGAACTACATAGTGTATAAAAAATTGCACAATTCTATGAACAATCACTGCAGAAGTTACTTCACCTGTTAAAGACATTTCGCTAGGACATCCTACAGCTAACTGGGTTGAGCGCTTCTGTCATTTGGCTCTTTTTTTTTGCTGTTTTCTTTTGCAGTGTTCTTGCTATGTTCAGTTTGTGCTCTATAGAAGCTTATTTCTGTCACAGAAAAAAATAAATAAAAAAAGTTTATATCTCACAATTGTGAGAAGTTAAGCTGTAATTACGAGTTTATAAGATATAAACTGTGAGATATAAACCACAAAAAAAGTGTCATAATTAACCCCTTAAAAAAAAAGTAATTGTGAGATGTGAAGTTTCACCCTGGGAAAAAACATGCATTTTTATGTAACAATTCAATTTCTTTTTTATCTACAATTTGATTAGACTAGCAATTGCCAAAAATAAATAAATAACAAAAATGAAAATAAAATCAGAATAAACGGACTTAAAAAAAAAATTAAAAGGTAATTGTAGCTTTTTTTGATCTCAATTCTGACTTTTTTTCCCTATGATTTACACTTAAATTGCCTAAAAGTAAATCTTAAAAAAAAAGTAATTCTGGCTTTCTATATCACAATTCTGACTTTTTTTCCTGTATGATTTACACTTGCAATTGCCTAAAAAAGTACATCTTAAAAATTAAAAAAAAAAAAATAATAAAGTAATTCTGGCTTTTTGTGACACAGAATCTTTTTAGTCTTTTTTCCTAATGATATAAACTGGCAATTGTCAAAAATAAATAAATAAATAAATAACAAAACATTAAAAATAACAATCAGAATTAAAAAAATTAAAAAGGTAATTGCAGATTTTTGTTACACAATTCAGATAAAAATTAAATAAAAATAAAAATTAAATAAATAAATAAAAATCAGAATATAAAAAAGTAACTGGAGCTTTTTATCTTACAATTCTGAGTTTTTTCATATGATATAAACTCGCAATTACCAAAAAAAAAGAAGAAGTAAAAATCAGAATAAAAAAATAATAAATGCAAAATAAAAAGGTAATATGGTGACAATTTGGACATTTTTTCCCCTAACAATTATGTCTCAAAATTGTTAGGAAAAAAGTCCAAATTGTGACACAGAATCGAGACAAACAATTCTGATTTTTCTGAGGCAACTGCAGATTTTTCTCACAATTCTGACTTTTTTCCCCCATATGATTTAAACTTGCCATTCCCAAAAATGAATCAAAAAATGGTATAAATAATCAGTTTTTTTTTTTTAAGGTAATTGTGCCTTTTCATCTCACAATTCTGTGTTTTTTCATATGATATAAACTCGCAATTGCCAAAAAAAAATTCAAAATCAATTTGGACATTTTTTCTGTCTCGAAATTGTTAGAAAAAAAGTCCAAATCGTGACACAGAATCTTGACTTTTTATCTCACAATTCTGACTTTTTGGTATGATATAAACTCGCAATTGCCAAAAATAAATAAATAACAAAAAATTAAAAATCAGAATAAAAGAAAAACTAAAAAAAACTAAAAAAAAAAAATAAATAAAGTAATTGCGGCTTTTTATTTCACAATTCTTTTTCAGAATTCTAAAAAAAAGTCCAAATTGTAACAAGAAATAAAACTTCAGAATTGCAAGATATGAAAAATTCCAATTCCAAAAAAAAAAAAAAAAATGCTGTGGAATAAAAAAAAAATTTTATTTAGTTTTTTTCCTGAATTCTGACCCTTTTCTAACAATAGCGAGAAATCAAGTCCAAATCATGGATATGTTTTTGTTATCCCTAAATGATATGAGGAAAGAAACATATGAAAGAAAGTCAGAATTGTAAGATAAAAAGTCGAAACTGAATTGAAAGTTATAAACTTGAGATTGCAAAAAAAAAAAAAAAGGAATAAAAAAAAATTAACTGGATGGAACATTCTTCTCACAATGTAAGGGGGGAAAACCTGAATTCTGAGTTTATGTCTCACAATTCTCTCGTAAGTCAGATTTGTAAGATAAAAAGAAGCAATTACTTTTGCTATTTTTTATTCTGAGGCGGAAATAAGCTTCCATAGTGCTCCATATCGCTCATCCATCGTGGGGGAAATGAAAGTGAGACCCGATTTTTTTAGCATGCATCGCAGACTCATTAACATGCAGTTTCGGTGCAGACGCAGACCCTTCGGAGCTCGCTCGCCTGAATAAAGTATGACGGCATGGTCTCATACCATGGGTTTAGCAGCAAAAGCTATTGCAGCATTACATGTAGATAATACTAAAAAACTTGTAAAAAAATGAGCCTAAAAAACTAAAGCGAACAGAACGAGATGCATGCATGAGGTATTACTATTCATTTCAACATGGAGAGCAAACGGCGTTTTACTCTGTTTTTTAACAGCTCACTTAAACATGATTTTCTCAATGAATTCATTTCACCTTTGGTAACTTATTTTTTTGTCATCATCTAAAGGGGAATTTCCTACCACCACTCTGTTTTTCACAATAAGTGCATGCTCCTTTAAAAAGTCTGACACCCAAAACGTATTATCTATGTGTATATAGATAAATATGAAAATAAAAATATATCCTTTTTGTAAATGTACTGTATATATTATATATATATATATATATATATAGTCTCACACTGTCTAATGTTACCTACATGGAGCACTAAACCGATCAAACGAAGGATAATGAGAGAATTAAAGCACAACATCCTGATTAAGCGTTAACATCGACTGTTTGTGCCAAAGTGCAACGTTTGAGCACGCAGACTCAAAATTCATATTTTCCTAAGTGTTTGTAAGCAGAGAATATAGTGGACAGAGATATCATGATATTTGTTTTCTAAAAACAAAAGCTGAGAGGGGAGATCCGTGTGCGGTTACTGGTCATGGTGTTGAAGGTGTTGGGTGGGTGGAGAGGGTGACGTGACTCTCGGCATCAGCTCCAGTGGAAGGACACGTGCCGAGGTCGATCTCCGCCTTCCTTCACCAGCGGTTTGTGGAACTCGCGGCCGGCGCGCGAGTGGATGCTCGCCCAGCAGTACTCGCAGTAATACTGCAGACAGGTGACGTTGGCACAGAAAAAAGGGGCGAACTTTCCTCCGCAGCGAGCGCCCTGACATTCATCGCACA
This sequence comes from Labeo catla, assembly GCA_012976165.1. Taxonomy (NCBI): domain Eukaryota; kingdom Metazoa; phylum Chordata; class Actinopteri; order Cypriniformes; family Cyprinidae; genus Labeo; species Labeo catla. Next base: position 2,450,438 of record VONZ01000032.1, on the reverse strand, counting down.
TCTGATCGTCCAGCACGTACGGCTTCACCTCCACCTGCGGACACGGAGAGTGCGAATATAGAGAGACAAACTCAAAGCTACATTCTTGTTTGGTAAGAAGCGCATACATATATCTAATACTGTTCAAAAGTTTGGGGTCAGTATTATTTTTTTTTATTATTTAGAAATTAATACTTTTATTTAGCAAAAGATGCATAAAATTTATCAAAAGTGACAGTACAAACATTTATAATGTTACAAAAGATTACAGATGTATAGATATAGGCAGACAGATATATAGGATTAATTTTATATTAATTATATATATATATATGAACCCTAAAATAGAATATTACAATTTAACTACATACTTTTTAAAAATAAAATATACTATATATTTTTAATAAAATAATAAAAAATGTTAGACAATATAAGCATAATTATATATTAATAATTGTAGATAACTAATTTATACATTATATATATTTATTCATCATATATTTTATATCATATATATATATATATATATATATATATTTTTTTTTTTTATCAGATATATATATATATAAATAATACATTGTTTATTTATCTATAAATATATATTTACAGATAAATAAACAAACTGAATGTACTGACAGGTTGATAAATATTTATTGATTATATGTTATATTTATTACTTATATATAATATATAAAAATCTTATAATATTATGATTGAACTACATATATAGAGTATACAATGAAAATATTTTAGATACAATATTATATTAAGATTTAACTATAAATACTTAACAAAAATTCTAAAATTCTATAATATAATATTAATTAAATATGTGTGTGCGCGTGTGTATTTATTACTCATATATTATATTAAAATTATTTATTACTTATATTTTTTATATGTAATATATAAAAATCTTATATTACAACTGAACTAAACAACAAATAAATAAATAAACAATTTATATAGAAAATAATATTTATGATATATATATATTAATTAATTTCCATTTTTATATATAATATAAAAACATATAATAACATATAATAACATTATAATATAATGCATTCATTTTGTCTGTCTGTCTATCTATCTATCTATCTATCTATAGTTGCTAAAATAATAGAAATTTTATATACAATTTTATATTTATGATTTCCTTTTATACATAGTTTGGATATTTGAATATTTAGATAGATAAAAGATCTAAATGCATTAACAGGTTTAACAAAGCAAACCCGAAATCTATCCATCAAACCTTGCTAACCACCCCTTAAGAACCACTGTGGTAGAGGATGTAAACTACTGACTAATGTTTCTAAATTTACATTTATACTAATAGGACAAAATGAACTAGTATTTGAGTAGTGACACACTGATGGAGGGTTGGAGGGGATTCTGGTGAGCACTAGTTTTAGTCCAGTGACCATCAGCTATTTACTTCTGAATAACATTCCCAAAACAGTCCAGTAAGTCTAGTGTGTACATACGCGCACAGGAATAGCATGGAGCTATAATTAACAAACGCCACGTCTGAGACTTCAAATGGCTGTCAGGCCTCCAGAAGCCCATGGTCATGTTGATTACACACAGTCTGCTCTAGGGTTTCCACAGTCTGTATTGTTGGCCGTATGGAAACGGCCTACAGGAAAACCACGGTACAAAAACTGCCACTATGCAATCACATAGAGAATTACAGTTATAAAAGTACAGTATAAACCTCTTCTAGGACGCGTCTAGTCAATACGGCATTCATAGCATTCTGCAGGTTTCTAAAATGGCCCATGATTAAGCAGATTTTCAGTTTGTAAAGAGTCTTTCACACAGGCTCTGGTAAAATCCGGGTGTGTTTCGAAAGGTCAAACGGCAAGTTCAAATAGTTTCAAGTAAAATGTCACATTATAACATGTTGCTATAGGTTAATGCTTCATTTTATAAAGTTCAGTGCACTAGGACCAGTGTTATTTTAGTATAATAAAGATTTTGAATTAGTTTTAATTTTTATATTTTTGATTTTATATTTATATTTTTTGTAGCTAACAAATATTTTATTATATATATATCATTTTTTTCATTGTAATTTTATATAAAATTTTAGTACTTTTATTGTTTTTGTCATTTGAATTATTATTATTATTATTATTATTATTTATTTTTTTTTTTTAAGTACAGTTTATCTATATTTACTTTTTTATTTCAGTTTTAGCATTTTAGTACATCAACAAGTATTTCAGTATATATTTATTATTTCGCTTTATTTCAAATAATGTATTTTTTATGGTTTTAGATTTACCTTAATAACCCTCACAAAAATTGAGTACTGAACTGAATTTTGCTATTAAATCGTCTGTCTTCTGGATTGTGTAAAATGACAAATATTGAAGCTCACTCACCCGTTTGTCAATGTCATTATGCTGCAGCTGGACGAATCTGGCGCTGATGGCAGCGATGTAGCTCTGCTGATTGGAGAAGGCCACACGGCCCGCACCTTTAGGGTATTTGAGTTCTGGGTCAGTGTCAATGCCGGCGTAACACACACCTCCATACAGTCTGTCCATGATCATGGCCAGCTCCACTAAACACACACAGAGGAGAAACACGGCATGATATTTTATATTCAGCACATGAGATGATGTTGTATGAGAGAGAAATTCACCTGCTCGTAGAGGTCGTGGAACGCCTCCCACAAAAATGGTTTTGCGTGGGTCAAGAGGCTGAGAGCCATCCATCACGAAATCACTGTCACTCAGGTTCCACGGGCGAATCTGGACCTGAGAATGAAAAACTGTCAATCTCTAGCAGAATTTCAATACAAGACGCTTGTTTTAAGACCTAGTAGGGGCAAACTGTTTTTTTGTGAGAAAGTCAAGTCAATTTGGGCATCTCAAGTCTACCCTGTAAATTATATTACCTTATTACACTTATTATATATATATATATTCAATTTAAACATAATGTGAAAATTAATATCGTGAAATATTATTACATTTTTAAAAAATGGTTTTCTGTTTTAATATACTAAAAAATAATATAATAATAATATAATTTATTCATTTAATGCAATGCTGAATTTTCATCATCCATTACTCCTGTCCTCAGTGTCACATGATCCTTCAGAAATCATCCTGATTTATTAACAATATGCTGATCTATCATCAATGTTGTAAATTGTTGTGCTCCTTAATATTTTTGGGAACCTGTGATACTTTTTTCAGGAATTTTTGATGAATAGAAAGTTAAAAAGAACAGCATTTATTAAAAATAAAAATATTTTCTAACAATGCAAGTCTTTACCATTACTTTCTAATTTAACACATCCTTGCTGAAAAAAAAAAAAAAATAATAATAATAATAAAAATCACAGGTTACAAAAACAACAACAACAACAACAGCACAACAAAACAACACAACACAACACAACAAGAAATTAAGCAGCAAAAACTTTCTAATACTGCTAATAAGGATCATGTGACACTGAAGACTGGAGTAATGATGCTGAAAATTCAGCTTTGCATCACAGGAATAAATTACGTTTTAATGTTTATTAACATAGTAAACCATTATTTTAAATTGCAATAATATTTTATAATTTTACCATGTTTTTGATCAAATAAACATTTGCAGCAATAGCCAAAAATATATTGTATTGTTTAAAATGATCAAATTTTCTTTTATGCCAAAAATCATTAGGATATTAAGTAAAGATCATGTTTCATGAAGTCATTTTGTACATTTCCTACTGTAAATATATCAAACGTAATTTTTGATTAGTAATATGCATTGCTAAGAACTTCATTTGGACAACTTTAAAGGCATTTTTCTCAATATTTTGATTTTTTTTACACCTTCAGATTCCAGATTTTCAAATAGTTGTATCTCGGCCAAATATTGTCCTAACAGACCATACATCAATGGAAAACTTATTTATTTAAAAAATTGACCCCTATGAATGCTTTTATGGTCCATGGTCACATATGTAATTTATAAAAATGTAAATATTTGTAATATTTTTTTTATAATATATTAGAATATATATGAATACAATTATTATAAAATTAAATAGAATTCAAATTTTTAAAATAATTATTTCAAACAGCATTTAAAAATCTGAGCTTCTGTCTAGACAGAGTACTAAACCATATTTCTTCGGATGACAGATTCACAACACTGAGATTTAGTGAGTTGTGGCAGCGCTTCACTCACTGGTTTATCTTTAATAGTAGGGCTCGAGACACAAAGGTAGAGTTTCCCGTCCTCCTCAATGCAGGCATCAATGAGAGCCTGGACCGAACTCTCCTCCTGGAAGAGCAGGAAAGCGTAACCTGCAGAAGGAAGAGCATAAGAGATGAGACAATCCCTGGCTGCACAGAGTCAGACTGCAGCCAAAACCAGAAGAGCTCAGAACACAGGAAGCACATAACCGCTGCTGACGGCACGGACTGAACCGAGTCTGCATGTGGAGGAATAAACACAACGAGTCTGAAACTAACAGTAACCATGTGGGAGGAGCTTGGTTGAGTGGGCGGGGGTAATGGGCGTGGCCATGCTGAGGTGAAATTGGGACAGGCTGTTTATTGCAGCTGAAATGAGTCTTGGCTGAACAGTGGGGAAATAAAATCGTCTGCAACTTGCCACTGTCATATTTATTTCACATTACAGCTACCACTGACATAAATTAAATATTAGTCACAATTTATCATTGTCAAACAATATTTTTAAGCAAATTCCTAACACAGTTAATCGCTGTGCAGTCTATTATATCTTGTATTTTTGCACAACCATCCATATTTGAATTTATCAGTTTTGTAAATTAACATAGACTGTCTAAAGTTTCTCTTTCTCTCACTGACACGACTCTGCATTAACCTGACTGTTTTAGAGAGCACATACACTGTCTGTCTCTGTCTGTGAATTCATAACGTCCATCATTTTCAAGCCCTTTAAAGGAGTGTTTTCCCTCTATAACACTGGAGTTTGACAACATCAGGATCAGAGCCAGCAGAAAGACCAGAGGGAAGAAAAGAACACGGCGTTCTGCCCCAGAGACAGACAGACAGAGTGTAAGGAGTCGAAAGAACAGAGAAATATGAACAACCTTGGGAAAGTCGATCAAAGACAGCACAAGAAATCAGAGGAGTGTGTTGGGGGAGATTCATGTACAAGCATCAGATTTAAGAGTGCCAGAGGTTTCATATAAATAAAGCTTAAAAATAATAATTAAATGCATAAAAATAAATTCAGATTGGATTATTTTACTCAATTAGAGTTTATGGTGAATAATAAAGATGTTAATATATTAATATATATTTATATTAAATATATTTTAAATGGTAAAATACTGTTGTTGTTGTATATTTCCTTCTAATAATAATAATAATAATAATAATAATATTTTCACACTTTACCCTATATGACCTAATGTATTTTACTATAATAAAATATAACAAAATATTTACTATTTATATGCTTGTAAATACTCAGTTAGAGATTATGATCAATAATAAAGATGTTTGAAAGAAACATTTGAAAGTAAACATTTAAATATAATTAAAAATGTAAATGTAATTAAAATACATTTTCTATACATTTTCTAAATATTTTAAAATATGATTATTATTATTATTATTATTATTATTGTTATTAATATCATCATTGTAGATTTCTTCCTTAAATTAACTACTGTGTCCAAAAATATTTTCATGCTTTTATGAACACACTGGTAAAATATCTACTTAATAAAATATAATAAATCATTTTTCAAATGCTTGAAAAAAATTATTCATCAGAATACACTGCACAACTTCTGGAGACCATCTTCTGATCTTAAAAATAATGAATAAATCCCAAAAAATAAATTCAGATTGGAATATTCCAATCAATTACAGATTACGATGAATAATAATAAATATATCTGAGAGATGCTTTTCTTCATGGAATTTCTAAATCATGTATACATATTTAAATGTAATTAAAATACATAAATCTTATTCAAATATATTTAATATATTAAACACATTTAAAAATTATTTTAAATATTATAGTAATTATTATTTATTACTTCTCTTCTTCTTCTTCTTCTTCATAATAATAATAATAATAATAATAATAATAATATTTTCACACTGTACCCTAAACTACTGTATTTTACAATAAAATATAATAAAATATTTACTATTTATATGCTTGCAAATACTCAATTATAGTTTAGGATCAATAATAAAGATGTTTGAAAGAAACATTTGAAAGTAAACATTTAAATCTAATTAAAAATGTAAATATAATTAAAATATATTTTAGATTAAATATATTTAAAATTGTAAAACTTATTATTATTATAAATAATTTCAGATTGGAATATTCTACTCAATTACAGATTATGATGAATAATAATAAATATATCTGAAACAATTTTTTTCTTCATGGAATTTTTAAATCACATTTAAATTTAATTAAAATACATAACTCTAATTAAAATATATTATATATATACTAAATACATTTTAAAACGATGTTAAATTCCTTCCTTTCCAGACCTGTCAGAACCTTCTCTATATGAGAAGTGCTTAGTTCAGAATCATGGCTCCATATCCATTTTATACAATTTAATTCTCCCTTATACTCTGCCTTCTTCCTTTTGGTTCCAACATCAATGGGCGATAGAACTTGGACTTAGTTTGGAGCAGAAATGGTGGGAAATGGCTGCTGACAGCGTTAATTCTTCTTCTTCCTGTGCCAGACTGAGTCTGATTCAGTTCAAGGTTCTCCATAGAATTCATCTTACAAATGTCAAATTAAGTAAACTATTTCCGGGTGTGGATGTTTCTTGGAATAGGTGTTCTCTGGCTCCTGCTGATCATACCCACGTTTTTTTCTTGTCCGAAGTTGGAAGAATTTTGGAATTCTTTTTTTGACACCTTTTCTAAAATTTTCAATATTTCTCTTGAACCTTGCCCTTTGATTGCTATTTTTGGTGTACCGGCGGTGTTGGGTGAACTTTCAAAAAAGTCAAACTTTTTGACTGTTCATTTGCATCGTTAGTTATTGTTAAAAAAAAAAAAGAAATGTGTAAATTACTGATATTGTGGTATCCTTTGTACATTTCTAAAATAATTATAAAATAAATAATAAATAAATTAATTAATTAATAATAATAATAATAATATTTTCAGACTTTACAGTACATGAACTACTGTATGTTACTATAATAAAATATAATATAATTTTTTTCAACTTATATGCTTGCAAATACTCAATTAGATAAATTACTCAATAATAAAGATGTTTAAAAAAAACATTTAAAAGTAAACATAAATACAATAAATATAATTAAAAATTATAATTAAAATATATTAATATTTAAACTATATTTAAAATTGTAAAATATATTATTATTATTATTACTGTATATTTTCCCTTTTACCCTAAATGAACTACAGTGTCCAAAAATATTTTCAAGCTTTTATGAACACACTGGTAAAACATCTACTATAATAAAATATTTACCATATGCTCGAAAAAATTTATTCAACAGAATACACCGCACAACTTCTGGAGACCATCTTCTGATCTTAAATACAATATACAAATCACAAAAAATAAATTCAGATTGAAATATTATAGTCAATTACAGATTACCATGAATAATAATTAATATACATGAAATATTTTTTCTTCACAGAACTTTTTTAATTGAATTAAAATACAAAAATCTAATTAAAATATACTTCATACATTAAATACATCTTAAAATAATTTTTTATTTACATATTTTTTAAAAATACTATTATTATCGTAATTATTATTTATAAATAATAATAATAATAATAATAATAATAATAATAATAATAATATTTTGCACTTTAACATAAATTAACTACTGGATTTTACTATAATAAAATATGAACTATTTATATGCTTGCAAAAAATGATCAGAATACACTACAACTTTTGAATGGTTTGTAGTAAAAACAATGCTTTTTGTTTTGATTGTGTAATTGCCGCACCCACCAGCAGGGGCTAACTTGACCATGTTAACCAGCAAAACCTTGGCTTCACTTCCATCCTGCTTTCCAGCTGGTTTCTTAACAGAAAGAGCTCTTAAATAAATCTCGGCATTACTGATAAGCGTATAACAGTGCCTCGAGAAGGCATTTAACCCTATTTAATGTATTTAGAGCCTCAGCACTGACCTCAGTCCTGCCCACTGTGAGTCATGACGCTTTACACAACACCGGATGGAAAAATGACCAGCATCTTCCATTCACTCAGTCTGGATCAGTGTTTCATATGAGCTGGAGGAACAACGAGCACATCTGCAAACGGCACTTAAACACGGTGAAAGGACGGCGCAAGCACGAGGACTACAGGAGTCCAAATATATAAAATCCACAAGTGCAAATCATTATACAAAACAGAAATATCATTAATGAAGACAAATACAGTGGGCTCAAAAAGTACTTGGACTAATAGTACAAATCACTGCATTATATAACAAAATATCAAACCAGTGGCAACCCTGTCAGGTCTTTCCAGCTACTCACACAAACATGTACGTGTGTTACATGATGAAATGCAGTTGGTCTCTCCCTCTAGGTGTGTATCTGTAAGTACTTGTCTGTTTGCGTCTGTTCAAGCCACAGTAATGAACACCTGGAGGCACTTTGAACCGATAAGAGACCAATCTTATGCACAACACAACAGCTTCCCGATGCTCTGAGACTCAACGCTGACCAGCATCCACACAATAGACTCATTTGAGGTGCATGCTGACCGGCTGTGATGCAATACTTTCACACAAATGAAGGGGAATCATTCGGTCACTGATTTGTTAAACATCTGCAGCTGTATTGAAGTTCTGCAGGAGAGATGATGTCAATGTCATTACCTTTAGGGGGAAAATAGGATTTGCTTTCTGCTTTATGAGGCCAGTCCACCACCAGGTGACCGTAGCGACGGAAACTGTTGGTGATCTCATCTGTAGGAAAAATGGAAAGCATTTAGGCCAAAAATATGGACTTTAAATATTGTAAAAAAGCAAGCAGTCACTGTATCTTCTCTGTTTAATAAAGCCGTGGACTCTAGTTCTGCAAAATGCAATTCATTGCTATGAATATCAAAAATCTTTATTTATTCGCCTGGTGTTTTTCTGTGGCCAAAAGTGCATAACCCACCAGTCTATATCATATTCTGGTCTGAAGATATACTTTGGGTATAATATAAATATTTAATTTAATGTAATTTCATATTATATTTTATTGTAAATTACTGTGTTTTATATATATATTTTTTGTGTATTTTATTTAATTATTTTTTTTATTTTATTTTATTGTTTACCAAGTGAAAAAGGGTCTGAAAGATCAGAAAAATAGTTTTCACATTCCCACAAATTGTCATAAACGTTCAATTTATTTTTTCCTTTTAATTTAATTTAATATAAAATGTAACTTAATTTTATTTTATTTCATATTATATTTAAGTTTTGTTTTATTTCATTTTGTTTTACTTAATTGTATATTTTATTGCAATTTCTTCTATTTTATATATTTTTGTATTTTTAAAAGATCAGAAAAATTGAGTTTTATTATTTTTTTCTTTTTAATTTAATTGAATATAAAATTTAATTGAATTTTGTTTTATTTTACTTTATTTTATTTCATATTAATTATATTACATTATTAGTTTTATTTTATTTTGTTTTACTTTATTTTACATTTTATTGTAATTTATTCTATTTTATATATTTTTTTGTATTTTACAGGTGAAAAAGGGTTTAAAAGAAAAATAGTTTCCACATTTCTACAGTCCTAAAGGTTCTATCATTTCTTTTTTTTCTTTTTAATTTAATTTAATATAAAATTTAATTTTGTTTTATTTTATTTTTTATTTATTTATATTTCATTGTATTTTATTCTACTTTACATTTTATACAGTGCATTTTAATATTTTATTTAATTTATTATTTTCTTTTATTTTAACCAGGTGAAAAAGAAAACAGGTCGAAAAGATCAGAAAAATAGCATTCCCATATTCCCACAAATTGTCATAAAAGTTCTATCATTTCTTTTTTTTTCCTTTTTATTAAATTAAATTAAATTTTATTTTACTTAATTTTATATTTATTTATATTTTATTCTAGTTTATATTTCATTGTATTTTTATTTTATTTATTTATTTATTTTTTAACTAGGTGAAACTAGGTGAGTTCCCACATTCCCACATATTGTCACAGAAGTTTTATTATTTCTTCTTTTCTTTTCTTTTAAATACCTTTATTTATTTTTCAATTTTTAGCAACTGCACATAAAAAGTTAACACACCAAAATCCTTCTTTAAAACAACAAACAGATTGGTGTTATTTTACTATTATTTCTATACTATTATAGTTTTAATTAAAATTTTGAATTAGCTTTTATTTTCATCATTTTCATTAGAATTTTAGCAATTTAAAAAAAAAATCGTTATGTGCTTTGGTCATTTTTATTATTTTTTACTTCAATATATAATATATTAGTCATGTTTAAATCGTTTTGGATTTAGTTTTAGTTAAAGGGATCATTTCCCCCCCTCAAGAAGACATTTTGATAACCAAGAATGTTGGTAACCAAACAGATTCTGGTAGCTACTGACTTCAATAGTATTTATTTTTTCATACTCTTCAAGTAAAGTCATGTACTAGTAATTGTTTGTTTCCAAACATTCTTTAAAATATCTTAAAAGGTCAGAAGAAAGAAATTAAGGGTGAGTGAATTATGACAGAATATTCATTTTTGGATGAACTATCTTTTTAACAATAATAAACCAGAAACAGATACATAGCTGACCTAAAATCTTTCAATTTTCAATGTATGACACTGTACCTTTAACACACATAATAATTAGTATATATTAATATTAATTAACATATTAATAGGCATGTGTTTATGTACCTTCATCGATGTCAGGTGGCAGTCCACCGACAAACACCTTCCTGGAGTAGCGCTCCATCCTTTCTCCGTTCTGACAGCGGGTGGGTGAGCTCAGTCCGGGAGTCAGCGACTGATCCCCATGACCGTCGTCCAGGAAGCCGTCCTCGAAAGGAAACAGTGAAGAGCGACCTGCAACAGGAAGTAGAGACACAAACAGAAGAAAAGGAGAAAAGGAGGAATCACACAGGAAAGGAGATTAAAGAAAGAGAAAGCCAGAGGAGAGAAACAGATTAGTGGACAAAAAAAAAAAAAAAAAAAAGGAACACTTCACTTCTACACCAATTATTTAACATTTTTAATATGTGACCCTGGACCACAAAACCAGTCATAAGGGTTGATTTTTGATTGAGATTCATACATGAATAAATAAGCTTTCCATTGATGTTTGGTGAAAAAAAACAACAACTAAATATTGAGAAAATCGCCTTTAAAGTTGTTCAAATGAAGTTCTTAGCAATGCATATTACTAATCAAAAATTAACTTTTGATATATTTATGGTAAGAAAGTTACAAAATATCTTAATGGAATATGATCTTTACTTAATATCCTAATGGTTTTTTTGCATAAAAGAAAAATTTATAATTTTGACCCATACAATGTATTTTTGGCTATTGCTACAAATATACTCCTGCTACTTACGACTGGTTTTGTGGTCCAGGGTTACATATTTTAATATAATATACTACCATTCAAAAGTTTGGGGTGACTACAAATTTTAAAAAAGAAAAAAAAAAAATATTCTGCTAGGATACATTAAACTGTTCAAAAGTGACTGTAAAGACATTACATTTATATAAAAATGCTGTTTTTTTTTTTATTTTTATTCATCAATCCTGAAAAAAATGTATCACAGATTCCACATAAGTATAAAGCAGCATCACTGTTTTTAACATTGATAATAATAATAAATGTTTCTTGAGCAGCAAATCAGCATATAAGAATGATTTCTAAAGGATCATGTGACACTGAAGACTGGAGTAATGATGCTGAAAATTCAGATTTTTTTTTACAGGAATAAATTACATTTTAAAATATATTCAAATAGAAAACGGTTATTTTAAAATTGAATATTTTTTGTACATTATTACTGATTTTACTGTATTTTTTAAACATAAATGCAGCCTTGTCAGTCATAAGAGTATTCTTATAAAAACATGAAAAAAATAATACCAACCACAAACTTTTGAATGATAGTTTAGACATATATTACAATATTTATTTCAGTGGCATAAATAACCATACATTTTGGTTAAATATTGTTAATCAATTAAATATTACATGAAACTGGACTGTTCCAAAGTGCAATAAAACAATGAAGCTTTCATAAAATTATACATTTAATCACCCATAAAAATAAAAATCTCCAATAATTACAAATAACAATCTGTTACAGTGTTAACCTGAAGACACATCAAAAACAGAGGTGCGATCAATATGATGAGGTAGCCATTAATATCCAAAGCATCATAAAACAAGGCACATTTTCATATTGCAATGCAATGCAAAAAAAATAAATTAATAAATAAAAATTGGTGCTGTGATCAGAAGACCCTTAGACACAAACACTGATATCCCTTTTCCATAGTTATTCCTAGTTTTGAGCACATATATAAACATGCAGAGTTATTTAAAGGAGAAGTCCACTTCCAGAACAACAATTCACAAATAATTTACTCACCCCCTTGTCATCCAAGATGTTCATGTCTTTCTGTCTTCAGCTGTAAAGAAATTAATGGTGTTTGAGGAAAACATTTCAGGATTTTTCTCCATATAATGAACTTCACTGGTGTCCCAATTTTGAACTTCCAAAATGTAGCTTAAATGCAGCTTCAGAAGGCTCTAAACGATCCCAGCCGATGAAGAAGGGTCTTATTTAGCGAAACAATTGCTAATTTTTTTCGAAAAAAAAAAAAATAATTTGTATACTTTTTAAGCACAAAAGCTTGTGTAGCACAGGCTCTGGGATGCGCGTCCACAATGCTACGAATTAGTGATGGGTCGTTCTTGAACGATTCTTTCATTTTGAACAAATCTTTAAAGTGACTCGGAAGGAACGAGTCATCTCAGGGAGTGATTCGTTCAGTAGCGCATGCACAACATCCTATTAGGTTCTGTACTGGAATTAGTTCACCTGTTTCGAGTCTGGGTTTTGAGTCGTTCGTTCATCTTACAGGGCTGTCACGTGATGAATGAATGACTCAAACCTGAAAACTTGTCAGATAAGAGGTGAGGTGAGCTAATCATAGACTAAAGACCCAGGTAAACAATGAATTAATCTTTTCTGTTTCTTATAGCATTATAGTTTTGTCTTGTTTGTAGTGTGATCAACGTTTGTGCAAGCAGTAGATGTGTTAGGGAAGTAACACGTAACATTTTAATTATATTTTGCTAAAATGAACGAAATGACTCCAAATAAGATTCGTTCGTTTTGCTGAACGAGACTCAAAAGTCCAAGTCGGTAAAATGATCCGAACTTCCCATCACTACTACGAATCACGTCTAACTTCATCGTCTGTGTACTCCGGCTCAAAAAGGTAGAGTATGTCGAAAAACTCCATCTTATTTTCTCCTTCAACTTCAGAATCGTCCAACATCGTTGTAGCTTTTTGTTTGTAAACAGCGTTTGACTTACTTGCACTTTCTTAGTCTTTGCGCGTTCGCTTTGTAAACACTGGGTCTGTAGTTCCGCCTACGTTCCGCGTGACCTTTCGACGTGATTCAATAGTGCGTAGTGTCGTGAACACGCATCCCAGAGCCTGTGCTACACAAGCTTTTGTGCTTAAAAAGTATACAAATTTTTATTTTCCGAAAAAAAAATGACCAATCGTTTCGCTAGATAAGACCCTTCTTTTTCGGCTGGGTTTGTTTAGAGTCCTTTGAAGCTGCATTTAAACTACATTTTGAAAGTTCAAAATTGGGACACCAATGAAGTCCATTATATGGAGAAAAATCCTGAAATGTTTTCGTCAAAAACCATCATTTCTTCATGACTGAAGAAAGAAAGACATGAATATCTTGGATGACAAGGGGGTGAGTACATTATTTGTGAATTGTTCTGGAAGTGGAGTTCTCCTTTTATTCAGTGTCATAATGCTGTCTTAAGTAATCAGTATTTTAAACGTAACAAAAACGTTAATGAACTTGCATATATGATTGTAAATCAATTTAAATAGACAGATGATAAATGCGCAGGGTGTCCACTAACTAAAGGCATTATGCCACATTTGGGACTGTCAGACAGCCTTGGTGGCTGTAGTTTTAAGATATTAGTGGTTCATAGTGGAAAAGGGGTATGAGAGGAGTACTGGAACGAAACTAGAGCAAAAGCCAACATTAAACCCTCTGACACAGAACTGGATGACAGAATTAGACCAACACTTGATGAGAGTTTTAGCAAGCCCATATGATTAACTTCAAACAAGGTTTGTCAACTTTCTAAATAATATTTTAGCAACCCTTGACCATTTTGTTAGGAAATCAGTGGGTAAAATATTCCTGTTTATATGCAATAACAAAAAAAGGAAACAATATTTCAATTATTAGCACAAAACAATGGCAAAATTAACAAAAAATTAATGCAATCACTGCAAAAATGAAGCAGATGTTATAATATTATGACCCCAATAGCATGTCCCAGTGACCCTCATAGACAATACAGAATTCAGCCCGAGCAAAAGCCCCATCATTTCTGCGAGCACAAACATAAAGAAGGCGATAGGTTACCTCTTCTGCGGCCATAGCTCCTGGCTGCTCGAGAGCAGAGAGACGGGTGAAGAGAGAGAGAAAGGGGGACAGAGACGGACATGACAGAGGGGACAGACAGACATACAGAAGAGGGAGAGAGACAGACAGGGTTTTTCAAGCTTGTTTTCACTTGTCGCTGCATTATGAAACACTTCTTAATGCAATATTAGTATGCACTGCATTTTGAGTGATGCTGTGAGAGATGTCATGTCATGTTCAGATGTCACGTTTTGTTCAAGATACCAATTAGTTAAACTACTGACATGTTTATAGCTAGCTAATGGAATAACAAATCAATGCAATCCAACCAATTCAAATGGCACAGATTTGAAGTTTGTGCATTAGATTTTTTTTCAATTTTTTTTCAAATTTGAAGATTTGAGTTTGTGCATTAGATTTTTTTCCCCTACTTTTTTTTGTTAAAAATACTTGTATAATTTAATTAAAAATTTGTTAAACATTTATAAAATTATAAAATTAAAAATACCATATTTTTTTTTATTTTTATACATGTTAAATACCTAATTTCTATTTCAACACATTTTAAATTGTTATTTATTCCTGATAGTAGAGATGATTTTTTTTCTTTTTTTGTTAAAAAATACTTGCATAAATTAATTTATAATGTTATCCATTTAAAAAAATATATGAAATTAAAAATACATTATATTTTTATTTTTATACATGTTAAATAACTATTTTCTATTTTAATATATTTTACTATCTGTGATAGTAGAGCTGTTTTTTTTCCCCATTTTTTTTCTGAAAAATACTTGTATAAGTTAATTTATAATGTTATACATTTATAAAAGTATAAAATTAAAAACACATTTTCAATTTGTTTTTGTTAAAAATACTTGTATAAATTAATTTATAATGTTATACATTAATAAAATTAAAAATACATTATATTTTTATTTTTATACGTTAAATAACTATTTCATTTTATACATTTTTCCTGTGATAGTACAGCAGATTTTTTTGTTCAAGTTTTTGTTAAAAATAATTTAAGATATTTTTTATGTAATTTTATTTATATTTGGGTTTTTTTGTTAAATATATTTTTATTTATATACGTGTTAAATAAATATTTTCTAATTTAATATGTTTTAAAATGTTATTTATTCCTATGATTCCTTTTTCAGCAGCCATTATTTCAGTCTTCAGTGAAACATAAGACTTACAAATATTGAAAACAGTTGTTTAATATTTTTGTGTAAACTGTGGAAACAAAAAAGGTAAGAAATTAATTAATTAATAATTTAATATATATTTTTTAAATGTAATGAATTACAAAGAGAGAGAGAGAGAGAGAAAAAGATTATTTCTTAAAAAAAAAAAAAAAAAAAAAAACCTAGCAATATCCTGAAGTCCCCTGCAGTACTCAGGTCTAAGGCGAGCCATAGAGAACTGCTCCAACTGCATGACATTTTCAGGGTTGGAGCTATTGTTCTCATTCTCTGGCGTGTCTCACTTTTTGGTTTTTCATTAAAACGGCCTGTAGTCTTTGCGTACATAGAAACAGAGACGTCTAACCGGCAGTGTCATGGGGTCTCATACTCCTAGCAACAATGAAAGGAGAAAGCTACTGTGTCGGGAGTGAGTCACCGCACACCCGGAGAGACGGATGGGGCATTTGTTCCTCACTGGGATTTGAGAAGTGACTGTAGGGCAGCAAGAAAAAGGCAAGTTACAGTGATACAGCAGTTTCTCTTTCTGTTAAAGAATAACCACTGTCACATTTAAGAGTGAGAAACTGCAACTGGTGGAAGTCCCTCGGGCTGATTCTTAATACAAGTCACAGCATATCACACACAACCTTGACACACTGGGATACAGAGGAAGAACACTGAGTCAAACAAACTCTGTCCTTTAAACATGGTGTGAAATGAACCTCAGCCAGACATTTTTTGCGCAGTGGTGGGTAGTTTTGCTTTATAGATGGATTAATGTGTGGACCCAGACCATCAAGGGATTAGAATGAGAAAAAGAATACTAGTGCTGCTCGCTTCTAGTATAAATATGTTAGGATGGTGTTCACAAAAAAACACTGAGGCATTTCTTAAGTATTTTTGCACTAGATGGATGTCTTTAACCATTATGGCACGTCTTACTGTTGTTCAGCATTTCACAACAGGACTGACACGTTTTAAGACGCCATGTTGAGTTAAAAATAGTTCAACTTTTGACATGCAGGGCAGCATATCAATGTCAGCCTGAAAACACGGACCAGTCAGCTAAATTTGCAGCAGGATAAACATATTTACATATAAACAAGAATGAAGCCATTGAAATGGAAAGAAAAGACATTAATGTGTGTTTATTTCAGTTAACTAGAACATTAATCAAAGTGATTCAAATTCACTTTTAAAGCTGATGTAAATTCAGACTGGTTTCATTTTGGGTTCACTGAAAGTTGTTACACGTTTTTATATATATAAATATGTATTTTATATATAAATCAGGGCTTTTATCGTAACATTTTTTTTAACTGTACTAAAAGCTGAAAGGACTGAGTAAACATTAGACATGAATATGCTTATTTTAGCTAGTTGCAAAGGCAACATTTCTAAGGTTCAATTAGTTTAAGTTGAAGCACTAAAATTACAGAAAAGAAATCCTAAAAAAACACATATACATTATATACATTATATATATATATATGTGTGTGTATTTTATGTATATTAATATATCTAAAATATTAATATTTATAAAACTTTTTAAAAATATAAAATTTTTAATATAGAAGTATTTTAATATACTAATTAATATATATATATATAAATATATGTAATATGTTTTATGTATACAATTTTATATTTTTATTTTATTATAGATATTTTATATGTATATTAATATATCTAAAATGTAAATATTTATAAAAATGTAATATACAAATAATTTTTTTTTAACTACAAAAAGTATGAAATTATATAATTTTATATTTTTATAATTTATTTTAGACTTTTTTAGATTTAAGATACAGTTTATACTTATATATATATATATTCTTAATAAAAATCTAAGATATTTTTTATATAAAAGTATTTTAACATACTACATCTAAAATGTAATTATAAAAATAAAGAATAAATATAACATAACATAACATCTTCCAATAAAAATGTGGCTGGTCAGATTGGGGTGTGGCTGTTGGGAAAAAATTTAAATAATCTAAATCATTAATATAAATTTTACATTTTACAGACTTCTTATCAACCTTCAGTCTTCAAACTTCAAACTTTAAAGGCGAGTTCATACAAACAGACATGGAAACTATTCTCCCAGTTAAATTATCCAAATTAGAGGTTTTAAGAGCGGTCACGGGCCCTGCCGGCTCCTTCCTGTTCTGCTTCCACCAAACGGCGTCTATGAACCACGCGAATGACACGCCAGACCTCAAACATCCCACTCGAAGCTTTTCAGTGGTACCTACAGCAGATACACAGATACCTACTACAACCATCAGGGTAATGGGCACGATTAGCTCAAGTCATCACAGTGACCCTGGTAAAAACGCTCCAGGCGTTTCCTCCCTTTCATGTTTGTTCCTCTGGCTGTACGCCACCGGCTGAGGTGGACTGTGTGTATATAAGCTTTCAGGGCTGCTAATCATAGCAGGGGAGATGCTCATGTGTGCGGTTTGGTGGCACCACAGAAGAAAACAAAGGGTCAGCACATTGCACTGGGGCCTACAAGACTGAAATGGGGATTGCATTGGCTGATACGGGAAATATAACGTCTATATTAACAATACAACTCAATTTAATTATAGCAGAGGAAACGTAAACAAAATTAGTCAAGTAAATGGATTGGAAGATTTTGAAACAGACACAAGGGGGAGACACAAAAAGTGGTATGATGCAAATAAGTATACACTACCATTCAAGTTTGGGATCAGTAAAATATTTTTTTATTCAGCAAGGACGCATTAAATAGTTCAAAACGTACAGTAAAGGCATTTATAATGCTACAAAAGATTACTATTTCATAGTTTTTTTTTCAAAAAATCTTACACAGCACAGCCGTTTCCAAATCAGCAGATTAGAATAATTTCTACAGGATCAGGTGACACTGAAAACTGGAGTAATTATGCTGAAAATTCAGCTTTGCATCACAAAAATAAATAACATTTTAAAATATATACAAATAGAAAACTTTGATTTTAAATTGTAATAATATTTAACAGTTTTACTGTTTTTACTCTATTTATACTGCATTTATTTGATCAAATAATGAGCATAAGAGGACTTGTTTCTCAATAATATTTAAAAAAAAAAAAAAAAAATCTTACAGAACCCAAACTTTTAAAAGGTAGTGTATACTGAATAGTTTGGCTCAGCAGATTGAAATACGAGTGGATTTATATAACAAGATGTACTTTCTGCCTTAGGAATCCAACACTTTGTTCATCTGAAATGAAAAGCATGTGTTCATTAGCATTAATAAGATACTCTAAGAGTGAGATACTCACAGTTCAGTGGTAATATATGTTCAGCTACTGGATGGTGAAAGTTGAGACCCATGCGACCTACAAAAAGATGAGAAAAACAAACCATGAGAGTTAGAGATGAATTTTGGCATACAGATTGCTTGAAAGCTAACAGATAACAGCTTTAAAAGCAACAAAAATACTTTTATAGGTGAGAATACAAAGTGTTCTTGCATTGTATTTTTAACTGTGTTCAAATTATAACCCAAGCTCGCTAATAAAGCACTTGCATTTGTATTTTTAGATTGAAAACATCTATTTAAAAATCTTTTCTAAACGAGGACATCCCCACATGTCCCCAAAGGATTTTTTTTCATATTAGCAAACCTCTATGCACAAATGCATACCCTAAGTATAGCACGTAAACACACACGGGTTCTCTGTAACTATATGAAGAGTTAATTTGCATGGCTGTAAAACAGCTGTTGACTTATTTTCAGAATCAGCCCCCTAATGTGTCTGCATTAGCAGTTTTGGTTACAAATGACAGCAAAGCCCCCGTGGGCTTCCAGTGAACGCTGTGAGCAAGCCTCGACGGGCTCTTACGCAAATTGTGAACCGTCGCAAGTCACGTTTGCAAAGTTTTCACCCACAGGAACCACTCTGCCCTTCAGTGTTTCAACCAATGCCAAATAATGGCGCGTGATGAAAAATTTGCGCAACGTGGTGTGGTTTCGACAGGTATCTGAGATACAAACAGGGCAAATGTTTTCCAGCTTGCATGCGTTGATCGGACTAGTGCACTGGGCTATATATAGTGTCTCTGGTGAGAACCAGCAGCTGTGCTGAGAGCACATCCTTCACATTTGGACTATTTTCTCCGTAATTCAAATCAAAGCAGTTCAAGCGTCAGCACATTTGCCATTGATAGCCAAAGCACACTAATAAACAGGTGTAAAGTTGATTCCTGCATCACGATTTAATCATAAAGCATCAGCACCTTTGAAGTGCCACATGATTCATCTCATCAACAGCGCTATGCCCTTTAAAGAAAGCCTACGCTTCAAAAACATAGTCATTTGAATTAAATGTCACTGCTGAGTCATTTTCCACAAGCAATACTCACATACACTAAACAAAAACTGTTATCAGTCAGTATTTTTCACTTGTTTTGCAGACAATATAACTAAAGGTCCTATAAACAAGATTGCATGTGCATTAATGCATTGGGAACATGCTTTTTGGTCACATTTAGTGTAGTGATGTATGAAGCACAGCTCAAACAAAATTCACTTCTAGACCAAGCAACAACTAAAGTGAACTAAAGTGAACCAGTCGCACAATCTGAAAGATTTCATCCTTAAGAAATTTCTATTGAAATGACTGGATTTCACCTGTAAAATTTTGCAGAATAATGGTAAATGTGCATTCAACACATACATTTTATATGTGACCCCGAACCACAAAACCAGTCGTAAGTGTAAATTTTTTGAAATTGAGATTTATGCATAATCTAAAAGCTGAATAAATAAGCTTTCCATTGATGTGTGGTTTGTTAGGATATGACAATATTTGGCCCGAGATACAACTATTTGAAAATCTGGAATATGAGGGTACAAAAAAAAAAAAATCAAAATATTGAGAAAATCACCTTTAAAGTTGAGCAAATTAAGTTCTTAGCAAAGCATATTACTAATCAAAAAGTAAGTCTTGATATATTTATGGTAAGAAGTTTACAAAATATCTTCATGGAACATGATGATAATTATTGCTTTAAAAGAAAAATGTATAATTTTGATCCATACAATGTACTGTTGGCTATTGCTACATATATACCCGTGCTACTTATGACTAGTTTTGTGATCCAGGGTCACATATGTACTTTATGCATTGGTACAAGAAGTTAAATTAACCTGATAAATAAAAATTGATAACACAGTAAGAATATTTTGACAGAAATGAAAATTCTGTCATTAATTACTCACCCTCATGTCGTTCCAAACCAATAAGTTATTTTTGATGAAATCTGAGAGCTTTCTGACCCTGCATAGACAGTAATGCAACTAAAACATTCCCAGGCCAAAAAAGGTAATAATAAATAAATTTAGTCTTGAATGTAATGCCATTTTGCTTTTCTGTTAAATTTATCCTGTTTTGAAGAAATTTCAACTTTAAAATTTCAAGTCAAAACTTCGTACTAAAAGAAATTGACAAATACTTCCTTTCCAACATACATTTGGTTTAAACATTGGAGACACTGTGGGAGAATTTGCATAAGCAAATCTGAGGTCAGGCAGATAATGGGAGACACTTATTGAAATTTAAACTAAATAAACAAGAAAGGTTAGTGTAATTCAATATTTTTGCACTTCCTGAGGAATATTATGAGTAGCTGTAAATCTGAGGCTGGTTTCACTTGTTTTGAATTTCAAGACAGCTGGAAAAGAGTTGGTAGTGAATAAGTTCCTCTCCAGCACTTCTCTAAACTAACTGCAGATGTAGTTCTTCCGACCCAACAGTGACATAATGGACAGACTGAGTATCTCTGCCGGTTTAAACAGTACAGTTCTGCAAAATATAGTCTGGTCCAAGCTGATTTACGAGGTTCACGAGATAAACTACCAGCTGGTAAGCAGAAAACCAGGTCACAACAGCTTAAAGTGCTCAAGCTGGTTTTGAGACCTTTGTAGCTGTTTACTGCAAGATGGTTTACAAGCCCAGCCATGTCATGGCAGTCTAACTAGTCAATTACCTAAAAACATTAAGACCAGCTTATGACCAACTTGGACCTATTAGAAAGCAGTTTCCATGCTCCCAGCTACCACCTTAAGCTAGTTTTAGCTGGATTTGCCGGTGTTCTTCTACAAGAAGCTTCTAGATTTAATGGAAACCTACAGCTCACATTCAATTAAGATTAGCATCGGTGTTCTTTTGACAGAGAACAGACACCTCAAAGATAGAGCCGAACATGTTCCCCTGACATTTCCTCACAGGGGTCTATGGTTATGCAAATCATGCATTTCCCTTTCCCCTCTCGCTGTTTGATCAGGCCTGAACTCTGGAAGCAAATGTCAGCGTCTTTCCTTTTGCATGAAAGAGGACGACTTTCTAGTCTTGTTATGACAGATATACACAAGCCAACTTTTACCCTGACAGACTAGCTTAAAATAAAGGTTAAAATACAACATCTGAGGACTTGGAGCTTCAACAACAGGGCACGGTTAGAAATGGTGTAAAGGTTGTGTCTTAAACCCTGTGGAATATATATTTAACACTTAGAGGGATAATTACTCACCCTCGTGTGGTTCCGAACCCGTAAGACCTTCGTTCATCTTCGGAACACAAATTAAGCTATTTTTAACGAAATCTGACAGCTTTCAACCCTGCATAAACAGCAATGCAACTGAAACATTTTATGGATGTTGCGATTGTGCAATTTTTGTGCACAAAGAAAACAAAAAGAACAACTTCTTTGAACAATTCAGCTTTACAACATTACAGTTCAACCAGCGATGTCATATGGACTATTTTAATGATGTCCTTACTGCCTTTCTGGCCCTTTAATGTGGTAGTTGCATTGCTGTCTATGCAGGGTTTGAAAACTCTCGGATTTAATCAAAATTAACTTAATTTGTGTTCTGAAGCTGAACAAAGGTCTTACGGGTTCATTTTTGGGTGAACTACCCCTTTAAAACAAATAAGAAAAATATTCGATCTGACAATGGTTTTAGTACAATTACTGACTAAATAATGCAATGCATAACGAAATCTAAAATTTAGTCAATTTGATTGTATAATTCTTCTGAAAACAGGTAAATTCATGCAATATGAATTAAGAACTAAAATGGACAACATTATACAAAAATTTCAATGGCACATTTTTTCGTTAAATGTTTTATTAACGTGCTGAATTTAGTATCGAATTTTCTAAAAACAAGTCAGTTAGGGCTGTCACTAATGATTATTTATTATTAAGTAATCTGTCGATTATTCTGACGATTAATCGAGTAATCGGGTAATAATATATATGTTTTTTTTTGTAGTAATAAGAACAAGTGTAGTAAGTGAACAATAGTCTTTAGAAAGACTTAAAATACATATATAATAGCAACGAGGCAATAATAATTAGTTCAAGTGTTAAAAGTAATCATATGGTTTTAAACAAAAACTGTTAAAATACATAATGTATTATATGATAGAAAAGCTAAAGCCGCTGCAATTTCTTGAATATGTGGAAAACAACGTGTAAACTCATAATGAGGGTTTAAACTTTTATTTTGAAATTGCAATGAACAGTTGATAGGTAAGATAATGATGTATTCTCCTGTGTTTGCATAGGTTTGTAAATTATTTACCTTACATATCTGATGAAATAGCATATGTGGCATTTCCAGATGAGTGTTATAATAAACCCAAACTCACAACAACAGGCAGATATGGAGTTTGAGATGCTCCACACATGTAAATGATAACAGTTTGTGTAGCAGCATTTACTGCGAACGGAGACGCTCTGAGACGCACTGACATAACCTACACGCATATAGATTAATTATAAATTTAATTAAAGCACATATATTAAACCTGCATCGCAAGTATTTATTTAATTGAATCATAGCGTTTGTGAATTCTAAATAGCATTATGCTTTATTACGATTTTTAAATGTTTAATATGTGGAATGCGCCACTTCGGTATTTCGCCCTAAAGTCAATTAAAATACCTATGTTCTATGCAATTGTGTTGATATAGAGAAACCATATACAGTACATTTAGAGTTTCAACACTATTTGTTCTTTAGACAATCCTCTTTAAATACAGTAAGTATCTGCTGTATGCAAATTGACCTACATTTGATTTTCGAACATTGTTCCAAAAATGTGAAAAATCTAACAGTTTGCACATGGAGTTGCATTGATCTCTCTATCTCTGGTATTGAACCATATTGCATTTTGGATTAAGAACATTATAAAATCCCAACAATTTCAAAGTCTCATGAAATTTACTTTAGGATCCATCAATACTGTGGAAAAACAGTTTGAGACGATAACGCCCTTGAAATTGAGCAATACTCACATCAACATTCACACACCTTGAGCTTCACACGGCTAAACTAACAGGATGGCTTTAAGGAAAGACAAACAATGTTAAACTATTAATAGAAATGCTGTGCGCTGAGAACTGACAAACTGTTGCTGAGACGAACAGTTAAATGGATAGTTCATCCAAAATGAACAGTGTTTTTCTTGTCAATACAATGAAAGTTAATGGGGTCCAATATGATTCTTTGACATTTATTGTATGGACAGCTGAAACATTCTTCAAAATATCTTCTTTTGTGTTGCACAGAAGAAATAGAGTCATACTGTACATGTATTATATAGATTTAAGTAACTAAATGTTAAATATGTGTAATTAGATTAGGGCTGTCAGTTTAACGTGTTAACTTAATCAATTAGTTATGAAACAATAATGCGACTAAAATACTTTAATGCAGTTAACGCACTGGCCCTGCCCCCAGACCTATACATCATCTTATATTTTATATAGTACATTTCATTTAGTTGACTACTGACAAATATGATGCAGTGCAACAACTCCATAAATGCAGTTATGCCCTAAAATTCAAGATATTGTTGCAAAAAATGCCCCTGCATGTGTTTTGTCTCATATTTATATATGTCACATATCACACAAGCAGCATGAGCAATATGACACAAGTGCTGATTTTGATCTATCACAAGCTTAAATGTGATTTTATATAACAGTACAGTAAATAAGAAGTTAATATTGTCATTAATTTTAAACGCAATATTATGTTTTTGTTTGATTTTGCAGAGAACATATTACCTTTGAAGCCATAGCACAATTGTTGCGCGTCTCCAAACAACACAGCGGCGTTTAGTTTCTAAATGAATCCGAGTTTTGAACGAATCGTGTGAACGAATGATTCAAAAGCCTGTTCATAAAGAGAGCCATTTACTTCATACCTAAATAAATCAGCCATTTGAACTAATCGAATGAATGAATAAACAACTCAAAGACATTTACCGCCACCTGCTGGCAGATTTAATTTCTTATTTAGAGTATCATTTAATAAAAATAATAATAATAATAATTATTATTATTATTATTATAATTATTATAAAAACATTAAAGGGATAGTTCACCCCCCCAAAAATTTTATTCTGTCATCATTTACTCACCCTCATGTCGTTTCAAACCTTTCTTTTGTGGAACATAAAGAAGGTATTTTGAACAAAGCTGTTTTGGTTACCAATGACTTTTATCGAATGAACAAAAAATACTGAGATGTTACTCAAATGATCTTCTTTTATGTTCCATAAATGTTTATGTGTAATAAATTTGAGTTGAATCAAATAAAATATTTCTTTCTAAAGCTACAATTTGTAATGTCTACTTGACACTTTCTCATTTAACACAAAAATAGCTTTAAATAATCTTTTGTGGGTATTTTCACAGTCAAATTTACTTTGCGATTAATTAATCGAAACATCATGTAATTTATTAGATTAAAAATTCAAATCGACTGACAGCCCTAAATTAGATATGTTGGTAACACTTAACAATAAGGTTTTATGTGTTAACATATAAAGTAAACTGCTGTATCTGTTAACATTAGAAAATTAGAAAACTAACATGAGAATGTACATTTCGCTAACAACATCAGCGGTTGTAAACGATCCCAATAAAAATAGTACAATTTATATACTTTTTAATTCCAAACGCTCATCTTGTCTTACTCTGCTTGGACTGTTTTTGTTCCGGTTCATAACAGTTAGTGTATGTTGAAAAACTCCCATCTCATTTTCTCCCCCAACTTCGAAATCGTCCTATATCGCTGTTTTACCTTTTTTGTTAAGGGTGTTTGATCTTCTTTGCATGTTCACTTTGCAAAGACTGTGTCGGTACTTCTGCAGCGATGTAGGACGATTTTGAAATGATTTTTGAAGTTGAGAGAAAAAATACGATTGGAGTTTTTCAACATACCCTAACTGTCGGAGTTCAGGGAGAGAAAGGCAAGCGTTTGAGATTAAGGCAGGTTTGAGATTAAGGGAGAGAAAGGCAAGCGTTTGAGATTAAAAAGTATTTAAATTGTATTTTTTTTAATGAAAATAACCGATCGTTACGCTAGATAAGACCCTTCTTCCTCAGCTGGGATCGTTTACAACCGCATTTGGGATCATTTGAAGCTGCATTTAAACTGCATTTTGGAAGTTCAAAATCGGGGCACCATATCAGTCCATTATATGGAGAAAAATGTAGAAATGTTTTCCTCAAAAAACATAATTTCTTTACGACTGAAGAAAGAAAGACATGAACATCTTGGATGACAAGGGGGTGAGTACATTATATGTGAATCTTTGTTTTGGAAGTGGACTTCTCCTTTAATTGCATTGAAACATAATTTTTTAAAACCCATCAACAGCCCTGTTTAAGACAAATTCATCAAAATGATGCAGCAAACCGTAAAACCTTCAGCAAGAAGGCTGATGTTTTATTGTCCGTACACATCATCTCAAAGAGGAGTGACAGTTTGTAAAATGACACATTTTGGCTAACGCTCTTTGTACATATTATCCTGGGCCTTCGATACGGGACGAGTTGAACCGTGAACCATGAGACACTTTCATCAATGTCAACGTTCAAAGTCACACCAGCCTGCTTGACAAACATCTTGCATCATGATCTTAGCTACCGTCTCAACTTTGGCCTACAGGGTCAAACCGAGCTCTGACTGCAGCCAACGGACCTCAGCGTCCCAGATTACAGGTCACCCTGTCAAGCGTTTCCTAGTTCTAACTGTAATGAGAGAATTCGGTTTGTGCAGAGGTGAAGAAACAGTATCCTCAAATATATTCCTCTCATCAGCTAGCTCAGTATGATCCTTATGGCTGAGTTATTGAGCATAATGAAATCAGACTGCAGCTACTGCCAAGCTGTGACTGTCACCACAGTATCACTCAAGCTCTGGAAGATTTTTCAAAACCTGTGACGTGGAGGAAACAACCGATTTGGTTCAAACCTTTGGTCACAGTTACACAAGACAGATCATGTGAGAGGGCCAAAAGAAATCTGTGTGCGCGTGCTTGCACAAAGGCATCTTTGTGATTGTGCGTGTGTGTTTGTGTCAACGTTGGGACCTCAGAAAGCGAGAGAGACTGTGCTCAGATGCAGATTACACCGTTCTGAATTTCAAAACACAACATTCAATGAGATTAATGTGGATGTAGAAGTGTGAACAAGCTCAAAACACACTGAGGAAGTTTAGGGTAGTTTAGCCGAAAATCAAATGCTGTCACACTTACCTGTGTCACACGTTTTTCTGTGGAAAACAAAAGATGATATTTTGAAAAATGCCTTATTGTCCACACAATGGGGTCCAGTGTTTGTACTTCAAAATATCTCCATTTGTGATTTCCACAGAAGAAAGTCATACTGGTTTGGAACAACATTAACAATTATTCAGTTCCTTTAAAGGAATCATATTATAATTTGTATATCTCAAAGTCTACTTTTTGTGCCAAAAATAGTCATGATTTAGTTTTTCATGGTGATTTTCGTCCCTCTTTCTCCCCTTTAGAAATAAACATGTCTTTTATGCCTCTGTGCCTTTAAGACTTATTTTTAAACACCCTCACATGTGAAATGAGGGTGTTTGGTTTAGTATCAACATAAAACTGGTAGTAAAATTTTGACTTATTGTTAGTTTGTGTTCATAGTACGCATTTGATGGCAAAAGTGAAAAAGAAAAAAAAAAAAGTAAAAAAAAATAAAGTCACCAATATTGCAGGGTTTATT
>VONZ01000032.1:2112500-2420000 GCA_012976165.1 Labeo catla | reverse complement strand
TCTCTCCTGATGTCCCATGAGACTCCAGCGTGATCTTAAATCATCATATGAGAGAATTTCCCACAACAGAGCAACTACTAAACTTTCCCTTCAGCATATGATCTGAGTGCTGAAACACTGAATCAAGATTAAATGTGAACAACCTAAAATACAAATAAACACATTTAACAGATATTTCTGAATATATACAGGAGTTATATTTTTATTCATTGTTCAAAAGTTTGGGGTAGGTAAGCTGTAATAGAAATGTAAAATAAAAGTAGTATGTTTCAGTAATGAATTATTACAGTAATACTGTAAAATATTATTAAATTTTAAAATAACTTGTTTCTATTTTAATATATTTTAAAATGTAATTTATTCCTGTGAAGTTAAAGTTTCTAATATGCTGATTTTCTGATCAAGATTAATGTTTTTTTTTAAATATTTTTGTGAAACTCATGACATATCTGGCACTTTGATTAACAGAAATTTCAAAAGAACAACATTTATGTAAATTAATTTATTTATTTTACTGTCTTTTTGACCAATTTAATGTGTCTTTGATTAATAATAATTTTATTAATCTGTTACTAATTCACAATATTAAGTAGTAATATTAAGTATTATTTTTTTTTTAAAACATTCACTGACCTCAAGCTTTTGAACGGTAGTTTGTTATACATAATTGATATTATCTATGCAATATTTTGACAGAAAAATGCACCAAAAGAAACAAATATGACTTTAACCAAAGCCAAATGGTTTCAATGATTTGAGGCCAAAAGAACATAGAAGCATGGATGTATAAATAGTCCTAACCTGCAAAATGATTCCTCCATATAATATCAGCGATAGTCATTGGTGGGCCAGCAGCAGGATGATGTTTACCTTTGTCATGGTTTGTTCCAATCATGTCCATTAAGGAATTCTCCAAAGTTTGCAAGTTGAATGGGTCAAAGGGTCGGTTTCGTTCCTGAAAGACAGAAGGACTGGGTCAAAGGTCAGAAGTTAAAGATGAGCCACTCTACCATCATTTCACAGCCTTTCAAATTAGCATCAGTCCTGAGGTTAGGGCCAAGTTCAGATCTAACAGACACTCACAAACTGGATGCCAGAAATGGTGTTGAATGTCTTCTCCATGTTTTTACTGTTCAATTTTATTAGCAATTTTAAAAAATAAAATACTGATGCCAAGCTTTAGAATGGTATAGTGGTATAGTGTTGTACAATGTTACAAAAGCTTTTTATTTCAGATAAATGCTGATCTTTAAATATTAATAATAATAATCATATTAGAATGATTTCTGAAGGATCATGTGACACTGAAAATTGGAGTAATGGTGCTGAAAATTTAGCTTTGATCACAGGAATAAATTATATTTTAAAATACATTCAAATAGAAATGAGTTATTTTAAATAGTAAAAATATTTCACAATATCACAGCTTTTGCTGTATTTTGGATCAAATAAATTTAAATTAAAATATAAATTATGCAGGCTTGGTGAGCAGAAGAGACTTCATTAAAAACATTAAAAAAACTTACTGTTCAAAAACTTTTGACTGGTAGTGTAGACAAAAAGAAACCATTTGACTGATATGTAAAGTGAGAAACCACAGTTTTTGTTTAGTTTTTACATGTCAATTTATGGATGGGTAAATCTGAAATCAACTATACCAAAAAAAAAAAAAAAATTAAAAAAAATAATAATACATGCAAAAAAACCAACAACAAAAACCTAAAACTATTAAAAATTATAGAAACAAAAAGGTAATTCATTCATTATAATAAACAACAAAAGCACATCAACTGATTAAAACTTCTAAATGAAAACTGAAAATAGAAGAGGAAAGTCAAAATATTAATTAATACTACAACGGATCAGAATTTATGTCTCTTAAAGGGTGAAAAAAATATTTTAAAAAACTGAGGTGAAAACTGAATTAATGTTTCCTCTAAAGTACTGTTTTCTAGTTGTAATTATTGTCTTTTTATTATATTGTTTCTATGCCCTTCCACACCATCTTTTTGAGAGAAATGGACAAAATAAGAATTGTACTGAATTTCAAACTCGTGCTGTGCCGCATGACTACTGATCATGATGGTTAATCTGCATCAACATCTCTACATCAATGCCCTCTGACTATCAAACACTAATCAGGTGAGATGGCTGCATGCAATTAAACAAGTTAAAGACAATGAGCAAGAGAATAAAGGAAAAGTGACAGCGAGAGTGAGCCGGTGAAAGTGTGTGGATGAATACTGCTGTGGGCAGAGGCCAACCGAGGGAAGCACATTGTTTGCACATCGGGCCCATTGTCACGCAACTGGCTGAGCATTCAAAAAGCGATATTTCCCCTCTCAGGTTCCAGATAAAAATCTGCCCACTTTGTGAAAATCATGAGCAATCAAAACGCTGAGCTCTTCACTTCAGTCACTATCAGATACGAGCCACACATATTTCAGCATTAAACAACTACACACACACATGCCACATCTTGTGTTGTGGCAGCCTGTTTGCATACCTTATATATTTTACCCACTAAACTAGAAACTACATATGTTCCTAAAACTTTGTTTTATTGGTTATATTTTTTAGTTTTAGCATTATTTACTTTGCATCAACTTCAAAGGAAGCATGAAAAGCCCTTGATTTGTTTTTAATGAGGTATTGTATGCATCACAGACATTTGAGGAATGATGACAAAACTAATCTACAATATCAAGAAACTCACAGCGTTGTCGGCAAAAGTGCATGACTGCATCAGACTTAAAATAACACTTTTCGTGTGAAAAACATGGTTAGCTAATGTGTTTTTCATTGCCCAAGGTTGAGTGGAAATTATCCATTTAAGATGCTCAAAGCCAGTCAAAAATCATGCCTTTTAAAGGCAAAAGTTGCATTCTAAAAATAAATGCAAATAATACTAATTACTCCTTTAATTGCTTCTCATGATTTCTAATTAGAATCTATTCGGTTCACTTTGTTTTTACTGAAGTTCATTAACATTAACAAGGTGCAATTTAAACAAACTCTGTTTATCAGCATGCATGACTCATCAAAAAAAAAAAAAAAAACATTAATGAGCATAATAATTCCTGACAGTTATGGAGAAAAACATCATATTACATGCAGCAGACTCCAATAATGCTTTTACAATCTTAAGAATGCCTATATTTGCTTTGTTGAAACAAAAATATCAATGTTCTCTATCTGAGAATATCACTGTGTCAACAGTGTGCAATAATGTTTCCGTTCATGACAGCCGGAACAGGCCCCGCCCCCTCATTCAACAAGCACCAATCAGATTTGAGTGGTGTTCCCTTTAAACGCCCCCAAATGAGCTGCAGGAGAGCCTCTGATGGGAATTTGAACCCTTCCACCTTACAATGACATTTATAGAAACAGCTGGAAAATAATTCAAAACAACTTTCCTTACAGTCAGAGAAATACATAAGATATATCAGAATAAAAGGTATTTCTATGAATTATAAGTATATATAAAGTTATGAATTTAATTCGTAGAAATTTGGTCACACAGATCTTTCAGTACATAAAAAAATAAACACTCATGAAAAAAAAAAACATTGCAGTGTTTTATTATGCCAATAAATTGTTTTGATGTATTACTATACAGTAACGTCTGTAAATGACGTTTATGATAAATTACATCTACAAACTGTTTTATGATCATTAAGACACATTATGTATAAATATAGATGATGTCATTTTGATGCATTGTCATATTATGTATCATTATATTCACAAATTTCTATAAAAATTATATACATATATAAAAATAAAAACATTAACAAGAAGTTTTATTCCTAGATCCATATGTTTATGACTATTATGTATAAACAACGCATTATGTCTTGTACTGAATAATCTCACCTGAAATGGCAGCATGTTGTTGCTGTTGTCGGTTCTGAAAGGTTCCGGAGGCTCTGAGATCATCCAAGGTTTCTGGAGAGCGCCGGGTCTCTGGTATTTCGGGGGCGCGATGACATTGCTCGGGAAGGGCTTCTTCGTCGGGGAGATGGGGTTGAGCGGAGACGGGACGCCCAGCCCGAGCCCGAGCGCTCTCCGCGGGTCTCTGCCGCTCCAGGGGTTCGCCGCGGAGCTCCACACCGCGTTCTGATGGTTATTCCAGGCGGACGAAGAAGCGGACGATGCGGACACTTTATTGATAAGCGTCTGGTGGCTGTAGGGGTTCCTCTGGTTCACACTCAGCGGAGACCTTCTCATCTGCGGGGAAAAATTACTTCCGAACACCGGGTTGACGTGATGGGGAAAGTTTTGAAAAAGCATCGTCCCGTTTACCGACGGAATCCCTTGGAAAAAGCCTTCGTCTACGGTGTTGGTGGACCAAGTGTTGCCGAACGACGGCGAGAGGGAGGAATCCTGAGGGAAACCTAAACCCGGTAAGACCGGAGACTCCATGGCGACCCGCTCGGAGTGACCGACGTGGTTCTGCTCGTCCAGGATCGGAGGCTCGGAGGGGGTCGGGGTGGATGGAGGCTCTGTATTTGACGGCTCTTGATGCTGGTGAGGCTGAGCTTTGCTTTTGTCCATCAGTAAATCATCCTGCATGTTTTGAGCTGAAACACAGATGATCAGTTATTATTGATCACACCGAACGGGATGGGATTTTTATTATTAATGAGCCCCTGATCAGCCATGTAGCTACCAGGATCTGTCTGTACTCCGGTTTTGTCCCCCTCGCAACACGAATAAAGGAGAGAAAAGCTCGGAGGTCACCGATATTCACCAATTTTCGCCACGTCTCGTTTTTCTCTCACCGGAACTCCAGACAGAAATGAGAAACTGATTCTTGTTCCTGTTTTTTCTCACAAGCCCCGCCCCTCAATTTGCATACGTCAATAAATACAGCTGCGTCCTTCAGCAAGGTTAAAAGAGACACGCTATATAGCGTTTTAACCGCATAAATACACAAGGAAAACAGGTTTGCAGAGTTTACTTTTAAGTCATTTGGTCCTAAGACTTCACGACGTTGACTTTTGACGAATGACAGCTACTTAAATACAAACGTGCAAAAAGTTTCTCTGCAGTTTTACATTTTTGTAAACACCACTCGTGCTATAACTAAATAACTAATTTTGTTGACTCAGTGCATTACATAATACAAGTTGATAATTCACTTCATCTCTATACAATATAATGTGCAGTAACTAGATATTGTGTCAAACCATAGTTTGTTGTGTACTTACGTCTATGTTGTCTACATATTTATTGCAATGCATTGCACATCTTATCTATTTTTGTGCATTTATACAAGTACATATCTATCTATCTAGAAAGAAAAAAACGTACAGTTCTAAGCATATAAGTTTACAAACTACATGTTCAGACGTTTTGACTTGGATGGTGTACAACAGACCATGGCACAGCTCAGCAACTAGGTTATATTTGCTGCAGGATCTTGGGTTACACCCAGCAATGCTGCACAAAACATCTACGCAACAGAAATCCCAAAAGCTTTTTATTTTTTTCACTTCTTGGCTTTTAGACACTTATATACGAGACATGTCTTTATTTTGCACCCTTTAGGAATTATGTCTTGTATGTTGTTTATCTATTTTGTGAAAGGTTAACCATTTCTGTATGCAAAACAGATCGAGCGGAAAGGTATTTTACTCAACCATATGGAAAAAGTACATCAATTTCTACATACCTCTTGAGGGTTTCTACGTTGCCAAATATATTCCCATGAAAAACAGGCCGAGAATGCGACAGTTTCAGCGAGCCTGATGGGTTTATGAACTCTACCTTTAATCAAATTTTAATCAGAATAGACGACCGTAACAAGATGAAGAGCGTTTCTGCCAAATATTCCGCCCGTTAATCCTCGTTTTGCTGCATTAGAGCTGCATATTCAAGGTCATTATAGAAATCATCACTTCAGAGCACGCGTTGACCATCTAAAAGACAGTAAATAGTATTGCTTTAAACCGTCACAACACATGCATGGATATTATAATGCATTTCTAAAATGCACCGGGTTATTGGAAAGGGAAAGAAATCAAATCCAACACTTTAATCCGCCGCACACAACTCATAGTAGCTATTATTAAACACACATAACATGCATCTGATGGGTTGATTTTTTTTCTTTTGCTTTCTTTTTTTTCTGCTGTACATGAATCAGACTTTACCTTATCGTTCACCTTTTGGGATTCTGTAAATAAGGCTATTTCTGTTTGTCTCGCCTGGGTTTTGATATGACAGATGAGCTGCCCTTCTGCAGTCGCCTCAACAGCTGATTGACTGCGGCGCATGGCTGGTGCACTGAGGGATTATGGGAATTGTAGTTTTTCGATCAAAAAAGCCATCAAACGCACTGTATGACATGTGAAGCTTATAATATATCAAAACACGCAATTTAATATTTTTTTTTTCAGTCTTTTAGAATGTTTAATGGTCCTGAGGGTTTGGCCTTTCAATTGGCTACGAAATCTTAAATATTAAAGACACATTTTTAAAGAAAATTTTATTTTATTTAGCAAATTATAGCATCCACATGATAGAAAATATACTGCAGACATAACAGAACGTTGATATGCGACAAAAACAATCTGCTAACGATATGATGAGCTGGTTTTGTGTCATAGCTGTTGCTGTATTGTGGATTTAAGCATGCTGGAACAGATTTTCTGACGGTGACAATGTTAAATGCATAGAAAATCTATCAAAAATGACCTTTAAATGATGAAAGAATACAGTTTAAAGCATTCACTTGACTTACATTGTCAGGCATTATTGGTATAAGCTTGTATTATATCAGATAATATCAAAACAAACACAATAAATTCATGAAAATCTGCTAAGTGGCTCCATATTCACTGCTCATGTACAGGAGTCATAATAGAAAGTTATTTATGAAATAATGAACTTACAGCTCTAAGATATCTATTCTCTAACTAATACTATAAATAAGTTTATATGAAATGCGTAACATATACATAATAAAACAGCAAATGCCAAAAGTGACTTAAATTGACCAGAAGTAACCTACTAGGCAATTTGTGATTGACTTCAATAATCACGATATTCTTTGGCACAATGAAGCTAATTTTCCGTAAGAGATGTTTTAGACTATAATCAAGAGTTTATTCATTTTAAAGCTTTTCCATGTATGTCAAATTTGCATTTTCTTATAAGAGAATAGTAGTTAATTTTACAGAAAATAGCCGATGCATAAAATGCTTGTCATTTCAAGTCTCATAGCCTATATAATAATGAACTCAGTAAAATTAAAAAACAAAAGAAAGGATCAAAATCAAACACATCAGCAATAAACAAACACTATATAATTACCTAACCATATGCTATATGAAATAGGAAATGAATGAAGCCCTCACTAATTCTATTTACTATTCCTGGATGCTCTGCCATGTCAAATAAAATATGCACTCTAATCATTTAGAATTTGTACTGAAATCCTCTCCTTACCACAGTATGAGGTATTCTGAAGCCAAATATGTATCTTCATGTTGCTCCAGCAGGCGTAGTCCCTCTTGCTCTAGGCTGCCTGCCTCTGCGAGAACATAAATTTTTATATTTTTGGCTACATGACACGAAGACTACATGTCCCAGAATGCACCTGTGCTCTCGCGAGAGTCGAGTTAATCTCGCACAAGCGCGCCGTTGCGTCCGCTCGCGTTTCTCAAGCGCAGTCAATGGAGTCGCTGCGCGTTTCTGGAATTACTGACATTTATGAATATTCATTAATAGATCGGTTTATAATAATCAATCTCAATGGTTTGTAGTAGGATTGCATCGTTTGTTTAATGATAGTAAGACGCTCACGTGCGTGTTTAACACGGCGTTAAGATTCACTGCGGCCTGACGATTAAATCTCTATTATTAAAATATTTAAATATTGTCATACTTCAGTTTTCAGTCTTTACTTGAGCGTGCGGACTCATGTAAATATGGCAGAAGAGGGAGCGGTTGTGATGCAGCAGATTGTGGACAGGTGAGTCAAAGAAACGTGAATGTAAACAAACGGCTAATGCCAGCTACATATCAACCTGTCAGTAAAAATACATTTATGGACTTTTATATGTTGTAAATATTCTTAAACGCATATAAATATTCTTAACGAACAATTAGAGTAGCTACAAAGTGATTGTTTGCACGTTTAGAGCGTTTCTGCTCTTACATGGAGATGCTAAGTGTGTTACATGACGTGACGTCTTTGGCGAGGGGGCGTGACCTTCATTTGGCCTTTAATTTTGTTTTGATTCAGTCTTGCTCCATTGATTATTTACTTTTTGGGTCTTTAATATCGTATATGTTTAACAGCTCATGTTCTAAAGATTAATATTTTGTGTTAACGTCTAATAACACTGATTTGTGTCTGGAAACCAATGTGCAGAACTGATTTTTATTTTCTTTCCAGTTTTTGACACATTATTAGTAAACAACCATTAGGCTTTAACAACAGAATATGCAATATTGATATAATTATTAATATAGGTTTATTATGCAATGGGGTTAACTCCTGATTCTTAAGTAGGGATGCACCGATACCACTTTTTTCAGTACTCGCCCGATACCGATACTTTTATTTTTGGTACTTGCCGATTCTGAGTACCGATATTTTAAAATTTACAGGTAGATTTTTAAAATATAGGGTACAGAAACTAAAAGAATATGTATAATGTTAGTTGGTCAACTTTATTTATTAAATAGATACAGTCAAACCAAAATGTATTTAGAACCCATTATCATAAACTGCACCCACTAGTAAAAAAATAAAATAAAAGATGATGGTGTATATCTGCTGTCTGAATAATTTTTGGGTTGACTATATATCCCTTAATTATTTTTATTTTTACACTTAATTATGCCCATTAAAATGTGTTTTGTTACTTTCACTGTTTTTTTTCTCTTGCTCTATGGTACATCATCTTCAATTTAATAGCATTAAACTGCTCAATTATAGCGGCTCAGTACTGTAATCACGCGAACCACTCATTATGATTCTCCTAACTCTGATATTTTCAGAAATATAAGTCACGTTTTTTTATCTGAAATATGCTGCTATTTGGGCTATAATCCAAAGCGACTCAAATAATGGAATCAGTCGTGAAGCAAGTGAAGCAAGCAAAACATCGCATCGCATTTCACACAGGCTGCTATAGTTTCACTTTCGCCGGATATTCGTGTATGCTTAAGGTTGAAAAAAGAACGATGTTTATAGCGAATGCCCCTATATATATATATATATATATATATATATATATATATATTATATCTACGAATTTGTTTTAATGCAAAAGATGCGTGTGCTAAATATGCGAACATCAATGAAGATCACGCAACAGCGCGCGCTCTCTCTCTTTCTCTGTCTCGCGCTCTCTCTCTCACTTCCTCTCTCTCTATACCGTTAAATAACTTGTGCATTGATTTACTTAAATTGTTTTTGACATATCTCACCGAACTACAAACTTTCCAGTGATGTCAAGGCGGGATATTAACTCGACAAGCCCGCACATCTTGGCCGCCGCGCGCTCAATCCAATCTGCTGACGCGCACCAGTTATACAAGCTTAATACTGAATGTTAACATTATATTACTTACATACACATACTTCGTAGACATCCTTATACTCTAATGACTCCATTCTGCTGTCTGTTGTTTTGTTGTAGGTGTTTCTTTGCCTACATACGAACTTGTCACATGATGTGGTATCGGCGTTTGGTATCGGGGCATTTTAACGAGTACGAGTACAGGAGCTCGGTATCGGTGCATCCCTATTCTTAAGCATTTCTTGTGTTATCCTAGCATGTGTCATGTGATTGCATATTGCAAATTACACAGTTAATACAAGAGTTAAAAACAATCAGTCTTATGACTTCATAATATGTGCATTACATTACCATTTTTATTTGTTTCACGAACAGTAATGGGTTGAAATGATTTCCTGTGTTAAGTCAACACTATGACAGCATAACCTGTACTGACTCCAGAATATTCCTTCAGTAAAACAGCTTAGGTCATAAGAGGCTTGATTGCCTGTTTGATCTGACTTGCACACCTGCTCAGGTCAGCGGATGATTTCGGAAAGGCCACATGACTTGTTAATGTTGGTCTTAAGTACTATGAGTTTTTACTTTTAATGAACCCAGCAAAAAGGACAGTGTGTCCTGGAGAAGTTTATAATGAGTCTGTTTTTGTGGTCACTTTTTGCAGATTGGCCCTCAAGGGTCATAAATAAACAGCACTATTGAATATTCCCCGTAATTGCGGATTTTCTATATATAGGACCATTTTTTGGTAAATAACATGGACTGGTTCTCATTTAGGTAATTATTCATTGGGTCACTGCGTGGAGTTGAGCTGTTTGGTGTCCTGACCTTGTTCATGTTTTTCCACACAGACTGTCCTGTTTGCCAGAGGGCCAGCGCTTGCAAAATAAACTAGACTGCACTGGCCTGCTGACAGGACACAATTGAGCGGATCTGTCATAAGATTGCCGGAAACTTTCGTATGTTAGTATACACGACCAGTCAAAAGTTTCTGAACAGTAAGATTTTTAATGTTTTGCTCATCAAGCCTGCATTTATTTGATCCAAAATACAGGAAAAACAGTAATATTGTGAAATATTTTTACTAATTAAAATAACTACTTTCTATTCAAATATATTTTAAAATATAATTTATTTCTGTGAGCTAAAGCTGAATTTTCAGCATCATTACTCCAGTCTTCAGTGTCAAATGATTCTTCAGAAATCATTCTAGTATGCTGATTTACTGTTTTAGAAACATTTTTCATTATTATCAATATTTAAAACAGTTGAGTATATTTTTTTCAGGATTCTCTGATGAATAGAAAAATATGAAGATCAGCATTTATCTGAAATAAAAAGCTTTTGTAACATTATACAGGATACCATTAAAAAGCTTGGTGTCACTATATATATATATATATATATATATATTTTTTGGGAAAGAAATTCTAGAAATTTAATACTTTTATTTAGCAAGGATGCTTTAAATTGCTAAAACGTGATGATAAAGACATTTATAATGTTACAAAAGATTTCTAATTTAGATAAATTATGTTCTTCTTAACTTTCTATTCATCAAAGAAACCTGAAAAAATTCAACTCACCTGTTTTCAACATAATAATAATAAATGTTTTTTGAGCAGCAAATTAGAATATTAGAATGATTTCTGAAGGATCATGTGACTGGAGTAATGATGCTAAAATTCAGCTTTGAAATTAAATATTAAAAATGTTACTGTTTTTGCTGTACTTTAGATCAAATTAATGCAGGTTTGGTGAGCAGAAGAGACACAAAAATCTTGTTCAAAAACTTTTGACTGGTAGTGTATATGCATTACCATTCAAAAGGGTTTTTTGGAATTAAATTAATACTTTAATTCAGCACAGAAGTAGAATCCAGAATTACAGTAAAAATATTTATTTTACAAAATTTCTACTTGAAATAAATGCTGTTATTTTGACATTTTTATTTAATAAAGAATCCTTATGTCATAAAAATATACATTTTTTTGGATAAAAAATTAAAATGTCACTGAATCACTGATTTAATACATTGATCAAAAGTGACAGTGAAAACAATACCGTTTCTGTTACAATACAATTTCTGTTCCAAATTACATTACAATTTGCTGTCCTTTCGATTAATAATGTTGTTTTAATTAATCAAAGAATCTTGAATTGAAATATAGCATGGTTATCTACAAAAATATGAAGCAGCACAGCTGTTTTCAACATTTATATAAATAAAAATGCTTCTTGAGCAGCAAATCTTCATATCAGCATATCTGAATGATTTCTGAAGGATCATGTGACACTGAAGACGAGTGATTGTTAAAATTCAGCATTGCATCACAGGAATAAATTACATTTTAAAATATATTCAAATACAAAACAGTTATTTAAATTGCAATAATATTTCACTATTTTTTGCTGTATTTTTGATCTAATAAATGCAGCCTTGCTAAGAGACTTTTTTAAAATATTAAAAAAAAATCTCACCAACCCAATCATTTGAATGGTAGTCATATTTAACTTGTCTCCTCGTACTTCTGTTTGCATCATAGGAAATGGGTATTGAGAGGAAAGTACTGGACTAACTTGTGTTAGTAAAGTGGTTTATTGGCACATTAGCCTGTTTGTAGACATATCTGTGTCAGTTGTCATGGTGAAAGCTCTCATCTCTCTCAAATGGATCCTGCATCCTTCTCTAATGTCCGTCACTGAGGCAACAACCTTCACAGGTCTGTGTGGAAGCAGATAGCCGTACGCCAGCGTGCAGCTCTATCAGACTCTAACACATGGCCTTATCGAGGCCTGCCACCCGCAGCTGCTCTCTCTGCAATGCAGCTCTTCATCGCTTGAAAAGACGGGGTCATGCTTAAATCCTGTCTGACCTTTACGTGGCAGACACTCTATCACCCTCTTTTGTTCTCTGTGGTATTCAGAAAGCCGGCTCCATTTATTTTGGATGTTTTTAAACCTCACTTTCTCCGACTTATTGTTTTTCCCATCCAGCTTTGATGTGTTTCCACATCATCACATATAAAACAGGCTGTCTTTTCAAATGTGTGTCTGAGTCATGTTTGAAAAGTGTCTGGAAATAATCCACCATCATTTGGACCTTTTTTGGTGTTATGTTCTGTTTGAATGTCAATAAAGTGTGGGTTTGCATGATGCCTATGCTAATTGTTATGGAAGCCCATTTCCACCATGGGAATAAAGGTTTTTGTGACTTTTTATCTCACAGTTCAGGCTTTGTTTCTCGCAATTCTGTAAATGAAGTAAGAACTGTGAAATATAAACAATTTCGAGTTAACATCTCTAGTTTACGTCTCTAAATCTTCTTGTTCTTTTAGCAAGTTTATATCTTGCTATTTGGACTTTTCTTCTTCAGAATTCTGAATTTAGATCACACCATTCAGACTTTTTTCTCAGAGTTCTAAGTTTACATCTCAAAATCCTGACTATCTTTCTCAGAATTCTGAGTTTACATCTCACAATTCTGTTTTTCCCCCGAATTTTGAGTTTGCATCTCACAGTTCCGACTTTTTTCTCAGAATTCTGAGTTTACATCTTGCAATTCTGACTTTTTTCTTGGAATTCTGAGTTTGCATCTCATAAATCCAACTTTTTTTTTCTTAGAATTCTGAGTTTACATTTCGCAAATCCGACTTTTTCCTTCAGAATTCTAAATTTACATTGTGCAGTTCTGACTTCTTTCCTCAGAAATGTGAGGTTACATCTCTCTGTTCCAACTTTTTTCTCTCAGAATTCTGAGTTTGCATCTCGCAATTCCGACTTTTCCTGGAATTCTGAGTTTACATCCCCAGTTGTTCCTGACTTTTTTTTTTCCTTAGAATTCTGAGTTTGCATCTCACAATTACGACTTTTTTCCCAGAATTCTGAGTTTGCATCTCATAAACCCAACTTTCTTTTCTTAGAATTTTGAGTTTACATCTCGCAAATCCTACTGTTTTTCTTAGAATTCTGAATTTACATCTCGCAATTCTGACTTTTCCTCCCAGAATTCTGAGTTTACATCTTGCAATTCCGACTTTTTCCTTCAGAATTCTAAATTTACATTTCTCAGTTCGACTTTTCCCTCAGAATTTGAGTTTGCATCCTGAATTCCGACTTTTTCCTCAGAATTCTGAGTTTACATCTTGCAATTTGTACTATTTGTCTTGGAATTCTGAGTTTGCATCTCACAATACCGACTTTTTTCCTCAGAATTCTGAGTTTACATCTTGCAATTCCGACTACTTTTCTCAGGATTCTGAGTTTACATCTCAAAATTCTGTCTATTTTTCTCAGAATTCTGAGTTTGCATCTCACAATTCCGGCTTTTTTCTTGGAATTCTGAGTTTGTATCTCGCTAACCCCAAGAACTGGACTTGAACTTGAAATGCGAGTTAATATCATCCCATTCTGAGGAAAAAGTTAGAATTGCCAGTTTATCTCCTGCAATTTTACTTAATAACTTGCAATTGTGAGTTTATATCCCACAAATGCGAGGAAAAAAAAATCAGATTTCTGAGAGAAAAAGTCACATCAAATTACCTTTTTTTTTATTCAGTGGCAGAAATGGGCTTCCCTAAAACTCAAAATTGTGAAACTGTGGTGGAAAGTGTCAGCATAAATTGCCGAAAACGCTTGAGGAAAGCTGACACAGATACTAGGTGACTTCTACAGTGATTGCTAGTATTACTCCTGGAATATTTACCTTTTTTTTAACAGGAAATGGCTGTCAGGATTTCAAATATTATTGTAGTTAAACATAAATGTAGTAATTATAGCTGTTCAGTTAAAATGTGACTTATTATTGCACTAAAACATATAGATTTTTTTTTAGAAATGCTGGTAATTCTGTGGTCTGTGAATTTCTGTTCCTCCTGGCTTTATACATTTGCTGGTGAAACGTGATCTTGTGGGTCTTGTGACTCTGACCACAGGGGAGAGAGCGAGAGTGAGTGTGTGTGTTTATGGATCAGCAGT
The DNA here is from genome assembly GCA_012976165.1 of Labeo catla. NCBI lineage: Eukaryota > Metazoa > Chordata > Actinopteri > Cypriniformes > Cyprinidae > Labeo > Labeo catla. The sequence continues at coordinate 2,405,484 of VONZ01000032.1, read as the reverse complement.
AGGCCATATCTCACCCCTCCTCAAATACAAATATAGATCATAAGTTCAAGATGACTGGCGTTGCTGGAAAACATTTACTCTGAAGTTACAGGATCTCTAATGTAGCTGGTGCTCGACCGGTGCACCGGCTGTAAACTAGTCACAAACTAGGCAGGTAAATAAAGTTGGTACTGAGGGATATAGAGGCAGACTTTGAGCAGCAGTTGTTTTTTAATGCAATTGATATACTCTATTATATATATATATATATATATATTTCAGTTTTCATTGTAATTTTAGTTACTTTAAAAAAAAAAACTTTTTTGTTTAATTTTTATTTATTTTTTGGTTTTAGATTTTTGTCTTTTTTTACTGTTTACCTTCACTCACGTTTAGTTTAGTTTTTAGTACTTCAAGTTAAAGTAAAAAAACATGAGAAATTATGCTTTGAAACTAGCTGAAATAAAATAAATGTTAACTGAAATAAAATAATAAACTTAAACTTATTTTATTTCAAGTATAATTTTTTATGGTTTTAGTTTTAAATTGAGTTAATGATGATAACCTGTTGAGCATATAAGAAAAAAGACAGAAGAATAATTAATAAATTGAATTATTATCATAACTGGTAATAATAATATTGTTTTTGTATTTTAATAATTAATGGAGAATGTATGCAAATATTTTTTTATTTGAAAGCACTTTTTAAAAATATCATATTTTTCTACCCTGTGCATTATTTGTCAGGGAAATCATACATTTGCTTCCATGTTCAGTGTGAATACCTTATTGTTTAATGTTTATAGATATCTATTAACTGATATGACATTAATAAAAATGCAGTTCAGTGGCTAATTGCAGTTATTTATATGACCTTTATTGCCAGATGAAATTTCCTAATCGTGGCAGACCTATTTGTATGAGTAGACGTCTGGGATCTCAGCGGTTCCTCTGATGCTCAACTATTTTCTCTCACTGGCTGTTGGCTGGAAGATCATTCAGGTTCCCACAGTCACGTGACCACAGCCGAATGAATAAACTCATTGTGCTGAGATTTTAATGCCTCTTTAAATGCAGTCTGACCTGTGTATCAATGAGAACGTGCAGGAGTTTGTCACTGAAACACTTTTTTCTAACTCTTCTTCTCAGTGCTTCAGTATTATTATTGCTCATACTTAAAGTTTGAGGTTTGTGTTTAACAGTAGACATTTAAAGCTTCCACATTATCTGGCCAAGAGGAAGCATCTAAACTTTCACAGACTTATTCCTGTTTTTAAAGCAACATCAGTCAACTGTAGCAAAATTAGCCACTTTATTCTTAAAAACTCATCCTGTGTGAAATCGGAGCTGATGGTGGGGCTCTAGAGTTCAGGATATTTAAACTATTATCAGGGTTATCGGTTCCAGAGACCCCCCTCGCTGTTGTATAGATTCTGTCTTTCTGTGTCATGTAACAGGCTCTTAACATGTAAAGAAAGGTGAGCGGTATCGACTTTCTGACCTCCTGATGGTATCTTATAGCCATATTCTGCAAGAACTCAAATTGTAATGTAAATCTAGAGGACGAGAAGCCTGTTTTCTGGGCATCTAAGAGAGATTTTTGCAGCTTTTGTTCCCGGAATATTCACGTGATTTTAGTGGGAAATAGTGTGGTATATTGGAGATATTTTAAGCATCATATATATTATCACAAACAGTAATTCTGTCATGTGTCTTAAATTACAGCAGAGAACATAATGTGATCACAGTTGTTCAGCTGGGCAAAGTCAACGTTTTATTAGCCTCATTATTTGCAAGTTGTTTGGTTTGCATGTGTGGAGATAAGGTGCTGTAATAAGCGTATGTTTATGTTATCATAGCAAAAATGAACGGAAGCTATAATGCTCCTAAAGAACAAGGTTCATGATCTAGTTTGCATGGCCACAAAATATAATGGCTGGGAATTTTTAAACGCCACCTCGCGATTCAAGTCAGATTCAGAGAATCGTTTACTTGCAGACAAGAAAAGAAAACACATGACCCTGCATTACAAGCGGAGATAGTCCACTCCTATGAAAATGAATGGGAAAACTTTCTAAGAATTTCATTATTAATAGATTTTAATTTAATTTTTCTTATTTATTTATTATTTTAGAAATATTATTGGTATTTATTATAAATTTCATTTAATTTTTAAATTTTACTTATTTATTTGTGGTTTAAAGTACAATTGTTAATGAGATGGTCCATTCTTATAAAAAGTAATGGGAATTTTTTATAATAATTTATTATTGAAAATTAGTATGTTATTTATTTGTATAGTTCATTTATTTATTGTTTTTTTTAAATGCTGTATTACATTTATTTATTTATTTATTTATTTGTAGTTTAATTATTAATATATAATTATTTATTATATGGTTTAATTAACTGTGATTTTAATTATTTTTTTAATGAGATGGTCCATTTTCATAAAAGAATGGGAAATTTTTCTAATAATTTCTTAATGATAATTAGTATGTTATTTATTTGTATAGTTCATTTATTATTTTTTAAAATGCTGTTAGTATTAAATTTTATTTATTTATTTGTTTGTGGTTTAATTTGTTTATTATTAATATTAACTATTATTATATGGTTTAACTTTGATTTAATTAATTTTTAATGAGATGTTCCATTTTTATAAAAAATTAATGGGACAATTTTCTAATAATTTATTATTGATAATTAGTAGTTTATTTATTTGTATAGTTCATTTTTTTATTTTTTTAAACGTTAGTATTTATTTATCTATGTATTTATTTATTTATTTGTGGTTTAAAGTACAATTGTTAATGAGATGGCGAATTTTTATAATGTATGGGAAAATTTTCTCATCATTTTTAATTAATAATTAGCAGTTTATTTATTTATTCACATGATTTAATGGGAAATGGTGTGGTATACTGGAGATATTTTAAGCATCATATATATATTATCACAAACAGTAATTCTGTTGTGTCTTATTTTTATAGTAAAAGTACAGTTGTTAATTGTATTCTTATAAAAAATTAATGGGAAAGTTTCTACTAATTTTTTATTGATAATTGGTAGTTTATTTATTTGTATAGTTAATTTATCATTATTTAATGCTGTTAGTATTTATTTTATTTATTTGTGGTTTAAAGTACAACTGTTAATGAGATGGTCCATTCTTATTAAAATTGGAAAAAAAAAATCATCATTTATTACTGATGATTAGTAGTTTATTTGTATAGTCCATTTAAAAAAAAATGCTGTTAGTATTTTATTTATTTATTTGCGGTCTAAAGCACAACTGTTAATGAAAGAACTGTGATGTATCTGTGAATTATTTTTCTCTCACAATACAGACAAAAATCTGATGTGTCACACCTTGTGTATATTTTACGGTAGATAACATAGCCTGTAGTTTGAAGTTTTTACCTTGTTTATTGGCTGATAATCGGTTTGTCTGTCCTTGACGGTGCACCTTGAACACGGCTCTTAGTGCGTAAATCCATGTTACGCGAGTGTGTTTGAGTGAGGGGCGACGGCGAGGTCTCTTGGATTTCACGGGGGTGATTGTGTTTCTGATGATTGTCGTGATGGAGGCAGGGTTACAGGAACAGGAGAAGGTTTTTAAGGAACATGGAGAATCGTCCTTGTCCGTAGCACTGATCTTGTGAAGATCTCAGATCATTTCGTCACTCTTTATTTTGCTTCTGGTCTTTTGTTCTTCATCTATGATAGTCACTTTCAGGAGAGATTCATGTGTCCAAACACAGTCTAAAAAAAAACTCTGGTTTTGTAGTTTGTCTTTCTCAAAAATTGTAGACATGTTCTAGCTTTTTTTGTTTTGTTTTGTATCTAAATACTTTGTGCTTAAAAGGAATAGTTCACCCCAAAATTAAAAAAAAAAATTGAAAATGTACTCACCCTCAGGCCATCCAAGATGTAGATGAGTTTAGAACAGATTTGTAGAAATGTAGCATTACGTCACTTGCTCATCAATGGATCCTCTGCAGTAAATGGGTGCCGTCAGAATGAGAGTCCAAACAGCTGATAAAAACATCACAATAATCCACAAGTAATCAACATCACTCCGGTCCATCAATTAACATCTTGTGAATTATGAGATTACAAGAATAAGGTCGAAATGCCACGAGAATCAGGTCAAAATGCCACAAGCATAAAGTCGGCATTTTCCGAGCATAAAGTTGAAAAGTTATAATGTTTGCGTATTATAACTTTAATCTTGTAATTGTTACAAATTAATTCTCATAATTTTGACTTTATTCTCGTAACATTTCGACTTTATTCTCAAAACATTTCGACTTTATTCTCGTAATATATTTTAAATTTATTCTCGTAATTTCAATTTTATTCTCGTAGTCTTAAGATTTTATTTTATTTTTTAAATGTGGCACTAAAACGCTGTCGTAAAATTGATATAAGGTCATGTTTTAAAGAAAATGAAGAGGTGCATAAGCACAAATGTCTTGTTTCTTGTTTGGGTCTGTGATTGTCATCTAATGGAGATGATTACAGGAGGTTCATGATGAGGAGCACACGACTGATTTCGGTCACCCGAGCAGCTCTTCATCCTCATGTTTTATTCAGAAACAGACAGAATGGAAAATCTCGCACAGGAACCTGAGAGAATGGCCGAGTCTCTATCCCTCGTCCAGAAACACTGAGAGATTTGACATGGATTGTTTACAGGATCATCATTAGACAATGTTGATGCTGGCCAACAAATTAAACAATATATTGGCCTCTATTCAGTGATTTGCCACAATTATATAAAAATGATCTTAATTTTTGAGTTTTTCACACCAAACATGCTAATATGTGATTCTGCACGTTTATTCAATTGTGAGTGTTTATATTACAAATGCTAAGGGAGTGACAGGCATTTTGAAATCTTTCTGAGTAATTAATAGCCATATTATGTAAATAATTCACTAAAACCCCAATACGTAAAACAATTTTGTTTTTAACTTTTTTGCTTTTCTCAGCAAAAATGCTGATTGAGCATGCAATTGTGATCATTTAAGAAATTGGTATAATGTAATTAATTTACTAAAACCTTAAATAAACCAGTTTATCTTGAACATGCTGAATTGCACAGTTAGGTTGTTAAAAAGATTACACTGAGATTAAAATGATAATGTGTTTTTTTTTTGATCTTGTTTCATTTGTGCTTAGTCACTGACCTATATTACTCTGCAGTTGTCTCTTTCTTTTTTTGCTCACTGTCCCCTGATACGTTTAAGAGTAAAAATAACTCTTGGAGCTCTGAACTTTACACAGTTACATGACAAACTTTCTCCTCACCTTTATGTTGTTATACTTTGCCCTGAATTAAACACTGAGCAGAGCGCTGATGCGTATTTATGTGTGTTTTTCAGGAGTTGTTGGGTGTGTTTTGCCACAGATGAGGATGACCGTACGGCGGAGTGGGTGCGTCCGTGCCGCTGCCGTGGTTCAACTAAATGGGTTCATCAGTCATGTCTCCAACGCTGGGTTGATGAGAAACAGAGGGGCAATAGCACCGCACGTGTCGCCTGCCCACAATGCAATGCTGAATACCTCATCGTTTTCCCTAAGCTTGGTATGACAACTCTTTAATGCTGAGTGTCGAGTTTATATTCACACAAATTTGTCTTGTATCCTTGTTTAATATACGGAATCAACTATACACCATTTATTTGGTTGATTTTCTTAATATTTTTTTTATTTTTTGAAAGAAGCCTCTTTTGTTCACCAGTGCTGCCTTAATGTTAACAAAATATGGGAAAAGCAGTTGATATTGCAAAATATTTTTGCAATTTAAAATAACACTTTCCTATGTGAATATATTTTAAAATGTAATTTATTCCTGTGATCCAAATCTGAATTTTCAGCATCATTACTCCAGTCTTCAGTGTCACATGATTCTTCAGAAATCATTCTAATATGCTAATTTGCTTCTCAAGAAACATTTCTTATTATTACCACTGTTGAAAACAGTTAAGCTACTCTGAAAAGCTGAACTACTTGGATTTGATGAAAAGAAAATTCTAAAGAACAACATTTATTTAAAATAGATTCTTAATATTTGAATATTTAAAAATATTTGAAAAGAATATTTGAAAAATATTTGAACATTATAAATGTTTTTACTGTAGAGCTGCAAAACGATTAGTCGCAATTAATTGATTTAAAATAAAAGTTTATGTTTGCATACTATATGAGTGTGTACTGTATATATTTATAAATACACACACATACATGTATATATTAAGGAAATATTTATATATAATATAAATTATATACAAGTGTTTACATACAATACAGTATGTACAAATATTTTTTAAATGTATAGTAGTCAACATTTGAAGTGGATCAAAATAGTTCATCAAAGTTGTCCTAAGACAAGAATAAGGTATTATTTTGGTTTTAGGACAACTTTGATTGAAAGATTTTGATCCACTTCAAATGTTGACTACTGTATACGTGTGTGTGTATTTATATGTACATAATAAATATACACAGTACACAAATATATAGTATTATTGTTTATGCATGACTAATCGTTTTGCAGCTCTACTGTCAACTTCTGATTAATTTAATGCATCCTGTTTTAAAATTTTCTTTTTTTTTTTCCTTTTTCCCCTCCCAAAATATTATAGTTTTTTGTTTGAAATTGTCTCAATTTTTGAGCCTTACACTACCATTCAGACGTTTTTGAACAGTAAGATTTTTAATGTTGTTTAAAGAAGTCTCTATTGCTAAAAAAAAAAAAAAAAAAATCAAAAACTGAACTCCAATAAAAATGATTCCAAGCTTTTGGTATAGTGTATAATGTTGATCTTTGGATCTTTCTATTCATCAAAGAACCCTAAATAAAATGTACTCAACTGATTTAAATATTGATGATGATGATAATAATAGTAATAATAATAATAATAATAGATGCTTCTTGAACAGCAAATCAGCATATTAGAATGATTTCTGAAGGATCATGTGACACTGAAGACTGGAGTAATGATGCTGAAAATTAAGTTTTGATCACAGGAATAAACTGAATTGCAAATAGGAAGCAGTTATTTTAAATCATAAAAATATTTCAAAATGTTACTGCTGTATTTTGGATCAAATAAATGCAGGCTTGGTGAGCAGAAGAAACTTCTTAAAAAGTGTAAAAACATTAAAAATATTACTGTTCAATAACCTTTGACAGGTAGTATGCACATCAGAGGTACTATTAAAATATCTGTCATATTTTGTAAGATACTAGATCGTGGAACTAATTTAATGGCTAATTAATGTCTAAATTGAAAGTGAAAATATTCGAGACATCACCCTGCCTTTGCTGGGAATATAATAAGCAGTTCGCTTTCACATACCACACATAACAAGCAAAATTCTAGACATTTGTGACATACTTTCACTTTCAGACGTTATCAGCCTCCATAAAATGTCACAGCAGTAGTTATGAATAGTTGCGCTTGTTTATTTAGTTTTTTGTACTTAGTAGGTCAATCCTGATTCCAGAGAAATCCCTCTTTTGATATCGGCGATGAGGATTTGCTTGTGATTCCAGTAATCCGCTGCTCATGAAAACGAAATGTCATTTTTTCATCCTCTTGTGTTTCATCTCTTATGTAAATTGATCAGGTTTGAGAGTATAACAGCATTAGTTTCTCTTCACGCTGTGCTAATAATCTTCCTCCGGCTGCATCTCCTGAGGGCCAGTCTGTCGTCCTCGCTCACTCTCTGTCTCTTTCCACAGCGATGGGTTTATTCTGGGATACGGTTGTCAGGGTGACCGTGGCCAGCTGTGAAATTGCACCAATCACGGTCCGCGTTCAACTTTCTAACTGTAGGAACGAGAGCGAGGCAGACGGACGCGGTCACAGCTAGTGAATACGAGGGTTTCCTGCACCGCTGGTTAATCTATGCCTCCACGGCAAATCCACTTCATATTTTAGCTGCATTGTGAGCTTGTCTTCTGAATTTAATGTGATGATCAGGAAAGATTGAGAAACAACAGATGTGTGAATAGCGAAGTGAGTTTAATATTGAATTGCTCTTTCAACTGATTCTTTTTAATGAATTAATCAGCACTTCCCAATATTGAAAAAATATACACTACAGGTCAAAAGTTTGTGTTCAATGTTTGTTTGTAAAGAAATTAATACTTTAATTTACCAAGGATGCATTAAAGTAATCAAAAAGATTTTTACATTGTTACAAAATAGTTCTATATCAAATAAATGCTGTTGTTTTGGACCTTAAATTCATTAAGTAACTCTGAAAAAAAAAAAAATAGCTGAACTACTATATCATCATATTAGAATGATTTCGCAAGGATCATGTGACACTGAAGACTGGCATAATGATGGAATAAATAACATTTTAAAATATATTCAAAGAAAACATTGTTCCCTTCAATTTATTCCTTACATTTTCTGTACTTGGTCTTAAAAATGACTTAAAGTCTTAAATTTACCTTCATAAAACCTGTAGAAGCCCTGAATAGACTTTCCATCAGATAGAACCATACAAAACTAGGTAAAGATTATGCAGAGATCTTTAAAGGAGATGTTGACTAGAGATTTTAAACAAGATTGTGTGGATTTGACTAAAGGAAGTCACTGACAGAAGGAAGAGAAAGATAACACAGATGAAAATCCTGATGGGTCACATTCAGTTGTTTGATTTCAGCAGCCCGTAGACGAGGTCATCCTTCCAGATCAGACAGACGGGACACGGTGTCCACATATTACCATATAATATGCAGAGGAGTACTTCACAAACACTCTCATTTCCGCCATAGGACACACTGTGTTCCTGTTCAAGGCTCAGTTTGCTGGGCTTTATGTAGGTTATAACAGTGAGTGATGTCGTAATGGATGCAGTACTCTATTAAACCCATCTGGAGTTATTTCATGTATAAAGCCTTTAGAGTTACAAGTGATTTAGACTTCAATTTAATTTTGTTTCCCTATGAATTTAGCCAGTAATTGAAGTATCTTGGATAATGTTAGTTAATTAAAGTTAAATTAAAAGAAGTCTCTTATGCCCACCAAGGCTGTATATCTATTTGAATATACTTTAAAATATACTTTATTCCTGTGGTGGCAAGGTTGAATTTTCATCAGCCATTACTCTAGTCTTCAGTGTCACATGATCCTTATCATGATTTTCTTCCTTTTTTTTTTTGGATTAAGAAAAAAAAAAACAAAGCGTAGCTGGGAGGATTTTAGTTTAGTTTTTAAGATGTTAATTTCCCTTGTCCTAAATGACTATATCAAAATAAATTCTATTTTTCCTAAACCTTAAAATAAAATAAAATATTAAGCTTAGCTTTATGACTATGAGGATATATATATATATATCTATATATATTATGTTCACCAAGCCTGCATCTATTTGATACAAAGTACAGCAAAACCGGTAAAATTTTTAAATATTTTTTCTATTTAAATTATTGTTTTCTATTTGAATACATTTTAAAATGTAATTTATTCCTGTGATTTCAAAGCTGAATTTTTAGAATCGTTACTCCAGTCACATGATCCTTCAGAAATCATTCTAATATTCTGATCTGCTGCTCAAAAAAAAAACAAAAAAAAACATTTATTATTATTATTATTATTATTGCTGAAAACAGCAGAGTATAATTTTTTTGGGTTTCTTTGATGAATAGACAGTTCAGAAGAACATCATTTAACTGAACCAGAAATATTTGTAACATTATCAATGTCTTTATCATAATTGCTCATCAATTTAAAGCATCCCTAAATATATGCTAAATAAAAGTACTAATTTTTTTTCCCCCCCAAAAAAATAAATAATAATAATAATAATAATAATAATACTGACATAATACTGACTCCAAGCTTTTCAATGATGCAGTGCATAATGTTTCAAAAGCTTTTTATTTCAGATAAATACTGATGTTTGGATCTTTATATTCATCAAAGAATCCTGAAAACAAAAATAAATATTGATACTACTACTACTATTAACAATTGTTTCTTGAGCAGCAAATCAGTATATTAGAATGATTTCTGAAGAATCATGTGACACTGAAGACTGGAGTAATGATGCTACTGAGTAAAATTTTGCTTTGATCACAGGAATAAATTACATTTTAAAATATATTCAAATAGAAAGCAGTTATTTTGAATAGTAAAAATATTTCACAATATTACTGCTTTTGCTGTATTTTGGATCAAATAAATGCAGGCTTGATGAGCAAAACATTAAAAATCTTACTGTTCAAAAACTTTTGACAGGTAGTGTATGTAGTGGTTCCTTTGAATTTGGCTTAAATAATTATATCGTAATCTCAGAAGGCAGCATAATTTAGCAGTAATTTATCAATTATGCCTAAAAATGCTCCCTAGGCAGAATGCTGACTATGGTTTGGAACTTTTGTTAGTCTTTTAGATACGGGCATGTGGCACACAGATCATCCACTTTGCTCAGAAAAGCCCTTACATAACTGTGAAGGTAAAAAGACCACCTGTCTTTCTCAAATATACTACTACTGATTAACTTTCAAGATGGTCTTCAGACCAGTACAGCTTGAAGAGATGACATCAAGTTGTTTTATGCAGCCTGGCATGGGAGAGGGTTTGTAGGGAACAGAAAGTCCTTGTTCCACAGCAGTTCTTTGGCAGTGCAGTGAAGCCAGTGTAAAACGAGGAAGAATAGACTGCAGCTGTATTCCTGCTAAGTGGAGTTTATTTTTAATGATCTTAATAATGGAATCTGTGGCCGGCAGCAGAAATGCCTGAGCGGTTCCTGTTGCCAGAAGCCATTAGGGTGATGTTGCAGCGCTAAAGCAAACGTGAACCAGATTCCAGCGCTGTCATCAGAATATTCCATATTAATATTCTCGAGAGGGGTCAGTGATCTCAGCACGCACACACGCACACGCCTGAAGAGTGTCTGCTCTGCATCTGAGAGCTGAATTAATGTGTGTTGAAGGTTATTTTACACATAGGAACTTATCACAACTTACACTGCCATTCAAAAGTTTGGGATCAGTAAGATCTTTTAAAAGAAGTCTCTTGTGCTCATCAAGGCTGCATTTATTTGATCAAAAATACAGAAAAAAATGTAATATTGTGAAATATTATTGCAATTTTAAATACTGCTTTTCTATTTTAATGTAGTTAAAAAATATAATTTATTCCTGTGATGCAAAGCTGAATTTTCAGCATTACTCCAGTCTTCAGTGTCACATGATCCTTCAGAAATCATTCTAATATGCTAATTTATCAATGTTGGAAACGGTTGTAATGCTTCATATTTTTCAGGTTATTTTTGGTGAATAAAAAGGTAAAAAAAAGAACAGCATTCATTCAAAACTGAAATCTTTCCTAACAATATATCTTCACTATCACTTTGTATCAATTTAACACATCCTTGGTGAATAAAAGTATTAATTTCTTTTTAAAAAAGAAAGGAAAAAGCATTTACTGAACCCAGCGTTTTGAAAAGTAGTGTATATTGTTACATAAGATTTATATTTTACATAAATGCTGCTCTTTTTAACTTTTTATGCATCAACAAAGAATCGTGAAAAAGTATTGCAACTATTTCCAATGTAATAAATAAATCAGCATATTAGAATGATTTCTGAATGATCATGTGACACTGAAAACTGGAGTAATGATGCTGATAATTCAGCTTTGCATAACAGGAATAAATTATATTTTAAAGTATATTAAAATAGAAAACCGGTATTTTAAATGTCAATAATATTACTGTTTTTTTCTTTATTTCTGATCAAATAAATGCAGCTTTGATGTGCAGAAGAGACTTTAAAAAACATGAAAAATCTTACTGATCCCAAACTTTTGAATGGCAGTGGTTATATCAGTTATACAGTTAGCTTATATCTCTTCTCAGGACTCAAAATAAAAGAAAATAAATTATACTTTGCACTGAAACAATTAAGCCAATTATACAGTTATACAGATCAAAAGAATTAAAAATGGGAAAGGTAAAATGGTGGTAAATTGTGCAGTTGTTATGAAAAATCACATAATAATTGTCCATAATTGTTATGAGGATAATAAAAAAAAAAACATGTTTTCTTCATTTTTTTTTTTTCCCAATTTTCGCTATTATTTCTATAGTATTTTTTTAATTATACATTATGTATTATTTAATTTATGTCAGCACGATGATATACAAGTATTGCAGGTCCCAAAAAAAAAACAAACATCACAACTGTTTTCAGTATAATAAATAAATCAGCATATTAGAATGAGTTCTAAATGATCATGTGACACTGGAGTAATGATGCTGAACATTCCACTTTGCATTACAGGAATAAATATATTTCAAAGTATATTAAAATATAAAACCGGTATTTTAAATGTCAGTAATATTTCACAATAATACTGTTTTTTTCTGTATTTTTGATCAAATAAATGCATTTTTGATATGCAGAAAAGACTTTAAAAAACATGAAAAATCTTACTGATCCCAAACCTTTGAATGGCAGTGGTTATATTAGTTATACAGTTAGTTTATATCTCTTCTCAGGACTCAAAATAAAAGAAAATAAATTATACTTTGCACTGAAACAATTAAGCCAATTATACAGTTATACAGATCAAAAGAATTAAAAATGGGAAAGGTAAAATGGTGGTAAATTGTGCAGTTGTTATGAAAATATCACATAATAATTGTCCATAATTGTTATGAGGATAATTTAAAAAAAAAAAAAAGTTTCTTCATTTTTTTTTTTTTTTCAGTTTTCGCTATTATTTCTATAGTATTTAATTATACATTATGTATTATTTAATTTATGTCAGCATGATGATATACAAGTATTGCAGGTTCCAAAAAAAACAAAAAAACATCACAACTGTTTTCAGTATAATTAATAAATCAGCATATTAGAATGATTTCTAAATGATCATGTGACACTGAAAACTGGAGTAATGATGCTGAAAATTCCACTTTGCATTACATGAATAAATATATTTCAATGTATATTAAAATAGAAAACCGGTATTTTAAATGTCAATAATATTACTGTTTTTTTCTGTATTTTTGATCAAATAAATGCAGCTTTGATGTCCAGAAGAGACTTTAAAAAACATGAAAAATTTTACTGATCCCAAACTTTTGAATGGCAGTGGTTATATCAGTTATACAGTTAGCTTATATCTCTTCTCAGGACTATAAAAGAAAATAAATTATACTTTGCACTGAAACAATTAAGCCAATTATACAGATCAAAAGAATTAAAAATGGGAAAGGTAAAATGATGATGAATTGTGCAGTTGTTATGACAATATCACATAGTTATGAGTATAGTAAAAAAAAAAAGCCACGTTTTCTTCATTTTTTTTATTAATTTTTTTTTTCAATTTTCGCTATTATTTCTATAGTATTTATTTAATGATATATTATGTATTATTTAATTAATGTCTACGTGATGATATACTTGGCAATATAGTGACTTTTGTTTCCAATAAAGATGCACTACTGTTAATACAGTAATTACTGTGAAAAATTATTACAAATTAATATAAGTTTTATTTTTTTGATATGTTTATTTATATATATATAAATATATAAACATTTTTAAACATCTTTTGATTTTTTTAGGTGTAATCTGAAATGTTCTTGAAAGATTTTGTTTAACTGCTTTTCTTTTAAGTTTTATAGTCCATAAAGCTGTGGTTCCAAGTACAGTAATGGATTAAAATGCCCTGTATATGATATATGTGGAAACTGAAGATTAAAATGAAGTCACGATTCACTAGAGAATTAAGGAAATGAGCGTGAAAATAACCTCTTGAGTCTTTAGAGACTCGTCCTAGACATCTCCTGCAGTGGAGGGTATTTATAGGTTGAGAGCAAAGCTGGTTGTCGGTCAGTAAATATTGCATGATTTCCTCTTGACTTCCACCTCGAGTGTTTCCTCATTCCTTTTTAGGACTGTGTGCTTTGCAGTAATCGTAAACCTTTATTTCTGAGTCATTTAGTCATCATTGGTCACGCATAGAACAATATAGTGCTTATCACTCCCATCAACTGTGTGTCACCATGGTCATAGTGAATTAAACAGGATGATCTACAGTAGTTTGTGCACTCTCAGTGCTGACCTATTTTTTTTGTAAACAATTTTAAATTTTGCTAAATAACCATAAATAGTCAGAAGAGCATTTGAAGTCCTGCTGATTCCCAACACTGTTTTCACATCATAATATCATCTTCTGCCCCCTGCTGGAGAGGCAGGAAAGTCACTTCACTTTCAATTCTGGATTCATCACTCTCTGTATGTTAAAGTCGGACTGTTTTTGTGTACAGGGCCGGTGGTGTATGTGCTGGATTTGGCAGACCGGTTGATCTCGAAGGCCTGTCCGTTTGCTGCTGCTGGTATCATGGTGGGATCCATTTACTGGACAGCTGTTACATACGGAGCCGTGACAGTCATGCAGGTGAGACGTCACACACAGATGAAACAATTTTGTAACAATATTTGATTCTTAAGGAACTGTCTCTGTCTTTCAGGTTGTGGGTCATAAGGAAGGTCTGGATGTGATGGAACGGGCTGATCCTCTCTTCTTGTTGATTGGTCTGCCCACCATCCCAGTTATGCTTATTCTAGGGAAGATGATTCGCTGGGAGGATTATGTGCTCCGCCTCTGGAGGAAATACTCCAATAAGCTTCAGATCCTAAATAGTATCTTCCCAGGTCAGTGGTGATGGGACAGACAGTGATGGTTTGTGATCTCATATGTGTGAGTGAAATAATTAAAATTATTATTATTATTATTATTATTATTCTTTTAAGTCTCTTGTTCACCAAGGTTGCATTTATTTGATCAAAAATACATTAAAAATTGTAATATTGTGAAATATTATTGCCTTTTAAAATAACGTGATTTATTCCTGTGATGCAAAACTGAATTTTCAGCATTATTATTACTCCAGTCATTCTAATATGCTGATTTATTGTAATTATTAAGCTGAAAATATTAACATTAAGTCAAAATTAAATATCAGTTTCATAAATACTCATTCATTACATTCACAAATTCCATCTTTGTCAATATGATGTAATTTTGTACATTCTGATATTTATACATATCCACATTTAAACGTTTTAATATTTTTTATTATTGTTTTATTATGTGTTATTCTTTAATGGTTATAATTATTGTATATTTAATATTATTATTTGCATATTAGTACATTTAAATAAATATGATCTAATATTTTAAATATTATAGTTACAGATGTTATACATCACATAATTTATCTGTTCAATACATATTTTCTTAATTGCAGAGTTAATTAATTAATTAATTAATTTATATATATATGTATATACTTTAAATAATAATATATATTTAAATGTATTATTTATATTATTTAAATATATTATATAAATAATATAAAATGTATTTATTGCAAAGAAATGCAAATTAAACACCTATTTTACACAATATTTACTCAAAAGATGCTAATGACATTTCCTAATATACCTGTTTGTAATATACATTCTTAATCGCAAAGTTAATTTTAATAATATAAAACAATGACATTTATTTATTGCAAATAAAATATTAATTTACACCTATTTTACACAATATTTACTCAAAAGTTGTTATTGACATTTTCTAATGTCTGTTTTTAATATTAATATATATATATTCTTAATTGCAAAGTTAATTTTAATAATATATTATAAATAAATAACATTACATTTTATTTATTGTAAATCAAATGTATATTAAACACCTATTTTAAACAGTATTTACTCAATAGATGTTATTGACATTTCCTAATATACATCTGTTCTTAATATATATATTCTTAATTGCAAAGTTAATTTTAATAATATAAAATAAAATAATATAAAATGTATTTATTGTAAATGAAAATTAATTAACATCGATTTTACACAATAGTTACTCAAAATTCACTATTTGAAACCCGTTTATTATCCTCCGACAAAGCTGTCAGTCTAATTTTAAAGGGACAAGGTTGGAAAGCTAAACTGCTTGATAATTTTGTTCAAGCTTTGTGAAAATGTCACCAGAAATGTTCATAAATCAGAATCTGTCTCACTCTGTCACGCGCAGGTATCGGCTGCCCGGTGCCGAGGATCCCGGCGGAGGCCAGTCCGCTGGCCGATCACGTGTCAGCCACACGCATCCTGTGCGGCGCCCTCGTGTTCCCCACCATCGCCACCATCGTGGGTAAACTGATGTTCAGCAGCGTCAACTCAAATCTTCAGAGGACTATTCTGGTAGGAGAACATGATGGAAAACTATTTCAGTGATTTATACACACATATCCTCAAACTCATAACATTTCTCTCTCTCTCTGTCTCAGGGTGGCATTGCGTTCGTGGCTATCAAAGGGGCGTTTAAGGTATATTTCAAGCAGCAGCAGTATCTCCGACAAGCTCATCGCAAGATCCTCAATTTCCCCGAGATGGAAGAGGCCTGAGCTCGTCATCAAACCTCTGATCGATTCCATCCACGTCATTCTGATTTCATGCAGCTTTTGAGAGACACTACCGCGCCACACTACCAGACATTTTCACAAACGCTGGATTTGGTTTTCTCTACCTTGTGAATGTGACTATTGCGTTTGGGGCTTGAACAGTGATTCAGCTTTGTTTCAGTTGATATAATCAGACCTGGGAGTTGTGTGTTACTCATTTTATGGGCAATTTGACATTTTAAGAAAGAGACTGAGCAAAAATAAATACTGAAAGAAGGTTTTATATAAATAAGTGGTTGTTTTATATTGAATTCAAAATGTGAATCATCTTTAAAGCATCCTTGACATGCAAAAGACGACGTGCCGTTTCACATGAAGCAGTTTGCTCCTCTCATTAACAATTAGACTAGTGAATGCAATAGTAAATACTAAAGGCAAACAAAAATATCTAAAGCAGTTATTTTCTTGTAATGATCTTATAAAATAATATTTTTTGTGGTTGAAGTTCTCTGATGAATTTCACAAAGAAATGTCCCCATTTTCTGTTATATTTCACCCCAAAATTAAAAGAAATAAATTGTTTTGCATATTAAAAAGCAAGCACGTCTGGACACGATGATTTTTGTTTCAATTTGAATTAAATTTAGTATATATCATATACTATTACACACGATTAAAATATGTTTTGTACGAAAACTAGATAATTTTTTTGCGTTCACATTGCAAAAATCCTAATACAAGCGCTTTTGTTAATGCAAGATCATTTTTTTCCTGCCTGCCTGGATATTGTAATGGCTTTGCAAGCTTAACAGAATTACAAAAGCAAAGTGTATTTACATACAACCAAAAATTAACATTCACTTCAGTGGTATAAGATGATTGGATGCTTTCAATTGATTTCCTGTTGAACTGTCACCATAAAAATATAGTGAACTGAGCAACAAACTATCATAATGCACAATGTTTCCATCTAACATTCATTCTGAGGTGCAGTTCGTCGTTTTAATGGAGTGTTGTCTAGTTAGCAGTAAACCGGTTACCTCACCTGAATATGTTCGTAGATTTGTGTTGGATGTTATCTGGAATGGAAATATTAATATTTTTATTAGAAACATCATATTTTCTTCGCTTATTTCAGTTAATGTCATAAAACTAGCGAGCTAAGCCAGTAGCAGTACTGACAATGTCGCATAAACATGGCTGAAGGCGCGAAAAGCGGATGAAAAGAAAAACCGATTCAGTTGAGCGAGTCATTTACGTTGGAAGCGCTCCGTTTAATTCAAACTCGTGGATTCGATCATTCAGTTCAAGCGATTCACTAGCAAAAAAACAAAAAAACTAAAAAAAAATCAAAAAAAATCAAAAGAGCTTTTCATTTTCGATTGAAACTCTCCTAATCACCATTGCGTCGCAAAATGACTCATTGTTTCGAAGCGTTCCAATCGGATCGTGAATCATGACTCATTTCATTCAGCCCGGAACTTCAGAGCGGGATCGTGAATCATTTCGCGAAAATAATCGTTTTTTTTATGTAAAATCAATTTTTAACTCGATTTTGGGGTGAAATATGACAGCTGCTGTGAAATTCAGCAGCTTGCCTGTCTTCACATAATTTAAGTGATCATCCGATCATGTTCAATTTCCATCTTTGTAATGTTGGTGTTTGAGTTTCAGTAAGTCACTTTTATAGAGTCAGTTTATTAAGGGCCCTGTATAAACCGAGAATCCAGTGTTTGGTCCTTAATCAATCGCTCTATTAAAACATATGGTACCTGATGCCTCATAACTGCTGTTTATAAACCTGTTTCCTATTCCCAGACATAAATAGTCTTGTGTAGAACAGTGAACTTTAAGAGTATTAGTGGCCTTTTTATTACACCAGGACAGTGCACGTGTCTTAAAGGTTACATGGCTCAGATCTGGTAAACATGACAATTTTTTTTTTTTTCTGAATCATTGTATTTGATGACTTCTTATTAATGTAGTGCATCTGTTTTATCTCCAGCCATCAACAGCTGTGAAGTTTTTGACTACAGAAAACAGTATAAATACAATGCATACTAGTACTGTGTTGTAATGGCAGTACACTACATTGGCAGGTGTTTTATTTTAAAGAGCTTCTGCAGTTAACTAAACTTAACACCTTATTTGTTATTGCATTACAGCGTCTTGATGATGATAGGTGTAACCCTGAAAGGACATGCTTAATGGTGACGTAGCTGACAAGTTTTTCTGTTGCCTAAATACGATTTTAAATTCTCACTTTCTTTTCAGCATCTAATTGTGCTGTATAATATCAGTGAGGTATAGTATGTCTCCTGTTGTACAGATGAAGCATAATGCCAAATACAGAACACGTATGTTGTATAAATGGATGCGTTGTACAGATACGGCTTCTGAATTTATAGTTTCCTGGTTGATTTCTGTAAATAAATGTATTTTTTCAATGCTTGACTGTGTATGTTGGGCAGTTTGATTGAGATTTTAACTTGAACTAAAAACCATGAGGATTTTAAATAGGCCTACATTTTTCTTAGCTTCGAGGTAAAGCATGTGATCTCATAAAATGAGTATCATTTTTGTGTCTCTTCTGTTTTCAAGCTTTGTCTTTATGGCAGCAGTATATATAAACAAATTAATGGGAGTAGAACACCTTTCAAGATGTAAGACATCTTTGAGACCATTGAAAACAAATGTGACCCTGGACCACAAATCACGCGGATCATGAATCATTTGTTTTAGATCGGAACTTGGGAGCGCGGATCGTGAATCATTTGATTCAGATCGGGACATTGGATCGCGAATCATTTGATTCAGATCGGGACATCGAGCGCAGGTCGCGAATCCTTCGTTTTAGATCCGACCTTGGGAACGCGGATCGCGAATCATTTGCTTCAGATCGACATGGGCTGGACCGCAAATCATTTGTTTAAGGTCGAACTTGGGCGCTGATCACAATCATTTGATTCAGATCGGATATTGATCGCTAATCATTTGATTCAGATCAGGACCTCGGCGATCACTGACCATTTGGTTTAGATCGGAACCTGGGAGCTGGATCTAAATCATTTGATTCAGGATCGACATTGATCGCAATCATTTGATTCAGATCGACATCAAAGCGCTGGACCTTTAAATCATTTGGTTTAGGTCGGAACTTAGGGCTGATCGCGGTCATTTGATTCAGATCGGGATATTGATCGCTAATCATTTGATTCAGATCGTGAACTCGCTGGATCACTAATCATTTGGTTTAGGATCGAACTTGGGATGGATCGCAAATCATTTGATTCAGATCGACATTGGATCGCGAATCATTTGATTCAGATCGATATCGGAGCTGATCGCTAATGATTCGCTTTAGATCGAACTTGAGAGCGGATCGCGAATTATTTGATTCAGATCGGGACGCTGAACGCGGATCATGAATCTTTGATTCAGATCAGGACTTCCAATCTTTTGGACCTTTTTAGTTTTTTATTAAACAGTACAAAACATCAAACCATTAAGGCAGTACAGTTATAAACAGGGGGAAAGGAAAAGAAAAAAGAAAGAAAGAAAGGAAAAGAAAAAAGAAAGAAAGAAAGAAAAAGAAAGAAAACACAAATACAAATCCTTTAAGAAAATTAACCATTATAGTAAAAGTGTTGTAAACATGCTTTTCCCCACTCTCTCTCTTGATATAACCAGTTTTACTACAATATGTAATTAAATTCATAATTTTCATGAAATGTTTTTTGTGAAATTTCGTGAAGAATTGAGAAGTTGAGCAAAAGTACAAATTATATTTAAGGCAGAATATTCCTTTAAGTACTGCTTATATTTAAAAATCCATTTTTCAAACATTTAACAGGTTCAAGAATCTCCAAAGACAAATTTTCAGTGCAGATCAAAAAAGACAAACGCAACACAAATGAGTTCATACAATTGTTTAATCATCATCAAACACAGAAAGCTCTCCCACAGATACACATTCCCAGATTCACTTCAAAACCACCTAATAAACATGAGATCTCAAATGATGAACCTCTTCTTCCTCATGACTGCGGTTCGGTATATACAAGTCCATTCCTTGGATTTGGAACAGAATGTAGCATCATTTTAGACTCATTCATGCAGAGTAACTCATTAAATCCTGCTCTTCTAGATTTCTTTACTCTAATATTCTGCCTACTGTTCACCACAGTATGAGCAAAACACATGTGACATCAGGTTACAGGAGATGGTGAGAACCACAGACATTTGCTGCAGTCACTGACCTACAGAACTCAGAGCTGATTCCAGAACAGTTAAAGGGATTTGGGGTGCAACAAATGCTCTGATTGCATGTGAAATGCATCTTTGGGTTTTAAAGTAATCTAGAAGTTCACCCCCACCCGCAAAATTAAAATAAATTCAATGAAGTGTCATTTACTCACACTCAAGTTATTCCAAACTGGTATTTTCTTTATTTTATATACACAAAAAGATCCAAGTTGCTTTTTCCACAAAATAAAAGCATTCAGTGACCCAGAGCCAAATAAATGATATCTCATACAAAAATAAAAACACTTTCATCATTAACTCACCTTTATTTCGTTCCAATCCTGTATGACCTTCTTCTGTGAAACATAAAAGATGATATTTATATGATGATATAACAAAAGACGATATTTTGAGAAATGAAAGTCAGTGGGGTCTAAAATGTACAGGTTTGGAATGATACGAGGATGAGTAAATGACAATTTTAACTGTGGAGTTAATATCCCTCAAAATAAAAAGGCCATGAAGTACCAAATGTGTTTTCCATATAAAGGGTTGTGCAATAATCCAAAATAATTTGAAGCCATGAGACAGATTTGTGATGAACCGACATCAAATTTAAATTATGGAAGGGAAAAAAATCCCTGAATCAAATGCTTTACGATCCACGCTCCGAAGTTCTGATCTAAATCAAAACCATTTGACTTAACTTGGAACTTCGCATATCATAAATAATTTGATTTAGATCGTTACTTCAAATCACACTGCAATAATATGATTTGAATCATTCAATTTGCAAAATGATTCACAAACCAGTTGATCCAAATAAAATGATTCGCAATATGCAAAGTCCCCATCTGAATCAAATGATCCACAATAAGTGAAGCTCCGACCTAAACCAAATGATTCACGATACGCCATTTAAAGTCCCGATCTATATCAAATGATTGACAAACACTCCGAAATCCCGATCTGAATCAAATGATTCACGCTGCACGATTTGAAGTCCCGATCCAAGTCAAACGATTCGCGAACACACTCTGAAGTCCCGATCTAAATCAAATGATTCATGATACACGATTTGAAGTCTCAATCAGAAACAAATGATTTGCGATACAAGCAGTTGAAATTTAAAAATGAATGGATTTTTAAAATTTAATCTAGCTTTTGCTAGTGAATGGCTTAAAATTAATGATTGAAGTCACGAGTTTGAATCAGTCGGAGCAGACTGATTTGGTTAATCTGTTGTTCTTTTCACATCACTGTCAGCACTACTACTGGCTTAGCTTGTGTCAAAAAGCTTAAATGTCACAAAGCTATCAAATGGCTTTAAAAGACTTGAAATACAAAAGCACAACTCATATGGACTATTGTTTTTTTTTATGCTGTTTTTAAAGTTTGACATCACTTTAATGCATGGAAAAGTTGCCAAACTTCTTTTTCCATAAAAGAAAATGTCATACAGGATTGGAATGCAATGAGAACCAATAGAATTACTAAAAATGTACATTTTTGAATGAACTATTCTGAACCATTTCTTCAAATTCAAAAACAAAAACCACCAAAACCAATGCAGTGAGATGCCTGAGAATATTCATCTTGGTGGTACAGAACAAACTCATCTAAGAGGCTGATATCAGTTTGTTTTGCTGAGCATGAAACAGTATTCATTATTTTGATGGACACGGCAGGATGGTCGTCGAGTTTCTAAAAAATGCAGCATACAGTCGATTTGATATGCCTGAGTAAGTCCAGAATAAATCTCAGCACTAGAAACACAAGTGATGGTGAAGACTTGGCTCGAGACGAGGCTAACACACACCTGAGATGAGGACACACATGGATTACAGACCGACATGACGTTCCTGCATGAGTGCAGGTAAATTACAGCCTTCAAACACATCACAGGAGGGTTTTCTGAGCACAGACCAAGTCTACTTCTCGTCTAATCTGTTTCTCGGAACCAAGCTATAGAGTTTAAGACACTAGTCATAGGTCCTCTAAGTCACATTATTGCTTGTGAGGAGTGCATAAATCACAAGTCAAGACATCAGAAGTAAAACAAACCCAGTTAAAGGGATTTCAGAGTCGGTTTCTCGCAACAACTCCTGAAATGTTATCATGTGGGTATCAATATATGGGCAAGTTGGACCAAACTAAACATCTTGAAAAAGACAATCTGCATCCTTCAACGTATGTGTGGAAAATTGTTCGGAAAAAAAAAACAAAAAAAACAAAACAACGGTGCATAAACTTTTGCATTCAATTGTGTACTTAAAATTCAAATAGAAAAAAAAAAAAAAAAAAAAGTTTTAATGCATTTAGATAATTCATGTTTCAAGTGGAATTTATATTATGACAGTTTTGCAGAACAGGGTTTCAGGTACATTATAAATCGGACAAAGTAACTTAAATAAACAAATGAAAATGATATTAAAAATTGTTTATTATGATATTTCTTCAACCGCAAATAAAATCACGTCCATCAAGTTAACCACCTTGCATTTACAACACTATCCTTAAAGATAAAACTCTGCCAACATGCACAGAAACTAAAAACAACTCAAAGCAAATTGTTTAAATTAAAATTTAAAAAAGGTGCCAGAAAACCTGATCACTGATTAAAATCATCTTAAGGCCAATATTTCATTTCAAGAGAGACTTATCTTGATAAATTACACAACAGCCTCTCCATATGGTTTCTCATGGTTAACACTGGTGTAAGTGAAAAGAAACAGCATTTTGAAATGAACCCGAACAAATGAACAAGTGTCGTCGTGGCCATCGAGTGATTCCTATATTATATAGGGATACAAATGTCCTGACAGAAGCAACATGAAACACATTGTTTGTTTTTTTTGTATCTATGAAATATTGGGTGTGCATGTCTGACGCAGAGCACAACTTAAAAACGTTGTAAGCGGCACCATTGTGGCCTGCCTGCTTACACGCACACACAAACACACACTCACGCACAGACAACGGCATTACTGGCTCCATATTTGGGCGTCTCTGACAATCCCATGATGCTGGTCACAGTTTGGCAGCCATGAAATTGATGTGAGGTTTGGTGAGAGGGAACAGCGGCAGACTTCTTTTGAATTCAGTCATATCCTGAACCAGTGATGGCTGAAACACAAAGTAACACAATGAATGATTGTTTTTTGAAGAAAAGGCAAGGAGAGCTTGGCCATGTAAAACTAAGGCTGGGCTGCACTAAGGTAGGGCTGTGAGATAATGAGGATATAATTTTCCTCGATAAAATAATAAGAGTATGATAAATGTTTAATATAAAGTTTATGTGCCAAAAGTGGAACGAAACAGTGCTACTCATTTGAACAGAGCCACACAAACCACTAAAGAATACTGTGAAAAACAGACAACTCTCTGATTTCAATTAGTTTAAAGGAGAAAGGGGAAACAGGAGAAACACTGTGTGCAACAATACAGTCAGAAGACTTTTCAGTCTGCAAATCGCCATCATTTACCATGCATTTACTGTACTGACACTAACTGCACAATGGGGTTGTGGCAGAAATGTGGGATATTCATATCAAATTTTAATATATTAAATGTAGACGGGTTTTAAATCCATTAAAAGGGAGTAATGCATTTGAGATTAAGATTGGAGTGTATTTAGTAGGGATGCAACTACATAAAAATCTCAAGGGTACAATAAAACCTCTACTAGTGAAATGCTGTAATCATTAAAATGTTGGGAATTACGTGAATGTGAAAAAGCAAAACTGGTAACCACTGCATTCCCAAATGTGTGCTAAAATAAACGTTTTCTGCATTCACTGTAAACTAAGCCACTCTGAGGCATGGAAAACACTGGATCATGAGCTATCATGGATCACCTAAACGAAGTGCGTGCTTTGCTTTGAAACAGCGAAAACAGACTTGAAGGGATTAAGCCATATTGTGCTTTCAGTTTTGGTTTGACATTGTGCCAAAGCATAATGGGCCAAAACACTACTTTAAAGACCTTTTATTTTGGAATAAGAAGTTTAACAATATTTTTAAAAATCTACACTTTTTTTGACTTATTTTTTTCATACAGTCATGTGACCATGAGACAATCTGCAATCGCAATACCACGATATCGATAATACAGTTACATTAGGGCTGGGCGATAAAACGATAACGATATGTATCGCGATAAACACGTGATCGATATCAATAAAAAATGTGTTGGATAAAATGTTCGATATTTTTTATTCTGTGTCGGAAGAAAACAGAGGTTGCGAAGCAAGTTTGGTTGCATTAACAAAGGCACTCGCTCTCTGGTAACCTAGCAACGTAGGGAGTGACACGCTAACAGCCAATCATGCAACAGTATCAACTTTCGTTGCGCCATATCGTTGTCTCGTGCTGGTCTGCTGGATTCCTCTTCATAAGCAGAAAATGAGTGCCGCAGCGAGCGAGGAAATTTTAAATAAAAGAGGAAAAGTCAGCTCGCCAGTATGGCAGTTTTTTGGATATTATAAGTCTGACCGTAGTCAGACCAATGTCGTCTGCAAATTATGCAAGACCGTCGTCCCCGCCAAGACTGGTAATACCACGAACTTGATGAACCACCTTAGCCGCGCTCACCAAGATTTTTGACCGATTAATACAATCAGTTAAACGGTTTAAAAGGTCTTTTTTCAGTTATTAATCAAAATATTTTAAAACGTTTTTTGGATGGTTAAAGTAAAATGAAATTGCATTTTTGAGAGAAAAAAGATAAATCGCGTAGGCCTATAACGTTAAGTCGTATTTTATTATTACATACAGAAAGACACCAGGTCGCGAAATATTTACAGTACACTATAAACATAGGCTAGGCTATTTTAGTTCCCCTCACTCCACAAAAATAATTTCAATTTAACAGTATTTAGAAAAGAACAAAAATGAAAAATATAAGAAGCTAGGGGACAAGCAAAAACGAACCCATTTAGGGTAAAGCGAAACTGAAACTAACATTGGGTCTCTCACACGACACAAATCCAATGTCTCTGTATTCAAGATGTATTTGAATGCTAAAATATTATTTATTATGTAAACCTGGTTTTGTACTTCTCGCATTACAATATCCACATTTAAAAAAAATGTTTGGAATAATATCACGGCAGTACGTTGATAACGATTAAGCAGTGTGATTATTATTATTATTTTTTTTTTTTCCCCATATGTTTGGCTGATTGTGTGAGCGCGTGCGGCGCCGGCGCAATCACTTTATGTTTTTTCCTTCTAACAGGGGAAACAACTCTTTACAGATAATCGAAACTGTAAACGGTTTGCTGTTTGTAAAATAAAGAAAAATAGGATGCCGCTTTCAGCCGTCTTCCTTTCGCGCAGCACAAAATGTACCAAAACTCTGCATGCTAGCTACTTGTTGCACTTTTTTTGTTTGTTTGTTTGTTTTATTAAGTAAAAATATTTATCGTGTAGGCCTATTCATTCATTATATATAAATATAGCCTAGCTTTATAATGTTTTTCTCCATTCGCAGAGGCGCTGCAGGTGGTGCGACGGGTCCATGTGAATCCTCATGTTCTGTTGTTTGCTGCTTTTTGCGCATGTAAAATTAATCCCGGTAAACAAATGTTGGTATTTTAACGAGTCACAGACACTTATCCTTTCTAAAATAATTAAATTCTAATTTTAAAAAAATCTTGTCGGTTAACGGTTAACAAGCGTCGGCTGTCGGTTAGACATTTCTGTCTTAATAACTGAGCGGATTATAATCAGAGGAAGGTTAAGTTTAAAATAAAAATGTTTAAATGTAATATTTTCTTCTCCTGGTCCTTATTTTAAATGGGTCATAAAAAATATCAATAATTATCGATATCGATCGATATGAAACACTGATATCGTGATACAGTTTTCAGCCATATCGCCCAGCCCTAACTTTAATCATGGTTGCTACAGGTGTTTTCTTTTTTTTTTATTTTTTATAGTAAAACCATTGTCCTATAAGTATTGTACTTTTCATAATACTTCATAATACATAATAGATCATCTTCTGGCAACAAAGTAATGTCCATCTGACAATAGCTGAAAGATAATACAAGTCATGTTCATTTAAACACTATTCTTCAATATTTTTAAAGGATAAATTCAATGATTTTCAACCCACTTTGCATTGTTACAATGTAAAATAACAGATTATTCTTTCTCTGAGATACCCAGTTTATTTGTCAACAAAACTCTGCTGCATGATGCAAAACACAGCATTTTGTCATTTTGATTATGTTAAAAGTGTCTTTTTTCATTTTGTCAAAACCCGTCATTTAATTTTGCATCATCCGATGAAGTGTTGCTTACAAAAATGAAATGGCATATATAGGTACACGTGGGTGAGAGAGTAAATAATGTTCATTTACAGATATTACAGATTATTACATTGCAAAAATATAAACAAGGTTGAAAATCAGCAAACTTACCCTTAAAGGCAAAATAAGAACAATATTTGTCAGTTTTGTATGTCCATTTACAGTTGTCATCATCTAAAGTCTTTGTGCATATTGGCATCTTCTGAAATCTTCACAAGTGACGTTGGATTCAAACTGGTGTAATCTCTAGCAACCTTGGAATGGGCATCCCGAGATGAGCAGAGCAAAGCAGGAAAGCAAAAGGAGAATTTTAGCATTGCTGCTGTTCATATTATTTCAGACTAAAGATGATTTATTTCAGCACCTATAACTGGAGTGCAAGGTTATGAGATGTGTTAGGTGAATACGTGGCTAAAAATATGTATTTTAACCTAATTTAAACTAAAAGAGTGTGTGCCCTGGTCATCTGTGAACAATTTATGTTTTACCAGTTTGACCGTGTTATGAATAAGTCAACTGGATCCAGTATGCGAGTAATTAAACAGTTTATTGACAATAGTGGTAGAAACAAAGAAAAGGAGAAGCGAGAAGTGCACAAAGCTCCAGATGGCACAGGGACGCTAATGGGCAGCCGAGCCTCCGGGGAAGTAATCCAGAAACCGGAGCGAACAGGAGACAGGACCCAAGCGAAGGAAGCCGAAGGCAGAGCACTGGAACACAATCCACACAAGAGGGAAAACAATGATCTGACAACACAGGACGGAAACACAGGCGTTAAATACAGAGCCTCAACAAGCAACAGCTGGCGTTTAATCAAGGTAGCGCTGCCACACGCGCACACGCGCACACACACACCAGACACACCCACAGAGAGAGCAAGACTGAGTCCGTGAACCCATGAACCATGACAGTACCCCTCCTCCTAGGAGCGCCTCCTGGCGCTCCCAGGCGAGCCTACCCGTTGATTGTAATCATCAATAAGGGAGTGATCCAGGATGTCCCTAGCCGGAACCCAACTTCTCTTCTCCGGACCGTAACCTTCCCAGTCCACCAAGTACTGGAAGCCGCGTCCCCTCCGCCTGGCATCCAGAATACGATTTACCGAATAGGTGGGTTCCCCGTCTACGAGACGCAGCGGTGGGGGAACCGGAGCTGGCGGGTTAATAGGTGAGTGAAAAACAGGTTTTAATTTGGAAACATGGAAAACAGAATGAATTCTCCTGTACGCTGGAGGCAGTTTGAGGCGGACTGCCACCGGGCTAATGATCTTGGTGACAGTAAACGGGCCAATAAATTTAGGTGCTAACTTGTTAGAAACGGAGCGGAGCGGATCAGAATGTCCTTGGAAGAAAGCCACACTTTTTGACCCACGACGTAGACGGGAGGCTTGGACCGGTGGCGAGTGGCCTGAGCCTTAGTGCGCGCCCTCACCCGGAGGAGAGTCTCTCGAGCTCTTCTCCAGGTGTGACGGCACCTCTGGACGAAGGCGTGAGCAGAGGGGACCGCGACTTTGGTTTCCAGACTAGGGAAAATAGGTGGCTGGTAACCTAAGCTGCACTCAAACGGAGAAAGGCCCGTGGACGATAGTGGTAACGAGTTGTGTGCGTACTCCACCCATGGGAGTTGCTGGCTCCAGGAGGACGGATTCTGCGTAACCAGACATCGTAACATTCTCCCGAGATCCTGGTTGGCCCGCTCGGTTTGACCGTTGCTCTGAGGGTGGAAACCAGAGGATAGACTGACAGTTGCCCCCAATAACCGACAAAACTCTTTCCAGAATCTGGAAATAAACTGGGGCCCGACTGTCGGAGACCACGTCATTCGGGAGGCCATGAATGCGAAAGACGTGATCAACAACAGTAACCGCTGTCTCCTTAGCAGAGGGTAATTTAGGTAAGGGGATGAAATGAGCCGCCTTCGAGAACCGGTCCACTACGGTTAAAACAACCGTGTTACCTTGGGAGGGTGGGAGGGTGGGAGGGCAGTAACGAAATTGAGCGCAATGTGGGACCAGGGTGTCGAAGGGACAGACAGCGGTTGGAGTAGCCCCTCTGGCGGTCGATTGGAAGTCTTACCACGGGCACAAGCCGAACAGGCCAAGACAAAATCCCAGATGTCACGAGCCATAGAGCACCACCAGAATCTTCTGCTTAACTAGAAAACTAGTACGATTGACTCCTGGATGACAAGCCACGTTGCGAGCCTGCCTGGAGTTGAGTCGTTTAGCGGATCTAATGTACTCTAAGTTCTTGTGATCGGTCCAAACGATAAAGGGTACCCCCGAACCCTCTAACCAATGCTGCCACTCCTCCAACGCTAATTTGACTGCCAGCAACTCCCTGTTACCAATGTCGTAACTGCGTTCAGCGGGAGACAAACGACGAGAGAAAAAGGCGCAGGGGTGCATCCTGTCGTCCGGCTGCGTTAGACCACCTGAATGTCGTTTTGGCGGAGGTCAAGGCGGTCAGAGGCGAGGCTAGTTGGCTGAAATTGCGAATGAAACGTCGGTATTGGCGAACCCCAGAAACCTCTGCAGGGCCTTGCGAGACTCTGGAGTTGGCTAATCTACCACAGCCTTAACTTTCTCGGGATCCATGCGCACCCCCTCGGACGAGATGATGTACCCCAAAAACGGAACCGACTGTGCATGGAAGACGCACTTCTCCGCCTTGACAAAAAGCCCATTCTCTAGCAGCCTCTGGAGCACCCGCCTGACGTGCTGAACATGTTCCTGGAGAGAAGAAGAAAATATCAATATGTCGTCCAGGTAGACATATATAAACTGATCAACCATATCTCTCAGCACTCATTAACGAGTGCCTGAAAAAACGCGGGGGAGTTGGACAGCCCGAAAGGCATGACCAGATACTCAAAGTGCCCCCTGGGGGTATTGAATGCGGTCTTCCATTCATCCCCCTTCCTAATGTGGACCAAATGGTAGGCTTTGCGTAGATCTAACTTGGTAAAGATGGAAGCACCCTGCAACCGCTCGAAGGCTGAAGACATCAACGGCAAAGGATAGGTATTCTTTACCGTGATGTTGTTCAGCCCTCTGTAGTCAATGCAAGGTCGCAAGGAGCCATCTTTCTTACCCACGAAAAAAACCCTGCCCCGGCGGGAGAAGAGGAAGGACGGATGAACCCCGCTGCTAGAGAATCAGAAATATATTTCTCCATGGCCTCCCTCTCAGGAGCAGACAAAGAGTATAACTTGCCTTTCGGTGGAGACGTACCTGGCACTAGATCTATAGCACAGTCATAGGGACGATGTGGAGGAAGAGAAGCAGCCCTGGACTTACTGAACACTTCCTTCAGGTCACGGTACTCCTCACGCACGTTAGACAGGTTCACCGACTCATTCTGCAACAGAGAACAAGACACAGATGAACAAGCAGACACAAGACAAGAGGCATAACAGGAGTCACTCCAAGCGGACACAGAATTGTGACCCCAGTCCACCCTGGGATTGTGCTGGACCAGCCAGGGATGGCCGAGGACGATTGGTGCCAGTGGAGAAGGAGTAAGCAGCAGGGTGATACTCTCTGAATGGTTACCAGATGTGACGAGGGTAACCGGTCCTGTGGTGTGGGTGATATCGGGGAGCGCTTGTCCATTAAGTGCATTAACGGTAATCTTGTGAGTGAGGGGAACAACAGGAATGTGAAGACGATGAACGAGATCAAAGTCCATGAAGTTACCTTCCGCTCCAGAATCCACCAGGGCCAGACAGTTGTGGAAAGCGGCTGCCCATTGCAGTCTAACCGGGAGGAGAGTCGTAGACGAGGACTTTTCCAGTAATACTCCACCCGACAGTAACCTCGATTCTACTGTCGGGCTGTTCCTTTTACCGGACAGTTCAACAGAAAATGGCCGGCCGCACCACAGTAAATACAAAGTCCTTTAGCTCTCCGATGCTCTCTCTCCTCCCGGGAAAGCCAAGCTCTACCCACCTGCATGGGTTCTTGATCGAACGCGGGGCTGACCGTATTCGTGGAGGCAGCAACTGAACTGGCAGAGAAATCCGGCGCCAGGGTGTTCGAGCAAAGCTGATCACACCGCTGTAACCTGGCGTCAACTCGGAGCGCCAAATCAATGAGTCCATCCAGATCAGAGGATAGGTCCAGAGTGAATATTTCTCTTTGAATACGATCAGCCAACCCATGCAGGAAGACGTCCCACTGCGCCTGCTCGTTCCACCTGCACTCTGCCGCCAACGTGCGAAACTCGATCGAATAATCCGATACTGATCTGTTTCCTTGGCGAAGATCAGTGAGCATTCGCGCCGCCTCACGGCCCACCACTGCATGATCAAAGACGCGTTTCATCTCTTCGGAGAGTGCTAGGAACGAGGAACAGCACTGAACATATCCACCTATGCCTGGCTGATACTTCTTATTTGATATAGAACAACAATTTACAAGTAATTTACTCACCCCCTTGTCATCCAAGATGTTCATGTCTTTCTGTCTTCAGTCATAAAGAAATTATGGTTTTTGAGGAAAGCATTTCAGGATTTTTCTTCTTATAATGGACTTCATTGGTCATTTTTTTTTTTGAAAAATAAAAATTTGTATACTTTTTAAGCACAAAAGCTTGTGTAGCACAGGCTCTGGGATGCGCATCCACAACACTATTGACGTCACAATTCATCGTCTGTGTACTCCGGCATGAAAAAGCGCGGCGAAAAACTCTATAGCGTTTGACTTACTTGCATTTCCTTAGTCTTTGTGCTTTGTAAAGACTGGGTCTGTAGTTCCGCCTATGTTACACGTGACCTTTCGACCTGATTCAATAGTACGTAGAGTCGTGGATGCGCATCCCAGAGCTAGTGCTGCACAAGCTTTTGTGCTTAAAAAGTATACAAATTTTTATTTTCCAAAAAAAATGACAGATCGTTTCGCTAGATAACACCCTTCTTTCTTGGCTGGGATCGTTTAGAGCCCTTTGAAGCTGCATTTAAACTACATTTTGGAAGTTCAAAATCAGGACAGAAAAATCCTGAAATGCTTTCCTCAAAAACCATAATTTCTTCACGACTGAAGACAGAAAGACATGAACATCTTGGTTGACAAGGCAGTGAGTAAATAATTTATAAATTGTTGTTCTGGAAGTGGAGTTCTGCTTTAAGGAGGCTGATGTTTCGCTTTTAGGTTGACGTCGGCCAGAAGTATGTGTGCTGTCCAGGAAATGTTTTTATTATCATTCAGTAGTAGTAGTAGTAATAGTATTACTAATTAATTTTATTTCTCTTCTCTCACAAAGTAGTACAGTTAATTACTTTAGCACATTAATATAAAGTTTACTGTGACACATAAACACAGTAAATGTGTTATGACTGATGAATGCACTTTTAGAGATTCTAAGAGAATCTGTGTTTTACAGTCTTGCAGCGAGTGGCAATTTGGAAGAACTGAAGACTTGGGAATTAGCTGGGGTTGATCTAACCATGTGTGATTATGTGCCAATGCTAATTAAAGTGGTGAGTTAATGCAGGTATTTGTGTGTGTAGTACAGAACTATAACCAAACAACTGATGCCATCAGTGACATTTAATTAATATTGCAGGATGAAATGAGTTACTATATACTGTTGCATTGGGTAAAAAATTCTGTGTTGTCAAAGCAATGTCCTAATGTTAGTAAATGTCATAATTCTTCCTGTAATCTTTCATGAATGGGTTTATCTCACCTTCAGGCAAAAGCTGCAGGACATAAGAATGTTGTTGAGTTCTTAAAGCAGCCTACTCAGTGCCAAATTCAGGTAGGAAACATTTACTGAAATATGGGTAACTAGCATGTTACTTTTTTTCTATATCTATTAATTCCTTCTAAAAATATGAAATTAACTGAATCAAGTAGTGCGACTCTTCAAAAATGTAATGATACTAATAAATTCATAAATATTTTTACATATATAACATTAAATATTTTTTTGCACGAAAACTAAACAAAAAATGTTAATACTTCAGATTAAAAAAAAACAAGTACTAATTAAAAAAACATATAAAAACTATACAACTATAATGATACAGATGTAGGTATAAGGATATTTTATTACTTTTTACTTGATAGTTACACCACATTGTTATGATTCCTGTCTGGTCTGCCCGCCACCGGAGGTTAGACGAGACACAATTCAAGTCAATTGTGACTTGACTTGGCTCATGAAGATCGGCTGTGGCTTGACTTGTCTCGTGAAGATCAGCTGTGACTTGGCTTATGGAGATCGGCTGTGACTTGATTTGGCTCATGAAGTTCAATTGTGACTTGACTTGGCTCATGAAGATCAGCTGTGGCTTGACTTGGCTCATGAAGATCAGCTGTGACTTGATTTGGCTCATGGAGATCGGCTGTGACTTGACTTGGCTCAGGAACGACAGCTTTGACTCTGGTATGGCAGCAGTGACATGACAGAGCTTTGTCCTCGCCGTCATTTTGTGAACAGGCTCCGCTGTCGTCGCCATTACATGAGTGCGCTCCGGTGCGGCCACCATTTCACGAGCGGAACTCAACACTGGAGTAATAATCGGCAAACTCGAATCTCCTGGGGCTTGCAGTGGATTAAATTTTGCGGCCGCCATCACCACATTGTTGCGTTCCTCCTCCGCGACACCCACAGTGAATAATAAAGCGTAGTCCACACAAAATAAAGCGTAGTCCATGAATTGAGCAAGAGATGAACACGGACCCTCGCGTGTAAATCCCGCCTTTAAAAGTTCATTCACGGCATCACAAAAGATCTCAAAATATAGTCTGGGAGATCAGAATGATCAGTGATGGCCAAAAATTCACAAACATGTTGCTCCAAAGATCGTGGGCCTTGTTTAATTCGGAATAATGTTCTTGTGATGTCCATGCCTGTGCAGGATTCATGCAAAAAGCTGCGGATCCATGTGCAAGCTTTTATTGGATGGGCAAGACAAAGACATGGTCATAAACAGGCAGGGTCGAACAATAGCAAACAGGTATGTTGGAGCGAGACACAATAGTAATCCGTAATTCAGGCGAGGGTTGAACAACAGCTAACGTAATCCGTGGGGCAAAGCAAAAGGGTTAATCCGATAACACTGGCTAGAAATCCACAGGGCAGGTGGCGACACAGACAAAAAGAGGAAACAAGGTGAGAATGCTAAACTTATGGAACTAGGGAACTGCTTCGTAAAGGCTGCTAGCACTAGGAGAGCGCTAAACGCAACGAATGCAATACTCCACAATACTCGGTGAGTAACAAGTAAGTCTGAGGCTTCAGTTTGTCCGCACAATCAGCGTGACGGGTGATGGGAAACGTAGTCCGGGGAATGATGGAACAGTCTGTGCAGTGTGAGATGTTAATGAAAGGCACAGCGACCTACGGTGGCGGTTAGACCAGACAGGAATCATAACACACGTTATAGTAATTAAACTGAAACTTTTACTCTTTTTTTTTCCAAAACTATGCAAAACTTAAATTTGTCATTTTTAAATATTTTACCTAGTTTGTTTCAAATGGTTCTGTGGATTGACATAAATTGTTAGAAACGCATGTGTTCTATTATGTATTGTAATGCATGTATTCTACATACATAAAGAATGTGCTATTTGAAATATTTATATACCTTGTATATTACTAATGTTACTAAGTGCTGTATGTCAGCTCCCCAAAAGAATTATATCAACTGAAATATGCTGTATATGCCTGTCTTTCCATGGATTGATACATATTAAAAAACGTTGTTCACTTCCAGAATAAAAATAATAATAATAATAATTTACTTCTCTGTCATCCAAGATGTTCATGTCTTTTTTAACAGAAATGAAGGTTTCTGAGGAAAACAATCTAAAGTTTTTCTCCATATAGTGGGAGCCAACTGGTTTAAGGTCCAAATTGTAGTTCTAATGCAGCTTTAAAGGGATCACACAATCCCAGCCGAGGAATATGGGACGTATCTAGCAAAACAATCAGTCATTTTCTAAAAAAAAAAAAAAAAAGTTATATTTTTAATGCTCGCACTAGCTCTGCGATGCAGGTACACAACTTGGCATATTATGGCGTAGTATGTAAGTATGTTGGAAAGGTCATGCTTAGTTAGTTCTTCGTCTATGTAGTCCTGTTCAATCATTGGACATGTTGGCATTTGACTTTCCCTATATATATATATATATATATATATATATACACAGCAGTCAACATTTGAAGTGGATCAAAAATTTTCATCAGAGTTGTCCTAAAACTATACCTGTTCTTGTCTTGGGACAACTTTGATGAACTTTTTTGATCCACTTCAAATGTTGACTACTATATATGTATATATATACACTTTTTTGTTTGTTTAGAAAATGACAGGTTGTTTCAGTACAGAAGACCCTTTTTACTTGGCTGGGATTGTGTAGACACCCTTACTGTTCCCAGTCTCTGTTCCTGTGTTTCCTTATTTGGTCATATTCCTGTTTTCAAACTTGTCCTGGAGGCCCCCTGCCCTGCACATTTTGCATGTCTCCCTCATCTAACACACCTGATTCAAATCATCAGCTTATTAGGCCTGATTTGGGTGTGTCTAACAAGGGAGACATACAAAATGTTCAGGGCAGGGGGGCCTCCAGGACAGGTTTGAAAACCCCTGATGCAGAGCCCCTTTAAAGTTAAGTTGGACCTTAAATCCATTGGCTCCCACTGAAGTCCACTATATTGAGAAAAATCCTGGAATGTTTCCCTCAAAAACCTTAATTTCTGAAGAAAATGAAGGAAGAAAGAACATCTTAGATGACATGGGGGTGAGCAAATTATATGGAAATTTTTATTCTGGAAGTGAACTAATCCTTTAAAGTGCCCCTATTATGCCATTTTAAAGGTTGATAATATTGTTTTAATAGACTCCCAAAACAGGTTTACATGTATGCAAGATCAAAAAACACTTCAGTTTTCTCCAAAAATAGATTTAATTTTACCCCATTTCTAAATGATTCACACCGAACGTGGAAAGCGCTGCGCTGGCCGCTGGGTTCAGTGCAGCCCTTCAGAGCGCAGCGGCGAAAGTTCATTTGAACAACTCATTTGAACTTTGTCCGCGGGGTGCGCGCTCCGCTGCGCGTCCGCTTTGGTCGAGGCCGAAACAAGCCGTCCTCACGAGGCGGAAGGCATTGAAACGAATGGGTTTCATAGCACAGCGCTTTCCGCATTCGGTGTGAAAGCCGCTTCGTGCACCATCCTTTATCATTACTTAAACTAATGAGACAGACAGACAGTCAAGCTGCATCAATCACAAATTGTCAGACTACAGTGGGTCCACAGCTGAACAACAGAACTACACAAGCGATTTAGCCGGTTAGCAAGACGTGTATGTTATGTTGTGTAACAACCCTGCACAACTACGCATTTTGAACGATCGCCAGAAAATACAATCTTTGTAGATTCATCTTTTGGAAGTGAATATAAAACAGCTGTACTCACAGCGTAGGATACAGCGTCTTCTGTATAATGTACCTGTAAATTTCCATGTGACCTAAACCACATGGAAATTTGACTGTTTGTGGGCGGTAAGTTGTTCGCAACGTAGAACGTGGGCGAACATTATGCAAATGTGTTACTTCGTGACGTGTGGCCGTAACAGAAAAAGATTCGAATTGCTGACGACTCGTTTAGGCAAATGTGAGCGACTCTTTTTTTTGATAGACAATAACTTTATTTATCGTGCACTGTCCGCTTCACAACTTTGCAGATAGTTTATGTTCACATACAGCTACATGACACACTGCATGAAAGGACATATTTGAAAAGGCATAATAGGGGCACTTTAACAAAGGGGTCTCCAAACTTGGTCCTGGGGCTGATGTCCTGCAAGGTTTAGCTCCAGCTTGCCTCATCACACCTGCCTGGAAGTTTCTAGTAGGGGCCTGTGCCCATAATACCGTGATTAGCTTATTCAGGTATATTTAATTAGGGTTGGACCTAAACTCTGCTGGACATTGGCCCTCCAGGACCGAGTTTGGAGACCGCTGGTTTAGTATTTTGTCATCAGACAGAGAGTAATGACGTAAAAATGGTTTCATTCATTTTACCCAGAGTAAAACTGTAACACATATTTAATATTTCATGTGAAAAATCTCTCTCTCTCTCTCTCTCTCTCAAATATATACCAACACAGCAAACACCTTCTCAAGGTGGGAAAGAATGCTGCAAAATGACATAGAAGTGATTGTCTTGTAAGTGAAACTGTCAGGAATATAGACCTGTTTTCACCCCAGTCTCTGTTCCTGTGTTTCCTTATGTGTTTTATTAGTCATTCTGTTCAGCTGTCTTTTCTTGTTACCTCATGTATTTAAGTTCCTGTTTGTGCATTCCTCATTTGTCAGGTCTACTAGTTATGTACGCGTGTTTGTTCCTGCTCCTGTCGTGGATTTACCCCTGTGTTCACTTTAAAGACTGTTTACATTTATTTGTGCCTCCTGCGTGCTTCCTGAAACAGCATACTGTGAGTCCTGTTTCCCGGAAACGGAGGGAGATCTTATAGACTTGTATGTTGACCTGCCCCCTCTCCTCCCTCCTTCTTTGGGGCCCTCTGTCACTCTTGTTCCTATGTCCAGCCCAGAGAGGGCTCTGGTTTCCATGTCCAGCCTAGAGAGGACTCCTTTTTTCAAGTCAAACCCTGAAAAAGACTCTGTTCCAAAGTTCAGCTTAGAAAGGGTTCCTGTTTCCAAGTCCAACCCAAGGAGAGACTCTGTTCCTAAGGGCATCCCCGGGAGCCCTGAGGCTCACAAATGCCCGCCCTCCAACCCACTTCTGCCTCTTCCACCTCTGTTGTCTGGCAGCCCCTCTTCTCACCCTCAGTCCTCCATCTGTGCGGTGGGCTCACCGCTAGTCTGCCAGTCTCCATTGGCGTTACGGCTGGAGGATCCCTTGTCTCCTCCACCAGCCTCAGAGTCCAGGACTCCGCCTCGGCCCGTCGACCCAGCAGCTCCACCATGGCTCCTAGCTCCCTCCTCTCTGCCGTGGCCTGGCAGTCCACTGGCTCCACTGGGTTCGCTCGTCCCTTCGGCTCCACCTTGGTCTGTTGTCGACCATCCTGCGCCTCGGGACTCCACTCCTCTGGCTCTGCCTCGTCCCTCTAGCTCTGTCAGGCTCCTCCATTCCTCCAACTCCACCTTGATCCTCTATTGCTCCGGCTCCACCGCGGCCTCACGGATTCACGCCTCTGTGTCGGTTGCTGGGGCCATTGGCTCCACCTCGGCTCTTCATATCCACCTTGTCTTCGCTGTAGTCGGTCAGTCCCCTGGAGTCGTCAACCCTTCCTCCTTCTGTTTAGCTGTGTTCCCTCCTTACCCATGTATTTAAGTTCTTGTTTGTGCATTCCTCCTTTGTCGGGTCTACAAGTTGTGTACGTGTGTCATTCCTCATTCCTTGTGTGGATTACCCTGTGTTTCTTGGTTTTATTAAAGACTGTTTCACTTACTTATGTCTCCTACGTTCCTTCCAACAGCGCTACATCACATCCACTGCTGTGATGAAGGCACGTCAGGTAATGTGACAAGGTCTTTGTGGCATTTTTTTTTAACTTTTTTTTTGCAGTCAGTAGGGGAGTACAGGGCACAAAACAGCTGTATATTGTTCAGGACATTTGATGTGTAACTGTTCAGGTGCAGTTGTAGTTTACACTGAGTTGTAATCCAACAATGTTGGATCCAACAATCCAAGCATTTTTATATCCATAAAAACAACTGTGATTGTGAATAAGCTGGAGTCATGATAAATTAATATTTCACAGATGGAGACGCTGGTCTGGACAGAAGAGAAAATAGTGCTGAAAACTATATTATAAAACTATATGTAAAACGATATTGGACAATTTTTGAACATTAAGGTGTATCCAAATAATTTCAGAAAATAATAAATATTAACACTGTAATCTGCATTTTGCAAGTTGAACATTGCATTACTGCTTTAATTTGCATGAAAAGTGCAGAAGTTTGCTTACGTTATTGTATTTCTGTCTTTTCTCTAGAATGGTGAATATATCAAGGCATACTTCCATACTTACTTACTTCTATTATCTTCCTTACTTGGACAAACATCCTCTTCAAATATAAAGAGCCCAATCCATACTTTTTAAGTTTGTCCCTCTAAACAGTAAACAATAAGATAATAATGCATTGTGATGTTGTATTGCGACAGTAAAACATTTATATATCCTATTCATGTACAAGCACATTATTCAGACTATATTACGGTACAGATAAGGGATGCTCATTTTAACCGGTTAACCGTCAACCGACGGAAAGAATTTTGACCGATTAATACAATCAGTTAAACGGTTTAAAAGGTCTTTTTTTTCAATAATTCAGTAATCAAAATATTTTAAAACGTTTTCTGGATGGTTAAAATAAAATGAAATTGCATTTTTGAGAGAAAAAAGATAAATCGCGTAGGCCTATAACGTTAAGTCGGATTTTATTATTACATTCAGAAAGACCTCTATTACATTTACCCACTCGCAGACCAGCCAGCAGCACTTTTTTTAGCCCATATTTTCTATATTTCATATACTTATGTAGCATATTTTCTACATTAAAATACATTCAGAATTGACAATGACTGCTACAAAGAGTAAAAAAAAAAAAACAAAAAAAAACATAACGTTACCTATGTTGATGGTGGTCTGCAACACCGGTTACGCATATCGCGGCGCCGACCCCCACCGTCGTTTTGATTTTTTTATAGTAATAAAAAACATTTAGTTCAGTTAGAGAACAGACACTACAAATAAAACTGAACGCGGCTGCTCAATGCAGAGTGACGAACTGACCGACAAGAAGAGTGAGGTTAGGTGCAACAGACAAGACGATGGTGGAAGATTTAGTTTAGAAACGAAACGCAAAAGCGTCTGTTTGGCAGTGTTTTTCATTTCGAATAGCCTGTTGACTTTTGCCTTTTATCTGTGGTGTTTTTACTTTATTTAAACTTTGTGTAATTTCTTTCTTATTCGTTTTGCTAATAAATGTTCTACGTGTCTTATTTGGTTCCACAAGTTAGTGTAACGTTGTATTAACTTGTTGCTTGAATTGCATTTAAGCAATTCACGCCGAATTGCCGCTGATTTAAAAGTGAAAGTAAAATGCGCACGGTGCATAAGCTTGGCCTATTTAAAAGCTTAGGACAGTGAGGAAAAGAGGGAAAACTTAAACGAGCTAACTAAAAGCTAACAATTGCTTGACGCCGAATCACCACCAAAAGTCAAAGTAACATGCAACTGTCACCGTCACATCCCAATCAGAGAAGCCGCCTCTTTTTTACTGAATTGCATAGATTAACTATATCTTTCTTGCACTATCTCTTCTGATAAATTTTCAGTTAAATCGTTCTCTGTGTGAGAAACTTGTTTCTGATGTAGCCGAACAGTTAACTCGCTAAAGCCGGAAAATAACGAAAAGAGAGTCCTCTCTGTCACAAGTTGATGAGTCGCGACTCGCGAGGATATGGGACTTAAATTGGAATTAATTTAGCCTAAAACGTACTTATTCTATCCACTAAAATAAGAAGATAATACAAATAAGAAAATATGAATTCTTAAATTTTTCATAGTTCAGACAAAATCATTATTGACTCTCGTCTGGGGCAGTGCCCCCAGCCTCTAAACTCCGCCTATGGCTTTATGATGTTTTTCTCCATTCGCAGAAGCGCTGCAGGTGATGCGACGTGTCCATGTGAATCCACATGTTCTGTTGTTTGCTGCTTTTTTGCGCATGTAAAATTAATCCCGGAAAACAAATGTTGGTATTTTAACGGGTCACAGACACTTATCCTTTCTAAAATAATTAAATTCTAATTTAAAATAATCTTCTCGGTTAACGGTTAATAATCGGTTAACAAGAGTCGGCTGTCGGTTAGGAAAAATAACCGAAATGAACATCCCTAGTACAGATACTGTAGCTGCTAATGTTAGACAATATGTCATAATTTCAATGTGATGTATTTATTGTTTCAGTGTAGAATGAAGTTAAATATTTGAAGATGTCAGAACTACTAGCCATTATTCTTTCAATCCAGTGTTCTTCATGTATTCACACAGGGGCGTCGCTAGGGCCAGGGGCGTTTCTAGGGTTTGAAAACATCTGGGGCTGGTGACAAAATATCAGGGGCTAGTAGTGGTGGATGGGAGCTCACATCATAATGACGCAAGATTTTGTTAGACACAGGTGGGTGAACCTGGATCCTTCTAGGGAGGTTCCGGGCGGCATGCCCCCCAGGAGAAAATTGGATATAGTTTAAAGTTAAATTCATTAATCTGGTGCACTTTAAGAGTTCAGAAATATGAGCTATAAGTTAACCCATGTTCACTGTGCAAATTGAACAAAGGAAAAAGGTTGATGACCTGACTCACCCATCTTCTGATACTCTGAAAACATCGGATCATGAACTCATCGTGTGAGCAAAGTCATATTGTGCTTTCGATTTTAGTTCATTTGACTGATACTTTGCCAAAGCAGTGGCACAAAACAACATTGTTACACTATGAAAAAATAGTAAATATTGCAAATAGCAAACATATCAAAGTATTATCCCAAATTTTTAACTTTATAAAAATATTTTGCGCAAATAAAAGAATACATTTAAAAATATATAGTTGCATGCATCCATTTTTTTTTTCTAAATTCTGTTTTTTTTTGTTTTGTTTTGTTTTGTTTTTTTTCAGTTAAAATTTTTCTGGACTCCTTTTTAATGGGTAAATGCAATTTTATTAATAAAAAAACATGTCTAATTAATTAAAACAATGAAACTTATACAATTTAACGCCAATTTATCAAAAGTTAAGTTATGTTTAGGGTCCTATGAAGTGTTTTATTTTTTCTCCACTTATATTTTTTCATTGTTACCAGATTTGTTTTACCATGTCTATTTATTGAAATGCATAAAACAACTTATTTATTTCTACAACAGCCTTCTCTGTTGTGTATTTAAATTTGTCTGGTTATGAAATAAAGGCATAAAATATTAATTTATCTTTTAATTTATGAAAATTACATTTTATTTTTGGCAAATAAAGAGGATGTACTAATACAATTTTAAATATTGTGTAACAAAGTTTTATTCATTTTTCAGCAGCAGTAGTAGTAGTAGTATTACGGTAGGTACATACATTCTACTGAATGATAGTAATATATTTCTGCCACAAGCTAAACCGAACTTTTATTTTGACGGGTTTCCGTGAATACCTTTACATTTCTGTGATTAAAACCTGGTTTACTCAAATGAAACAGTGAACTGCTCACGAAGTACTCTCAGAGCAATTCTGGAGATGTTGTTCTTGCATTTTTTATGGCAGACGCTGAAATCACCGCGAGCATGACGCGCGCTTGTGTGTAGTAAAGGAAACCACGCCTGCGTCTGCACCATTCATTCATAATAAGACACGCAGAACATTCAGGATTCATTTTTAAATGGTATTTTGTGGCATAATATTTACAGATACAAGTCTATGTCGCGATTTGTTTTAAGTGTAATGACCGGCTTCTGATTAATTCATTCAAATTCATTCCGAATTCCTCGGAAAGCATACAGCCATGCAAAAACATTCGGGGCTAAAGAAAAATCTTTCGGGGCTCGAGCCCCAAATGATTAGCCCTAACGACGCCCCTGGCTAGGGCTAATCATTCGGGGCTGAAGCCCCGAAAGTTTTTAGTCCAGCCCCGAATGTTTTTTTTTGGCCTTATGATTTCCACGGAATTTGTCATAGTTTGAATGAATTAATCAAAAGTTGGTCATTACACTTAAATCAAGTCGCGATATGTACTAGTATCTGTAAATATTATGCCGCAAAAGACTATTTAAATATAAATCCTGCATGTTCTGCGTGTCTTTTTATGAATGAACGGGGCGGACGCGCGGTTTCTTTACATGTAATACTGACGCGTGCAGTGATTTCAGCGTCTGCCGTTTCACAAAATGAGGACATAACAACATTAACAACATCTCCAGAACTGCTCTGAGAGTCACTTCATGAGCATTTCACTGTTTCATTTGAGTAAAACAAGCGTCAAATATACACACAGAAATTTACAGGTATTCACGGCAACCCGTCAAAGTAAAAGTTCGGTTTAACTTTATTAACCATTCAGTATAATGTACGTGCCTACTACTACTACGACTACTACTATTAATTAATAAAAATGTATACAAATTCCTCACACAATATTTCTTCCATGTTTTAAATTTGAATAGTAAATCCCCTTTATTTGCCAAAAATAAAATATAATTTTCATTAGAAGATCAATTTAATTAATATTTTATACCTTCATTTGATAACCAGAACAATACACAACACAGAATTCCATAAGGCTATTGTAAAAATAAATAAAAGCTGTTTTTATGCATTCAGATAAACAGACTAAAACATATTTGGTAACAATAAAACGTAAGGTGAGAAAAAATAAAACATTTCATGGGGTCCTAAACATGTAATTTTTCTTAACTTTTGATTTAATCGTATA
Organism: Labeo catla; assembly: GCA_012976165.1. Taxonomy (NCBI): domain Eukaryota; kingdom Metazoa; phylum Chordata; class Actinopteri; order Cypriniformes; family Cyprinidae; genus Labeo; species Labeo catla. The sequence goes on along the minus strand of VONZ01000032.1, from coordinate 2,362,026 downwards.
TATGATTAAATCGTATAAGCTTCATGGTTTTAATTAATTACATATGATTAATTACATTTTGATTAATAAAATTAAATTTAACCAGTAAAAAGAAGTCCAGAAAAATGAAAACAGAAAACAGAATTTAAAAAAAAACAAACAAAAAAAAAAAACGAAATTTGAGAAAAAAAATAGGGCCCTATTTTTGCTTGCAACTGTATATTTGCTACAGTTATAAATACATCTTCAAATTTATTATTTTATTTGTCTAACATATTTTTGAAAAGTTATAATTTTGTTATAATACTTTGATATGTTTGCTATTTGCAGTGATGGCTATTTACTATTGTTCATAATGTGACAAGGTCTTTAACCTTAAGTTTAATGCCCCAGACCCCATCCAGGTTCAACCACCTGTGTCTAACAAAATCTTATGTGAGCATCATGTGAGCTCCCACCCAAAACCACTAGCCCCTGATGTTTTGGCACCAGCCCCGGATGTATTAAAATCCTAGAAACGCCCCTGTATTCACATACTGAATGTGCTTTATCACCTCTGCTGCTGTATTAATGTGAAATTATATTTAAAAGCATAAGACTGATTTTATGTACCATATTTACAAATGCAAAACAAACAAAAAAAAAAAAAGTAAAACCAAAATGCATATTAAAGTAGAGCAATGTCAGTGTTTTGCCTTGTTCTTTAGTTTTGTTCATCAGCAAATCTTTCTTAGTCATAGTAGTCATGGTTGTGTCGTCACATGACAAAATAACAAATTACTCAGACCCAAAGAGGTGAACTAATTATTTTATTTTATTTTATTTTAGGTACAGACTGCAAAGCTTATAGAGTCCAGGGTTCCTTAAATCTTGCCCTGGAAATCTTTACCCTGGAAATCTTAAATTATCAAATCTTTACCTTGATCAAACTTACCTACCTGTCTGAAAGGGGAATGTAAACTTTTGACCTCAACTGTAAGTTAACCCAATAACCCCTTAAGTGTCCCCCCCCTATTTTTGAACATAAAAGTGCACTATCCAAACTTAAATTGTTATAATTCATTAATGCTTTGGAATACAGACCTAAGGCTGGAATCTTTTTTTTTTTTTTATGACGACAATCTGCAATCTTTTTAATATTAAAGTATTAAAAAGTTATAGAAGTTTAAATATACTGAAAATAAAATGCACTGTACCATTTTTTTATTTTTAATTTTATATAAAATAAATATTTTACAAAATATTTTTGAATCCAAAATATTCTAAAATTAAAGGCTTATGTCTAAAGTTATGTTACAAATTTAAAGTTGATATTAAAAAAAAAAAAAAATTTATTTAGGACGTTTTTGTTACGAATCTGGTCGGTGTTCCGCGGTCCGCTCACCACCAGATGTCGCTCTCACCCTATCATCACACACAGACTGTTCCACTTCACCCCGGACTACATTCCCCATCATTCAGCGCGCTGATTGGGTCAGCACCTGTGACCAATCAGTGGCGCTATAAAAGCCCCGGTCTCTCCCCTTGCAAGCCACAGAGTATTGTTGTTGTGTTTATTATTGTTTCCTAGTTTCCCGTGTTTAGTTCTCTCGCCTGGTCTTCTCGTTTTCGTCTGTCTCGCCACCTGCCTACTGGACTCTCTCTCGTGTTAACGGATTATTCCCCTCGCTCAGCCCCTTCATGGATTATGTTCGCCGCTGATTGACCCACGCCTGATTCACAGACTCTCTCAACGTTTTGCCTGTGTTATACCTGTTTGCTACTGTTCTGACCCTGCCTGTTCGACTATGTCTCTGTCTCGTCCCATTAATAAAAGCTCGCAAATGGATCCGCTCGCCTCTCGTCTCACTCCTTCCGTTACAGAATACTCCGTCACACAAGGATCCAGCAGCTTCACCCCCGGACATTCAACAGGTATGGACACGAACAGGATTTTATTCAGACTGAAACAAGGACCACGTACACTCGAACACATCAGTGAATTTCTGGCCATAGCAAACCATTCCACCCTCCCGGACTGTATTATAATTGAAATTTTTTGCGATGGCGTTAACGAGCCTTTAAAGGCAAGGCTGAGACGCGAGGGTCCGCGTGTATCGCTAGCTGCATTTCTGGACTTTGCTCTATTGTGTGTGGGCTCGCCGTTTACTGTGGGTGTCGCGGAGAAGGAACGCGACAACGCGGTAATGGCGGCCGCGCAACCCGCACGCGGAATGGCGGCCACGTCGGAGCGCGCTCATGTAATGGCGGAGACTACGGTGCCCGTCCGCAAAATGGCGGCCGCGCCGGAGCGCGTTCACATCATGGCGGCGACAACGAAGCTCGTGCAGAAAATGGCGGCAACAGCGGTGCCCGTTCGCAAAATGGCGGCCGCGCCGGTGCGCGCTCACGAGATGGCAGCGACGGCGGAGCCCGTTCACAAAATGGCGGCAAAAACAGAGCTCCGTCACGTCACAGCTGCCATACCAGAGCCATATGAAGTTGCAGCTGCGTTTCCTGAGTCAAGTCAAGTTTCCGAGTCAAGTCAAGTTGCAGCTGTGTTTCCTGAGCCAAGTCAAGTTTCCAAGTCTAGTCAAGTTACAGCTGTGTTTCCTGAGTCAAGTCAAGTTTCCAAGTCCAGTCAAGTTACAGCTGCGTTTCCTGAGTCAAGTCAAGAAGTCCAGTCAAGTTACAGCTGCGCTTCCTGAGTCAAGTCAAGTTTCCAAGTCCAGTCAAGTTACAGTTCAACAGCTGCGTTTCCTGAGTCAAGTCAAGTTTCCGAGTCAAGTCAAGGTGCAGCTGTGTTTCCTGAGTTCAGTCAAGTTGCAGCTGTGGTTCCTGTGTCAAGTAAAGCTACAGCTGTATCTCTCAAGTCAAGCAAAGTCACAGCCATAGTTCCTGAGTCAAGCAAGGTCTCACCCGAGCGCCCCGAGCCACTGCAAAAGATGGCCGCCAGCCCAGAGCCACTGCACAAGAGGGCCGCCACGCCAGAGCCTGTCGCCAAGATGGCCGCCACGTCAGCCAAGCCAGCGCCCGCTAACGCCCCGTCAGCCAAGCCACAGCCTGTTCATGTTATGCTTTCTGCTCCTGAGTCTGCACCCGTCATGACCGCCCTTTCAGATGCGGCTCCTGAATCAAGTCAAATTACAGCTGCCGCTCCTGTCTCAAGTCAAGCTACAGCCGCTGCTCCAGAGTCAAGTCAAGCTATAGTTGCTGCTCCAGAGTCAAGTCAAGCTACAGCTGTTGCTCCAGAGTCAAGTCAAACTACAGCTGCCGCTCCAGAGTCAAGTCAAGCTACAGTTGGTCAAGTCGAGAGTCAGGTCAGAGCTGCTGGTCCTAAGGCAAGTCAAGTTACAGCTGTTGTTCCAGTGTCAAGTCAAGTTAAAGCTGTGTTTCCTGCATCAAGTCTAGTTAGAGCTGCTCTTCCTAAGTCAAGTCAAATTACAGCTGTCCATCCTGTGTCAAGTCAGAGCTGCTCTTCCTAAATCAAGTCAAATTACAGCTGTCGTTCCTGTGTCAAGTCAAGGCGGTATTTCCTGCGTCAAGCAACGTCAAAGCAGTCGTTCCTGTGTCAAGTCAAGTTACAGCTTTATTTCCTGTCAAGTCGTGTCACGGTTGCATTTCCTGCGTCAAGCAACGTCAAAGATGTCAATCCTGCATCAAGCACAGTCAAAACAGCTGTTCGTGAGCCAAGTCAAGTCACAGTCGATCTTCACGAACCAAGTCAAGTCATCGCTGATCTTCTCAAGCCAAGTCAAGTCACTGTTGATCTTCACAAGCCAGGTCAACCCATTGCTGATCTTCATGAGTCTAGTCAAGTCACAGTTGATCTTTGCAAGCCAAGTCAAGCAATAACAATTCTTCACAAGTCAAATCAAGCCACAGCTGGTCGTCGCGAGCCAAGTCAAGTCACAGCAATTCTTAATGAACCAAGTCAAGTTATTACTGTTGTTCCAGAGCCAAGTCACGTCCCGTCTGACCGCCCAGAGCCAAGTCACGTCTCGTCTGTCCGCCCAAAGCCAAGTCACGTCTCATCTGTCGGCCCAGAGCCAAGTCTCATCCCGTCAGTCCGCCCAGAGCCCTGTCACATTTCTACTGTCAGTCCAGAGTTTCGTCACGACCTGTCGGATCGTCAAGAGTCAAGTCAAATCTCGCCTGACCTCCCAGAGCCTTGTCACGTCATGTCTGCCAGTGTGATGGCGATCACCATTCTCAGTATGTGGACCGCACACTACGCTCCAGAGATCCCGTCTGTCATCAGGTCTGTGCCAGAGGTCTCGTCCGGCCTCCCAGAGTCTAGTCACGTTATGTCTACCAGTGTGATGGCGATCACCATTCTCAGTATGTGGACCGCACACTACGCTCCAGAGGTCTCGTCTGTCACAAGTCTGCCCCTGAGCCCACGCCTGTTCACAAGTATGCTCCAGAGGTCACGCCTGTTCACAAGTCAGCCCCTGAGGTCCCGCCTGGTCCCAAGTCTGCCTCCAGAGGTCCCTGCCTGGTCCCAAGTCTGCTCCAGAGGTCCCCTGCCTGGTCCCAAGTCTGGTCCAGAGGTCCCGTCTAGTCTCAAGTCTGCTCCAGAGGTCCCGTCTGACCACGAGTCAGCTCCAGAGGCCTTCCCTGTCAGAGAAGCTGCGCCAATGCCTCCAGAGGTGTCAGCGCTAGCTGTAGAACCTCTTATGGAGGGGGCGTTATCCTGTAAACTCTCTGCTTCTCTCTTTATTCTGTCTGCCTCCTTTGTCCTTGCTCTCCCCAGGTCCCAGTCCATGACGCGGGTTCCTGCTCTGCCCTGGAGGGCCCCGGCGGCTCCTGCTCTGCCTCCGGCTCCGCCCTGGAGGGCCCCTGCGCCTCCTGCTCTGCCTCCGCCCTGGAGGGCTCCTGCGGCTCTTGCTCCGCCTCCTGCTCCGCCCTGGAGGGCTCCTGCGCCTCCTGTTCTGCCTCCGGCTCCGCCCTGGAGGGCCCCTGCGCCCTCCCACCGCTCCCCAGGACTGTTTTTCAGTTGGAGCGTCTGGAAGCCGCTCCTTGGGGGGGGGCTATGTTACGAATCTGGTCGGTGTTCCGCGGTCTGCTCACCACCAGATGTCGCTCTCACTCTATCATCACACACAGACTGTTGCACTTTACCCCGGACTACATTCCCCATCATTCAGCGCGCTGATTGGGTCAGCACCTGTGACCAATCAGTGGCGCTATAAAAGCCCCGCTCTCTCCCCTTGCAAGCCACGGAGTATTGTTGTTGTGTTTATTATTGTTTCCTAGTTTCCCGTGTTTAGTTCTCTCACCTGGTCTTCTCGTTTTCGTCTGTCTCGCCGCCTGCCTACTGGACTCTTGCTTGTGTTAACGGATTATTCCCCTCGCTCAGCCCCTTCTTGGATTATGTTCGCCGCTGATTGACCCACGCCTGATTCACAGACTCTCTCTACGTTTTGCCTGTGTTATACCTGTTTGCTACTGTTCTGACCCTGCCTGTTCGACTATGTCTCTGTCTCGTCCCATTAATAAAAGCTCGCAAATGGATCCGCTCGCCTCTCGTCTCACTCCTTCCGTTACAGTTTTACCACAAACAGCCATCAAAACTTCATAGACTTTTTGTATGCATTTTTCTGTCACAAATGTCTACATTTCCCATGTCTGTTTCTCACCAAATATGGAATCTTGAGACTTCGACCTTTCTGATGATACATACTTTGACAAGATTATAAAAAGTTTGGATCCTAAAAGACCATAATACATTTTGTAATGTGACTGACTCGGGTCAACTTAGCCCTAACCTGGGGCAAATTGGCCAAAGGAACACTTTTTCATAAGAAGCCATAATTTTAGAACCCTTTTGTCATAGATACATTCTAAAATTTAAAATGATAACAAAACATCCTGAAATTACCTTAGATACTTTAATTGTACTTCTGCCTCATCTTCCTTTATCTCAGGGCTCACATAAGTAAAAAATGTCTTATCTTACCCCACTCTTCCCTAAAATAGCCTTGACAGCCAAATTACTGGAGTTCCACAACTACCAAAGAACTTTGTTCTCTCCCACCGGACTTGTGTGCGTAGGTGAGGCAGAAAGTCAACCAAAGCGCTGACAAATTTCTGTGCCTGTATTTGATGCGATATTTGATGTGTGTGTGTGTGTGTGTATGAGAAAGAGCAGGAGAAAGAAAGTGTGCTTTTAGTGGATAATAAAACTTAATTTTGTGGGGAAACATGGAAATAGTTTATATCTTTTGCTATTGTAGGTAGCCTATAGAATAAACTGCACTGATAGTCGATTTTCACATATCATCTCATTCTGGACTATTAATGCATTTGTAATCCTGTGAAGTTTTATTTTAAAGCCAGGGTCATGAGAAAGCAAATTAAAATGTAGCTGACAGAAATCCCATCACATGCCATAGTTTTCCTTTAAATTACATTGTATTTGTCACAAATCATTGTTAATGTGCATAATGACTTCACCACTGTATTGTGCATTTGTCTGAGGCCCTAATAAAGTCTGTGTGCTTCAGATAGAGAGCTGTAATATAGATTGTGCTTCCTCTTTTCATTTTGCTCTGCTTTTTAAACACCAAACTTCAAACTCATTGACGTCACATTGCTCATTAATAAAGTTAACTTTTGCCGCTTTGGTGATTAAATTGTTTTAGACCACTGCTTGAATTAAATGTGACGCATCCAATATTTGATACCAGTAAAGATGAGGACTCACCAAGCCGAGCATCAGTATCAGCTTTAGCATCAGCTTTAAGTTTCTATCTGTAAAATCCACTGTCTGTCGACCTCTAATCTCAACATCACGTTGTGTTCACTAGGCTTAACATGGTAGTTAGTGTTACCGGTCACATGTTCAGCCTGACACTGATTATATTATTCAAAACAGAAATGTCCTCTCTTCACGCAGACATTAAACTACTAAAACATAAACTGAACAACTTTCACAGGTATTTGATGAACACTAATGAAACAACGGGTCCCTGAACAGGGGTCCAGTCCAGGCTCTTTCAGCCTACTGTGGACTCTTGGAGGGATTGTGATTTCCTGGAATAACCTGACTGTTATTGTTCCTATCCTGTTTAGGGATGTGGAGGTGAAGCCTCATCTAGCACTGAGTTTTCCTCTGAATCATCCGGGAAAAGATTTGGCTTCGAGAGTCTTAGAAACAGTGCCATCTGGTGGTTAATACAAAATAAACATGCCAAAAGCCTGTGGAAGTGACAGAAGCTCCGTCAGAAGCAGCAGCCAACACACTCGATAGTGTCAATGTTATTTGTACAATTAAAAGCCTTACGTATGTATTTGTGCGTATTAGGGATGTAACGATTACCGGTTTGACGATAAATCATGATAAAATTCCCCACGGTTAGTATTACCGTTTCATATTTTAATTATCATTAAAACCTTATTTGATTACATGCCTTCAGCTTGCTGAAAAGATTGCTTTAATCTCTCTATTTAAAAAAAAAAACCTCCAAACTCTCATAACATCCTCTCAGTGAATAAAGACACGTAGGCGGGTGAAGCCCAGGCATTGTTCCGCAAATCAATAGGAGCCAAAAGCAGCCCAACAAACACAAACAAGAGGCCCGACTGTTCACAGCAGCCTCTCCTCAGATGAACCCAAACTGACCATTTAAATGAAACGGTGCCATAAGAAAACACTCAATGTGCATAAAGCGTTTCACCCATAAATAAAAATTCTGTATTACTCACCCTCATGTTGTTCTAAACCAGTAAGACCTTCGTTCATCTTCGGAACACAAATTAAGATATTTTTGATGAAATCCGAGAGGCCTCTGACTCTCCCATAGACAGCAAGGGTACTACAACGTTCAAGGCTCAGAAAAGTACCAAGATGATCGACACTAGTAGTCCATGCGACATCAGTGGTTCAACTGTAATTTTACGAAGCTACGAGAATACTTACGTGCACAAAGAAAACAAAGAAACGACTTTATTCCACATTTTCGTCTCTACTGTGTCAGTTGTGGACGCGCGTTCATGAGAGTACGTTACCACCATGCGCATGCGCGTGGCGGCGCCGGTGTTACGAGATTTTTGGTTTCTGAGATATTCGGTTTCCGTGGGCGGAGCATGCATATTAATGAGACATGACCAGACATGCGCGAATGATCGTGAAACTAAAAATATCAGCTCTGCTCCATCTCAGAATGTTTAACAATTTTTTTTCATAAACCTAACAGACCTTTGTCTAATCTATGAACTTATGTCTAAAATAAATGTGTTTACCTTGTTAATGCAGTTACAAAAGTTTTATTAGTATGTTCTTTTTTCGTGTGAGGTCATCCACGACTAAATGAGAATGACAGGCTTTCACTTCATGTACTTTATACGCAAACCTCATCTGCATCCAGTATTGATTTTAGTTCTTAGCGGTAGGTAGATTTCTACATTGCGATGCTTAAACTGAGACTTTATTGTTGTTATTCGTTGTTAAATACATCACTGCCTGTAACATCTTAAACTTCTAGAAATGTATCTGTGGACGAATACATTTGTTTATAAACTAGTTTAATGTGATTGTTTAAGTCTTGTTAACTTGTGATCAAACCACAACTTTGATTTCAAGATTGAAATGTCTGTTCTTTTATCACCTATTTCACTGTTGTGCTGGATGAAAAACATGTATACGTCATATCTTTATGGAGTTTAACGGTGTTTACATGGCTTAATAAGAGAGTCAACAGTACGAAGATCCAAAAGTTATTCAGATTGTGACTATTCAACATTGTCCAAAATTCACCATCTCTTGTTGTGATTGTCATACACTGCAGAAAAATGTAATTTATGTTGTTAAAGAGATTTTTTTTTGTCATGTCACCAGATAAAATAAAATATAAGTGAAACCAACAATTCCAGATCACCTGAATGGTATGAGCTAACAGTTACTGAAGTTAATCTTTAGTTACTTCTTACAGAAGGTTTAAAACAGGTCCCTCTGGCAATGACTACTATAATGTCCTCAAACCCATGAGTAGCCTAATAAAGTTTTTGTAACCTATTCTGTGCCATCTGCTCTTTGACCATGTGTTGCACTGTGTATCTGTATTCATTTGGAAATGTGATATTCCAAAGGATTTTTTTTTTTTTTTTGGATTAAAGAGTAAACCAACCAAATGTTTATTTAGTGGGTAATGTCTTTATACTCATGGGTTTTACTTAGAATGAGGGTCCTGTGTAACATACAAACAAAAGATTCCCGTATGCTCCCACGGTGTGTCTGGAGCACAATAAAGCAAGCAAAAGGACTAGGAACACCAACATTATCAGATGACAGATTTACACACCCACTTGTTAATCAATTTGCTATTCTCAAATTATAAGAATGTGAAGTGTGTCAAAATGATCACATAAAGCTCTATAAACATTTTCTTACCCCACTATAATATGCAAATACTCATCATTAGAAGCCAAAAACTGGGGTGGAGAGTTATCTAATAAACCAATTTCAGAAGTGAAATCATCTCAGTATCCAATGGACTGAGGAGATTTGTTAATTAATTTATTATACTTGTTTGCATTGTTATGAAAAATTGTATATAAGTGGCCATTTCGCTAGTTTTGTAAGGGTGAGGTTAGAGATGGATGTAACTACATACAACGAACTTTTTGAGTTCAAGCGTTCTGGAACATTACCTGAGGGTATTTCTAGGAATGCTAAAATAGTTTTCCACAGAAAAGCTAAAAACTTCATTATACAAAGTGAGTATATGTATATTCTACATCTCAGTTAATTGTTTTTTTATTTATTTTTTTTTTTTTTATAGTATAATGACTAACCTGCCTTTTTTAGATGAAGTTTTGCATTATATAAGGAGGAAGGAAGGAGGTGGTTTGGCCAAAGTAATCTGCACAAAAGAGAAGGCCAAAGAAATTTTTATGGAATTGCACAGTAGTGCAATAGGGGCTCACTGTGGCATTCATAAAACCTTGGATGCAGTGAGCAGAAGGTTTTATTGGCCAGGCATGTCTTTGGACATTAAAAAATGGGTGAGTGCAATCTCATGTGTAAACTTCTACTTGTGTATGAGCCTACCAATCAACAAGCAAGAGACAAGATTTTATTATTATTTTTTTTTTCAGATAACACACTGTGCAGCTTGCCAACAGAAACAACGTTCTCTAAAGAACCAAACTCAATATACCCCTATTGAGGTAAGTTATGTTTGTGTGATAACAATTCTCAATTTGTTGCAATGGACTTGAACATGTGAATGTTTTTCAGGTGGCAGAGCCATGGGAGATTGTGGGTATGGACTTAGTGGGAAAGCTCACACCAACAAAAGATGGTTACCAGTACATTTGTGTGATGGTAGATTATTTTACAAAGTGGTGTGAGGCTTTCCCACTGAAGTCTAAAAGGGCAGAGGAGGTAACCGAGTGTATAATTAAACTTTTCTATAAATTCGGTGCCCCGAAAAGGATACTAACGGATCAAGGCGTAAACCAGGTTAGTATAAAGTATTAAAGTTGTTTGTGTGTGTGTATGTTTGTTTTGTTTTGTTTTGTTTTCCTCCATTCTAATTCTTAATATTTTTTTTGAAAGAGCTTTTTTCTTATTTAATGAAATTCCTGCTTACCTAAAAATAAAACTTTGTGTGTGTATATACAGATCAATCTAGAGGTGTGCAAAACACTGGGCATCAGCAGGAGCTTATGTGCACCATACCACCCACAGACAAATGGTTTGGTTGAGAGGCTTAATGGCACAATTCAGAGGTTATATATATTGTTGTTGTTATTGTTGTTGTTGTGTGTGTGTGTGTGTTTTCAGTTATAATACAGTTGGTAATTGATTTACGGGTCCCTAATGTTTTTTTTTTTTCTTCCTGTTTTCTTCTCCTTATACAGAAGTTTGAGCAAGCTAGTGGAAAGGAAGCCAAGCTTATGGGCAGATTATTTGGAGGCCACAATGTTTGGCTTGAGAACCAAAAAACAACTTACTACAAAGTTTTCGCCTTATTTTTTGCTTTTTGGACGTGAGGCTAGGTATCCATGTGAGGTACCAGACAAATATGAGGTCAGTACATTATTTAAACTAATTTGTTTTCTACAATTACTTTGTAAATGTAACATGTGCACTTCTGATTCTTAGATCAATGAAAGTGTTGAGGAACTGGTAGCAGAGGAGTGCATTTCTGAATGTGTGAAACGACAGGACCGCCTTTACCAGGTTGTCAAAGAAAATATGGCACAGGTTCATTCTAAAATTAAAAAAAGAAAGCTGCAAGAAAAGCCCAGGGTCCTGCAGGTTGGAGACCGAGTGTTGCGGCAAAATATAAGGAGTCAGCAGCGAAAGGGAGGCAAGCTTGACCCAGATTATGTCGGCCCATACACCGTTTTAAATGTAAAGGACAAAAGCATTGATCTCGCTGATGACAAAGGCAAAATCTACCCCAAAGTAAACCTTGATCACTTAGTGCACTTCAAAGAAGAACGACCAGCAAAAGCTCCCAAAGTCACATATGTCACAACATCCTTACCTGCAACTGTGCCTTCAGTTCCCGTTTTAACCCCAGTCACTGTCAATTGCCCACCTTTTCAAACCCATCTCACATTCACCCATCCTGTTACTTTGCCAGTTACACAATTTACCCTGTATCATTTGCCCATCACCTTACCTATTGTCTCATTCCAGTCCCATACCATTACCCAGCCAGCATCCTCCCTGCCTGCCTCCTCCCTGCCTGCCTCCTCAGAGCCTGCCTCCTCCCTGTCTGCCTCCTTTCTGCCTGCAGCCTCTTGGCTCTTTCTGCCTACAGCCTTCGAAGCCTGCCTCCCTCCCTGCCTGCCTCCTTTCCCCCTGCCCCTTGGAAGCTCCTCCTTGCCTGCATCCCTATGAGCCTGCCTACTACAGTCTGCCTGAGCCTCAGAGTTTCCCAAGCCTCTCCTTCTCTGCCTGGTGCAGCTCCTTAGGAGCTCTCCTCCTCTTTGCCTGTGCCTCAGAGCCTGCTCCTCCCTGCCTGCAGCCCTCAGAAAGCCTGCCTCCTCCTCTGTGCCTGTAGCCTCAGAGTCTGCCTCCCTTCCCCTGCCTGTAGCCTCAGAGCCTGCCTCCTCTCTGCCTGCAGCCTCAGAGCCTGCCTCCTCCCTGCCTGCAGCCTCAGAGCCTGCCTCCTCTCTGCCTGCAGCCTCAGAGCCTGCCTCCTCCCTGCCTGCAGCCTCAGAGCCTGCCTCCTCTCTGCCTGCAGCCTCTGAGCCTGCATCCTCTTTGCTTGCAGCCTCAGACTCTGCCTCCTCTCTGCCTACAGCCTCGGAGCCTGCTTCCCCTGAGCCTGCATCCTCTTTGCTTGCAGCCTCAGAGCCTGCAGTCTCAAAGTCTGCTTTCTCCCAGCTGACTTGTACGTAGCCTCCTTTTTAATTTTCAAAACTAATTTAAATTAAAAATTTAAGCATTGCCTCTTTGTGTTTTAATGTTACAAGACATCTGGGCAGGTAAAATTGGAGGACGAATCTGGAGCAAAATAGGTCCATACAAGCTCTTTTCTATGGATCTTGAGCGCCTCAGGCCTGGAGAGGAGCTTGAAAGTGAGGTTGGTTGTTTCCATTTGAGCATCATAATACTGACATTAACACATTGTGGTAAAACTGTGGCTATCTTATTTATTTCTATTTTTCCGTTGCAGGTCATCAATGCATACCTTGCTTGTCTTGCAAAAAGTTATGCAGGCAATGCACTTGTCATTGATTCTTTTGAAATGACAAAAATGTGGAATGGCAAAGCCTGTTTAATGAAAAGGGTAAAACTATTTACCAATCCTGATAAAATGAATACCATGAGTTTATTTATTTATTCATTGTGTATTGATCTTGTAATCACTTGTATGCCCATATAGACAGATCTGCATAAATATGATTTGCTTCTGGGGTCTGTAAATGATGCTCACCACTGGACACTCCTGGTTTGCTTAATTCCTTGACTTCTATCCTTTTTTTCCCCTGTACCTTGTAAACTTGTAAAATTTTAAGTCTCTTTGTAGTTGATATATCCTCAACAAGGAAGGATTGTCTATATGAACTCCCTTGGTGAAGGAAGCAAGAAGTTGGCTCACTGCTGTAAGGCTGTGAGGTGGGAATCAATAATTGTGTAATGAAGCTCTTGTTGATGATTATGATGACGGTGTTTTTGTTGTTGTTGTTGTTGTTGTTATTGGGGTGTGTGTGTGGGTTTTTTATTTTATTTATTTATTTAGTTTTTACTCTCTTTTTTTCCAAAGGGATTTCATGGCCCACAAGGGATTTCGGGGCACTGAATGGAAATGTGTGACGTTACCACACAGTTTACAGAAAGATGGCAATTCATGTGGAGTGTTTGTGTGCAAAGTATGTAGCTGTTATTAAAGTAAGCAGTTTTTCTGCCATCTTATTATCATAGTGTTTTCTCTCCCTCTTCTTCTTCTTCTTCTTCTTTTCCCTTTTTTTCTTAGTTTGCAGAAGCCATTTTAACAGGAGGAAACCTCAATTTCCCAAGTGATCCTGACGACACTGTGGTCATGCGTGAGGACATCGGCCAGACCCTCCTAAATGAATCCGGTAAATTCTTAAAATTGGATGAAATGCTGCATGTCATTATTATGTATAATATCATGAGGTGTGGTAGTGTGTGTGTGTGTGTGTTTTTTTTTATTAATATTTTGCCTCTCCCTCCCATAGAAGACCTGAGTGACTTATGCATGGCCTGTGGCAATAAATATCTTTATACAGATGACAAAGTGGACACTTGGGTATGTTAATCTGGGGGCATGATTTCATTGCTGTATATGAAACTGCTATTTAAGTATTTATTAATCCATGATCTTAATCTCTCTCAGATTGAATGCGACAGCTGCAGTGGTTGGTACCACTGGGACTGCATGAGCAGGCCCAGTATAGAGGAAGTCTTCATTTGTCCAGGGTGCCAAGGACCTTTATAGTGCATAATGTGCATGGCTTTTTTCTGTTCTTCCCTATTTATTTATTTATTTATTTTTATTTTTGTCCAAGATTGTTTTTTTGTCCAAGATTCTACTGTAAATAAAATTGTCACCACTACACTTGTTGTTAAATTGCTTTCATAAAAGGCTGTGATTTATTTTTCTCTTTTAAAGCAGATGTACCAAAAAATCTATATTTTTACTTTCTATTTCAGTACTTTTCCTAGACAAACTACTGCAGCACCTTTACATAGTAATTTGCTTTATTGAAATGCTTTTCATCCAGCACAACAATGAAACAAGTGATAAAAGAACAGACATGTTGATGTCTTTAGGCTAAGAGGCTTATTAGTCCAAGTTAGTTTATTTATACGAAGTTGTGGTTTGATCACAAGTTAACAAGACTTAAACAATCACATTAAACTAGTTTATAAACAAATGTATTCGTCCACAGATACATTTCTAGAAGTTTAAGATGTTACAGGCAGTGATGTATTTAACAACGAATAACAACAATAAAGTCTCAGTTTAAGCATCGCAATGTAGAAATCTACCTACCGCTAAGAACTAAAATCAATACTGGATGCAGATGAGGTTTGCGTATAAAGTTACATGAAGTGAAAGCCTGTCATTCTCATTTAGTCGTGGATGACCTCACACGAAAAAAAGAACATACTAATAAAACTTTTGTAACTGCATTAACAAGGTAAACACATTTATTTTAGACATAAGTTCATAGATTAGACAAAGGTCTGTTAGGTTTATGAAAAAAAATTGTTAAACATTCTGAGATGGAGCAGAGCTGATATTTTCAGTTTCACGATCATTCGCGCATGTCTGGTCATGTCTCATTAATATGCATGCTCCGCCCACGGAAACCGAATATCTCAGAAACCAAAAATCTCGTAACACCGGCGCTGACCCAGATCCGGCGTTATGACGTAGAACACATGCGTTGTGCCTTCTTTACATTTGGAAAAAGACGCACGCTGAATGAAAGCTATTGATCTGCATCAGCGCCGTGAACGCGCGTTCACAACTTACACAGTAGAGAAAATATGGGAAAAAGGCGTTTTTTTTGTATTCTTTGCGCACAAAAAGTATTAAAATAGCTTCGTAAAATTACAGTTGAACCACTGATGTCGCATGGACTACTTTGTCGATCATCTTGTTACTTTTCTGAGCCTTATATCTTAATTTGTGTTCCGAGGATGAACGAAGGTCTTTACAGGTTTGGAACAACATGAGGGTGAGTAATTAATGACAGAATTTTCATTTTTGGGTGAATTAACCCTTTAAGTGTCAATTTATCATTTACCAAACAATGTTGCTATTGGTATGAATTAAAGAGAGCAAATGGATATTGTTTTTTAGCATTTTAGTCAGTCATCTGTGGCAATTCTTCAAAACTAATGCTATATAATATAACACTAATATAAGGGTAATATGTTGTAATTATTATTTAATGCATTACGTAACATTTTTATGTCAATTATTGATCTGCTGTTGTCAGTTTATAAAAATACTGTTGTTTATTGTTAATTAATTCCTGTTTGTATTACATTAGGGGTGGTGAACTCCGGTCCTGGAGAGCCGCAGCCCTGCAGAGTTCAGCTCTTAATTAAAACTCACCTGCCTGTTGCTTTCTAGTAACCCTTCAGACCTTGATTAGCTTGTTCAGGTGCGTTTGATTAGGGTTGAAGCAAAACTATGCAGGGATGCTGCTCTCCAGGACTGACGTTCGCCACCCTTGATATAGAGTAAAAACAAATATTGTGAAATATGTAGACAGTTTAAAATAACTGTTTTATATTTTACTCTTTTAAAATGTAATCTCAAAATTCCTGCAATTGCAAATCTGAACAGCATCATTACTCCAGTCTTCAGTGTCACATGATCCTTCAGAAATCATTTTAATGCTGATTTAGCGCGTATGTAACATTTATTATTCTTATCAATTCTTAAGAAAACAGTTGTGCTGGAAAATAACTTTTTTTTTTTTTTTTAATAATTTATTTTAAATAGATCTTCCACTTTTGATCAATTTCTTTGCCAATAAATAAATAAATATCTGACTGCCCTCAAACTTTTTACCAGTTTGAACCAGCACTGTCGGAGGAACATTTTGAAAAAGATAAAGAAATGGCACCCTCTTTGGACTACAGGGGAGAAACACCTCTAACAATTTCTGACTGTTTATTTAACCAATAATGTTAAACTTCTGTGTCGCTAGCATCACCAAACACAATTTCAAAACTAATGACTTCAGTTTTCTGACAGGCTGAATACTAAAGCCTTTTTAGCAGCAAACAGATGCAATGCTTAATGAGCCTTTTCAGGGCAATCATTTGTGTCTGAACAGTAAAATGGGACATGAGAAAGTGATATACAGTTGAGGTCAAAAGTTTACATACACCTTGAAGAATCTGCAAAATGTTAATTATTTTACCAAAATAAGAGGGATCATAAAAAATGCATGTTATTTTGTATTTAGTGCTGACCTGAATAAGATATTCACATAAAAGACATGTGCATATAGTCCACAAAAAAAATAATAGCTGAATTTATAAATATGACCCTGTTCAAAAGTTTACATACACTTCTTAATACTGTGTTGTTACCTGAATGATTTTAGCGATAGTTGTTCATGAGTCCCTTGTTTGTCCTGAACAGTTAAACTGCCTGCTGTTCTTCAGAAAAATCCTTCAGGTGCTACGAATTCTTTGGTTTGTCACCATTTTTGTGTGTTTGAACCCTTTCCAACAATGACTGTATGATTTTGAGATTAATCCTTTCACACTGAGGACAACTGAGGGACTCATTTGCAACTATTACAGAAGGTTCAAACGCTCACTGATGCTCCAGAAGGAAAAGTGATGCATTAAGAGCCAGGGGTGAAAAATTTTGAACAGAATGAAGATGTGTACATTTTTCTTATTTTGCCTAAATATCATATATATATATATATATATATATATATATATATATATATATATATTAGGGATGTCACAGTACTCAATATAATATCGAACCGTTCGGTACGACCTCCACGGTTCAATACATGCTTGTGAATTGCGGTTTTTCAGTGGTTTTGCATTTAAATAACTTCGTTGTTTTATTTTTCTCGGAATTTGCTGTATGTGTGCCCCGCGACTTCACGTGCTGAAATGAGGAAACGCTTCCCGCTTATATCTGAAAAAGCAACACACGCAGAGCATCTTCCATTATAATGACATGCAATGATAAGCCTTTCTAAACCTGTTGTCCAACAAGAGTTATAAAAACAAAAGTGTTTTGTTTAAGTTTAGTAAAAACATTATAACATGTTTTTAATTCTCAAGATCAGTCGAGTGTTTGAAATAATGCATATGCTTGTTAGCACTGCTGTAGAGGTGAAGTTTTGAGGCAGACAAACCAGTGTACACACATATTCAATGATCAGACGGTTCCTGCATGTGTAGCAAAGAGTCACGGCTCATATTTTTTATATGCAGTTATGAGATAGACAGAGAGCAGTTGAATTTAATACATACACAGTATATTATATCTCAGATTTCATGGGCAAACAATCTGATCACCCTAAATATACAGAGAGCATGTTTATTTTACCGAAAAGGATCTCTTCCTCGGAGTCCATGTTTTTGGCACTTCGTGAATGTGATTGCCTCGGAAATCGGCAGGTTTTAAAATCGTGCCGTGTACCACTGCGTCCGTAAACAAAGTCACTCGTGACGTGTGCGTGGCCATACGGTCTTCCGACTGTCCGAATTCGCACCGTGTACGGCCGCCCTTATCCACATTAGAGAAGATGGAAAGGAACGTAATCAGCACTACTTCTTTGACGCATATGTGGATTTACTGCACGAGGGCGCCCTCTGGCTTCCAGTATGAATGAAACCCATTCTATTTTGCGTAAAAATCGAAAAAACAAAACATCTCTCAAAAAAAAAATAAGCAGACATATACTTAACCACGCTTTATTCAATGTACAGAGGTTTAAGGGAGTATTTTGTAAATTTGTTGCAAAAAAAAAAAAATATCAGAACCGAACCGAACCGAACCGAGAACCGTGGCTAAAAACCGAGGTACGTATTGAACCGTGGACTAACTGTATTGTTGCATCCCTTATATATATGTATACAGTGGTATGCCAAAGTTTGGGCACCCCTGTAAATTTTCATCATTTTCCTTTATAAATCATTGGTTGTCTGGATAAGAAATTTCAGTTAAATATATCATATAGGAGACAAACACAGTGATATTTGAGAAGTGAAATAAAGTTTATATGATTTATGGAAAGTGTGCAAGAATTATTTAAACAAAATTAGGCATGTGCATAAATTTAGGCACCACAAAAGAAAAATTAACTCAATATTTTGTGCATCCTCCTTTTGCAGAAATAACAGCCTCTAAACGCTTTCTATAGCTTCCAATTAGAGTCTGGATTCTAGCAGAAGGTATTTTGGACCATTCTTCTTTACAAAACATCTCCAGTTCAGTCAGGTTTGATGGTTTCCGAGCATGGACAGCCCGCTTTAAATCACACCACAAATTTTCAATAATATTCAGGTCTGGGGACTGAGATGGCCATTCCAGAACGTTGTACTTGTTCCTCTGCATGAATGCCTTAGTAGATTTTGAGCAGTGTTTAGGGTCATTGTCTTGTTGAAAGATCCAGCCCCGGCACAACTTCAACTTTGTCACTGATTCCTGGACATTGTTCTCCAGAATCTGCTGATATTGAGTGGAATCCATGCGACCCTCAACTTTAACAAGATTCCCAGTCCCTGCACTGGCCACACAGCCCCACAGCATGATGAAACCGCCACCAAATTTTACTGTAGGTAGCAAGTGTTTTTCTTGGAATGCTGTGTTGTTTTTCCGCCATGCATAACGCCCCTTGTTTTGCCCAAATAACTCTATTTTAGTTTCATCAGTCCACAGCACCTTATTCCAGAATGAAGCTGGCTTGTCCAAATGTGCTTTAGCATACCTCAAGCGACACCGTTTGTGGCGTGTGCAGAGAAAAGGCTTTTTCCGCATTACTCGTCCATACAGCATCTCCTTGTGTAAAGTGTGCTGAATAGTTGAACGATGCACAGTGACACCATCTGCGGCAAGATGATGTTGTAGGTCTTTGGAGCTGGTCAGTGGGTTGACTGTGACTGTTCTCACCATCCTGCGCCTCTGCTTATCTGAGATTTTTCTTGGTCTGCCACTTCGGGCCTTAACTAGAACTGTGTCTCTGGTCTTCCAATTCCTCACAATGTTCCTCACAGTTGAAACTAAGAGCTTAAATCTCTGAGACAGCTTTCTGTATCCTTCCCCTAAACCATGATGTTCAACAATCATTGTTTTCAGGTCATCTGAGAGTTGTTTTAAGGCTCCCATGTTGCCACTCTTTAGAGAAGGTGCAAAGAGGAGAAACACTTACAATTGGCCTCCTTTAAATACTTTCTCATGATTGGATTCACCTGTGTATGGAGGTCAAGGGTCACTGAGGTTACCAAACCAATTCTGAGTTCTAATAATTAGTGCTAAAGGTATTGAAATCAATAAAATGACAAGGGTGCCTAAATTTATGCACATGCCTAATTTTGTTTAAATAATTCTTGCACACTTTCCATAAGTCATATAAACTTTATTTCACTTCTCAAATATCACTGTGTTTGTCTCCTATATGATATATTTAACTGAAATTTCTTATCCAGACAACCAATGATTTATAAAGGAAAATGATGAAAATTTACAGGGGTGCCCAAACTTTGGCATACCACTGTATATATATATATATATATATATATACACACACACACACACACACACACACATTTTCACTTAGTACTACCCTTTAGAAGCTACAGAAGATACATGTTTCCCATAAGACAAATTAAGTGAAACTGACCCTGATCTTCAAATTCAAAACATATTTATTGCCTTTCAATGTCACACTGACAGTACAAAAAGACAGTACAGGTAAGTGTTAATTTGCTTGTTTCAACAGCATAAACATATGCTTTTGCATTTTTATTGTTACAATTGCAAATTGAACAATAAAACAATATGACTAAAACCTTTTCTGAGGTAAACTAAAATGCAGCCGTGAATGGTATGAATACAAACACTGATTTACAGATGAACAAAACTAAAGAACAGGATGTTCCAACTATTTTGCATAACAAACACAATGTTTGTGATAATCACTTAAGAGGGAAACTGATTATTTTCAGAAAACACAACTAAAACGTGTATAACTTTTGAGCCATCAGACTTTTTTTGGTTTTCTTCTCTGTATATAGAGTAGGTAAAACCATCCTTACTCATCACTGTGTTTACAGTACAGTAAAGTGTATATGCTATTAAAATATGTATATGAACTGCATACAGTTCACAATAATGTAACAGGTGATACTGTGAACACATGAATAACACTGGATAAACACGTAACAGTCCAGACAGCTTCAAATATCTAAATTCATTCTAAATCGAAACAATAAATAGATCATATTCAAATGAGGTCACATTTTGTTTGACATCAGCGGTTACAGTACCCTGTACTGTAATATAGTCTAAATCAGTGATTCTCAACTCCAGTCCTCAGGGCCCAGTGCTCTGCACATTTTGTATGTCTCCCTCATTTAACGCACCTGATTCAGATCATCAGCTCGTTAGGAGAAAGATCCATGAATTGAATTGAGTGTGTCAGATTCAGAAACATACAAAATGTGCAGAGCAGTGGGCCCCGAGGACTGGAGTTAAGTACCACTGGTCTAAATAATGTGCTTGTACATAAATAATAGGTATGATTGTTTTATGATTGTTCATTCAAAGGGGAATGCTTAGGGTTTCAGAAGGACGGGCTTAAAAGGTATGGCTTTGTGCTTTTTATGTTTTAAGAAGATGTTTGTCCAAATAGGAAAAATCTGCAGCAGGTCTACTAAAATACTAAGAAACCGGACGGATGATGATGGCAAGACGTGACAGCTAGCGGGACGGCCTCCTCAGGATCTTGGACAAGCAGTAAACTCGATATACTCGCCGTTCTAGAGAACAAACAAAGAATAATGTAATAAAAGCACACTTCCACACTTTAAATGCAAAAAGCAGATTGCAGTCACAGTGTGTATTATGATTTGAAATCTCAGTTTAACTGTCCAATATTTTAACATTCATGCAAGTTTTCAACACTATTTCCTGTTCCATTTGTGAAATATTAATGCATCAAAATTGCAGCTTATTCACCCTTCTTTTTTTTTCCCCCTCACAATTTATGAACATTAAAATGGTCATACACTGTCCAATCACAGCACAGCACAGTACAGCACAGCTTGCTGTAAACTACAACTGCACCTGAACAGTTAAACATCAAGTGTGCTCAATGTTATACAGCTCAACACACAATTTACCTCCTCCTCATCCTCCTCAAATACTGGCTGCAAGAAAAAGACGAGGGATTTTTTTGTTAACTAGAATCTGTTGATTTTTGTTATATAAATAAAAGTAACAGTATGTTAAATGAAAGTAACATCAAGATGCCTTTCAAACTGTTAACTACTGTATGCCAGAACCTGTTGTTTTTCCAATGGGAAATCAACTCACAACCCTTCCCCTGAGACATGCACTTCCACATCACTCTGAAGCATGCACATTTTTAAACAGTATACTTTATCCTGTGTGTGTGTGTGTGTGTGTAGAGAGAGATAGATTTTTTTTTTTGTTCACATGAAATGAAATAAATTTATTGTCATTTTACTCTGAGTAAAATGACAAAATGTTTTTACCTTATTACCCTCATCTGTCTGATGCTGAAAAGCGAAGAGTATCAGTTAACACATAAATTATAAAAATAAATGAATAAAATTAATTTTAGTTACTCTGAAACATACATCTTAAATGTTTATATTCAGAATACTAAATATTTAATATCTATCAGTCTAAATTAAAAAAAATATTACCCACTTATCTAATAAATACTTAGAATAGTTCACCCAAAAATGAAAATTCTGTAATTAATTACTCACTCTCAAGTCATTCCAAACATGTAAGACCTTCGTTCATCTTCGGAGAACAAATTAAGATATTTTTGATGAAATCCGAGGGCTTTCTGACCCTGCATAGACAGCAACGATGCCACGTTTAAGACCCTGAATAAAGTCGATATTTTTGTTTTCTTTGCACACAAAAAGTATTCTCATAGCTTTGTAAAAGTAAGGTTGAACCACTGATGGCACATGCATTATTATATATTGATGTCCTTACTACTTTTATGTGTCTTGAACATGGTAGTTGTGTTGCTGTCTATGCAGGGTCAGAAAGCTCACGGATTTCATAAAAAACATCTTAGTTTGTGTACTCCCATTGAAATGAAAACGATGACCAAAAATGTTTGTTGACGAGCTATTTTCCCATGACTAAAATGAGATGAAGACAAAATGACAATATGGTCATTAAATGACAACTATGACTACATCAACTTGCAATTTCATTGACAAAAGAAGACAAGACTAAAATGTATTAAAAAACAACCTTTACCAAAAAATCCTTAATTTTGTCAAAAAAAGGAGGCAAAATATTATTGCAGACTACTGTACACGCCTCTACTACGTGAGCTTCATGTGTGCGGTTGCCAGAAAAGTTCAAATCAAGTGCTTTGCTTATTTTATGCAATCTGGCAAGCATGTGCACAAGCTTGCTCTTCATTGAGGAAGCGTCGCCACCGACGATCTGAAAACGCAGACAAACAAGCTGGAGTTTAGCGATCTAAATGAAAGGGTCACTCAGCCAGTCTGTGTTCTCTCATGAAATCTCAAATATACTGTTTGCAAATGTGGTTGCTGAATAAGTGCACTTACTCAACCGCTGTTGTTCTAATAGAGAGGCTATTGCAATTTGGAATTATTGGAATTACTATTAGGAATTTCAGTTTAAATGCGGCTTCGAACGATCCCAAATGCAGTTGTAAACGTAAAAAGTATATAAATTGTATTATTTTTATTAAATTACGCTAGATAAGACCCTTCTTTCTCGGCTGGGATCATTTACAACCGCATTTGGGATCGTTTAAAGCTGCATTTAAACTGCACTTTGGAAGTTCAAAATCTGAGCACCATATCAGTCCACTATATGGAAAAAAAAAATGCTATAATGTTTTCCTCAAAAAACAATTTCCTTACGACTGAAGAAAGACAGACATGAACATCTTGGATCACAAGGGGGTAGAGAGAGAGAGAGAGACGCACAGATGCAGGTAATAACACATGCAACTTTCATTCCCTTTCTCTCTGGTTAATTAATTCAAATAAATGTTAGAATTCATTCAAATAAATGTGATTATCCCTTATGTATAACGTGTGCGTGCCGTTTGTTGTATAAGCTGTTCAACACATAGAACATGTCAGTGACATGTACTTTATGTTTGGCAATATATTAGTTTGTGTTACTTTCAGTTTCATACCTGAGTTTGGTACAGAGCAGCCTGCTTTAAGAACTCAACAACCTCCTTACATCCAGTGGCTCTTGCCTAAAGACGACAACACAGAAGACACACTTTATTAGCCAGCGCACTACAAAAAAAAATCTTGCAGCCATTCATACAGCTATAAATGTCACTGAAGGCACTAATTACTTGGTTCTAATTCTTTATTCCATACAAATATCCATTAACTCACCACTTCAATAGGCGTCTGTCCATCATAACTGCACATGGACATATCAACCCCAGCTAACTGCCAAATCTCCAATGCTTCTAAGTCACCACTCGCCGCAAGACTGTAAAATACAGATTAAAAGCTCTAAACTGCCAATCAACAATCCAATCATGAAGTTTATAAACTGAAGATGACCTGTTTTGGCATGTGGTTTTGGCAACACATTCTAAAAAACAGATTTCCATCCATTGAACTTTACTTAAATGTACTATTTGCAAATCCACTCTAATCGTAAATTAGTAATAAAATTAATAATAAAAAAAATAAAAATGGTAACACTTTACAATAAGGTGTCATTTCTTAACATTAGTTAATGTATTAACTGACATGAACAACGAACAATACATTTATTGCAGTATTTATTAATCTTTGTTAACGTTAGTTATTAAAAATACAATTGTTCATTGTTTGTTCGTGTTAGTTCACAGTGCACAAACACAACTGGTGATTTTAATAATGCATCAGTAAATGTTGAAATTTATAAGATTAATACATGCTGTACAAGTATTGTTCATTCTTTGTTCATGTTAACTAAAGTCCTCCTGTAGTCAAAATTATCCCTTAAAACTGATCTTTAATCATCAAAATGACATATTTAAAATTTTCTCATGCCTTAAAACAGCCTGAATGCAACTCTACCCTCGTCTCATTTACTATATGTGATCAATGAATATGCAAATTAGCCCGCACCCACGCGGTCACGACAGCCAGAGCCCCCTGATTCACTAACTGAACTGTAGTAAACGCGATATAATGGCGAAACACGGATAATGACTGATAAAACTATGTTTTTACTAGCGGACAACTACAGTAGATACTGTTACATTTGTTAAAGTTACTTACTTGGCGATGATGTGCCCTCAAAATGCCTTGAAGGCTCAAATGCTCGAATGCAGCCTAGTTTGTGATTCCATTTCACGCCCGCGAACATTGCGGGCTACTTTTACACTGTTGCCGCAAGTTATTTTTCAAATTAGCGGTTAGCGCCTAGCGCCTTCTCTTAATGCTCTATATGCTTTATTAAATGCTCCATTTAATATCTGGTTTTGCGCTAATAATCCTATTGGTATATTCTGCATGCTAATGATAGGAATCTATCCTTTGACGTGACTGGTTACTTAAGTTTGTGACATAGCAAAAAAGCTATTCTGGCATTTCTGGGACAGCCTTTGGGAAACTACAGTTTAAGAAGAAAACACTCAGCAATGGTGTTGAATAATGGACTGGCACATGGTTTGTCTAAAAGCATATTAAAAACACCACATAGACAAATAAACAACATAAAAATCTTGATTTTCACTACAGGGGGACTTTAACTTTATGAAACCTTATTGTTAAGTGTTACCAAACACTTGTGCTATTTATGAGACCTGCACAGCTCTGTTCCGGCATCCTCCATTTCTTCCCGGGAAAAATGAGCTCCGGTCTTCCTCAGCAGTTTCACAACATCCTTATGCCTAAAGACATGGAAAAGTTACATAGTGACTACGTTTACACTGTCAGTTTTTGGGATTGACAACCGCATTTACTTACAGGTCTGAAAAGTCTCGAAATGTCCCGCTTTTCGAATACCGTCTGTATGAACGTGCAACAGGAGTCAAACCCGTATTCCTTACAAGTAACTATAGCATCAGTGACCAAAGTAATATCAAAGATGGCGACGTCCATAAAACTGACAGTATTACCATTTTCTGACATGACCGTGTCCAGTCGAACCACGAGTTTATCCATCAAATCATCATTAACCGACAGCAGCTTTTAAAATTGGATAGAGATCGGAGCTTTTGAGTCACAGGCAGAGCACAAAATGGATGGTAGCAGCTCCGGTGGAAACTAGATATAAAATGTTCAGATGACAAGCAGCTCACTTCTTCGTCATTGTAAGTTACCGAAACCACAAATTAAAGCACGCAGCACACAGCAGACGCGCATTTTTGTGTGCGGCAGAGCGGCTCTCTCGCACTGTATGATGTGACAGACAACTAGTTGTCCAGTCCTGTTCTGTTCACACAGAACAAATTTTCTGAGAATGCGCTTGTAAGTCCTGAAGATTTACGGGTGTGAGTTCGGTTATAGAATACGGTTGTCACACCCGTAAATAACCGTACTGTGTGTGAACGCAACCGTATTAAGGACTCACATACGGTATCGACACCGTATTCTGCTGCTGTGTGAACGTGGCCATACAGTCTCATACGTCTTTGTTTAACTGACTTCACTTTTAGAATTCACCTTTTGTGTTTCATGGAAGATAATCATATTGTTTTGGAATGGAGGGTAAGTAAATGCTGTCCTAACTATGAATGTCTACAACCCTGCCAGTACAGATTGTTTGGGTTGCAACCCATCAGTTAAAAACTACTGGTCTACTTCATCTTAAAAACTGACTGTATAAATTACACGGCAAATAGTTAAATCAAAACTTTGAAATTATGCCAATTAGTGGTCCCAAAAAGTATTTGGAAGGGATAGGACGATAAATCATTGCAACGTGAATCGAGAAATGATTCAGCATCGATTCGAGATTTTCCGAACAACGTGTTTCTTTCTCAAATCAATTCTGAGCTTAGTTTTAAACAGCAGATGACACTGCTTGCTTTGGAAACAGCCGTGCTCGGCTTGTTTCCAAATCCTTACACGCACTTGAACCTAAAATAATAGTTTATGCAATTTGAAAAGATTGAAGCGAATTACAAGGGTGTTCACAGTTTTTACAATAATCTTGCGTCATAAAAGCATTCTGAGCCGAGGTGAAATTACATGACTCAGCCGAACACACAAGAAGTTCTCCTCAGCACTCTTCTTCATGAGCATTTGAGTGTGCAGATTAAAACTAGATTAGAGCGCCATCCGCTGTTAAAATCTAAGCTTCTAAAATTCTTACCTGAAGCGAACAGCATTGCGAAGAGGTGTATCACCAAAGCGATCTTTGGCATAGACGGTGGCCCCTTTACCCAGCAGATATTCCACCACTTTCAGATGCCCCTCACATGCACCGATGTGAAGGGGAGTGCGGCCATCATAATCTGCACAGCTCAAGTCAGTGCCCTTTATAGACATGAAGACATGAATAATGCTCTGTATCTTGTTTGGCACATTATATATATATATATATATATATATATATCTATGTATGTATATATATGCAAACTGACGTCAGCTTTGCACCGTTAAAGAAGTTCACTTCCAGAACAAAAATGTACAGGTAACTTACTCACCCCATTGTGATCCAAGATGTTCATGTCTTTCTTTCTTCAGTCGATAAGAAATTATATTTTTAGGATTTCTCTCCATATAGTGGACTTCCATGGTGCCTGCATGTTTAAACTTCTAAAATGCAGTTTAAATTCAGCTTCAAAGGGCTCTAAACGATCCAAGCCAAGGAACAAGAGCCTTATCTAGTGAAACGACTGTTGTTGTTGTTTTTTTATAATGACAATTTATTTACTTTTTAACCTCAAATGCTCATCTTGTCCAGTTCTGCGTGAACTGTGTATTTCGGTTCAAGACAGTTAGGGTAGGTCGAAATACTCCTATCTCATTTTCTCCTCCAACTTCAAATATGTCCTACATCGCTGCAGAAGTACCGACCCAGTGTTTACAAAGTAAACATGCAATGAAGATCAAACGTTCTTTACAAAAAAGGTAAAACAGTGATGTAGATTTTGAAGTTGGAGAACAAAATGGGAGTTTTTTGACCTACCCTAACTGATACTGTTTAGAGCCCTTTGAAGCTTCATTTAAACTGCATTTTGGAAGTTCACACTCACAGGCACCATTGCAGTGAAATTCTGGAGAGAAATCCAGAAACGTTTTCCTAAAAAACATAAGTTCTTTACAACTATTAACGTCCTGGATGACAAGGGGGTGAGTAAATTATCTGTAAATTTTTGTTCTGAAAGTGAAATTCTCCTTTAATGTAAGTCAGGGGTCACCAAACTTGTTCCTGGAGGGCCAGTGTCCTGCGGAGTTTACCTCCAACTTTCCTCAACACACCTGCCTGGAAGTTTCAAGTATACCTAGTAAGACCTTGATTGGCTGGTTCAGGTGTGTTTGATTAGGGTTAACGCTAAACTCTACAGGGACCTCTCCAGGACCAGATCTGGTGACCCCTGATGTAAGCTAATGTTTAAATACCTTTCACATTATCTGAACTATTTAAGACACGCAGAAGTGTTTTTTTTAATAAACCACAGAACAAACATTTTTCCTTTCTACTTAGTAATCAGTGACACCATGACTTGCTTATCTTACCTTTCTTCACAAGGAAAAACTTTCAGTCGCTCTAAAGAATGTGCGCATGTGTCCTTTTAAATGGGTGTCTGAACAGATATCAGTATCTTACCATTTCCCTTATGGCCTCTAAAGCCTCAATGTCTCCAATCTTAGCAGCAACGCAGACCAAAGTAGGCGTTAGTGCATCTCGTATGGCTTCAAGCTCCTGTGGATAATATTAATATTATATAGTAATATTATAGTTCATTCACTAATAATAAGGGATGTAGTGATATCAAAATCTCACAATATGATAATATCACAATATGATATTATTGCACTATTTAAAAAAAAAAAAATGAATACTAAAACTAAAATTTTGTACATTTTAAAGTTAAATTATTCTATCTAGTGCAATTTGTAAGTTCAAGATTAAGAGCTCCGAACCATGTTCTTAACTAAAAAAAAATTAAGTCAGAAAAATTTGACTTGTACATGAACTTTGAAAGGGGTCTCATCCCTTTTCATTTTGGTATACTGTCTCAGTCTAAATTAGATTTACACTGGTGTTTTAGGAGACCAAACAAATTAAAATATAATAATAATAACAACAACAACAATTTTAAATTATTGACAGTAATAAGCATATATTATAAAACAGTTGCACTGCAAAATAAATGAAAATGAATAGTTCATAGCTATATTATTTTTGCTTTACACTACAGTAGGGAAATTAAAATGCTTCCTAATTTGAAAAAGATATTTTGGATTGCAGTAAAGTTACCACTGAAACCGCTAGCAATTCATACTGCACTTTTAATCTTTCATTTTGACGGAAACGGCAGTACAGTTTTAATTTTGATGGAAAACCCCAGATTCATTGAAATTAGGCTTACAAAAACGCATCTCACTACAAATCTAGTTAAAAGTTGTAATCATCTGCCATGAAAATAAAGCATAACTGATGGCCGTTGCATTCCTAAACATGTGCTAAACTCACAGTGCATGCAATAAATGAGTTCACTGCATTCATTCACTGTGAATGGAGCCGTTCTGAGGCACGGAAGACACCGGATCACAAGCTGTTCGCCCAAACAAAGTGTATGCTTCGATTTGAAACACGCAGCAAAAATAGACTTGATGAAGGGATTAAGCCATATTCGGCTTTTGGTTTTAGCTCATTTGACAGATACTGTGCCAAAGCACAATGGCCCAAACACAACTGTAAAGACTTTTTATGTTAGAATAAGAAGTTTAAATATATTTTAAAAATTACACTTTTTGCCTGGAAGACCTATGGTTTCATATCGTCATGTGACCACGATAATATCAAGACAGTTTTGCTATTGCAATATTGATAATACCGTTACATATCTACTAAGAATAAATTATTTGCAATTGCTAAGTTAATTATTACAATAAAGTTACAGTGCACACATACAAACTGCTTTACTTCTGAATGAATCAGCTGTTTTGAACATTCTGGGCATCTTAAAAAAAAAAATCCATGTAGGTTTAAAAAAAAAATAAAATTCTAGTATAAAGGTAAAAATGCCCCGGAAATTCAACTTAAGTTTAAAAGTTCATTGTCTCTGCTTTTCACTGCACAGAATATTTCTGAATATTTGTAAGAGTCAGATGTCCACAACAGGCCTAACCCAAGTAAAGTTGCCAGCACAAAAACTCACAATAGTCAATATCACACACCCCTACACCTGAGTGCTTGAAGTGCAAAAGAATTTTAGAAACAGAGAAACTGGAGGTTACATTACCTCTTTACAGCT
This sequence comes from Labeo catla, assembly GCA_012976165.1. Classification (NCBI taxonomy): domain Eukaryota; kingdom Metazoa; phylum Chordata; class Actinopteri; order Cypriniformes; family Cyprinidae; genus Labeo; species Labeo catla. Next base: position 2,332,434 of record VONZ01000032.1, on the reverse strand, counting down.
GATGCTGAGGGACTTGGCGATGACCTGAATAAAGCGACTGTCACTGAGAGAAAGCTTTGCTCCGCCCAGATCAGCCACCATCTCACCACGCAGATTACGACTCAGCATCTTAAAAACAAATAACACCTTTAATTAAAAATATAGCTGCAAGCAGCAATTACGGTTTGAGCATATAAGGCCTTTAAGGTGCTATGCAAAGTTGTTCAGAATGAGGGGATATATCATACAATATGAAGATCTAGTGTTTGTGTGAATAGATAAGCAGTTTTTAACAATTTGAGGCCATTTACCATAGAAATCTTGTGTTTTTAAAGCCTTTTTAACTGTTATAGCGCCACCTATGGTCCGATCTTCATGAAACTTTGCATGCTTGTTAAGAGTCATCTAAAACACGCTCTCACCAATTTTTGTAAACTTTTGAGTTTTTGTTTAGGTTTTATAGGCTTTTGGGTATTTTTGGTCCCGCCCCTTCTGTAAATTACCCCATTATAGCTAGCCAAAGGACAAAATTCTTTGATAAAATTTTTTTGATAATTATTGATCTAGAGAGTCCAGAGAATTGTGCTGCAGTTATCTGATCGAGATTGAGCAAAAAACCTAGGACTAGTTTGCAAAAGTAGGTTTTTCACATATTTGTTAATATTTAATGAACAATTTAATTGACAGCAATGGTTCTTAAGGCAAAGTTGCTCATTAGGAGGAGATCTATCAAATGCATATCGTGTGGATGTGATTACAGAGCCATTAAACTCATTAGTGCTAACTAGTGGCCAATTTCTTTCAAAATTCTTACAGACCTTTAGGGCCATGAGTCAAACATGCTCAGTGAGTTTTGTTCCGATCTGCCTCCGTTAACCTTGTCTAATAGGTGCTCAAACTTTATTGGTCAATGGCGGACGTGTTTTTTGAGATACGCAAATGTCCTCATAGACTCTTGTGGCACACTGGACAGAGACACTGCATACCAATTTTCAGATCTATTGGACTCACAGTTGCAAAGTTATAGCCATGTTTATGTTTTTTCCCTACTATAGCGCCACCAAGTGGTCAAGCTCCGCAATTTTTTGGACTGAAAGATTCAGCTCGTACACGTGTACCACGTTTGGTGAAGATATCTCATTTGGTTCATGAGTTACAGCCATTTTAGTAAAAATGGCCCCCCACCTTACAAACTTTTTGGGGCCCCTTCACAACGATGAGTCGAAATGTTAACTTTTTTTGATTATTATTAATATTCACTGTCCAGAGAACATTTCTGCATTGGTTTGGTTACGATTGGGCGAAAAACCTAGGACTAGTTCAATTTTGCGGAAAAACTGGACTTCGTATGAAAAATCTGCTTATCTGAGGTAAGACGCTCATGTCAATCAACTATCGCGGGAGCGGCCTCTGTTGGTGTGACGCCACACCGACAGGGATCTGAGAATGGCTCGATTTGAAAAAGGGGATATTATTTTTACAGATTAATTAAAAACCACTGCATGGATTTTTATCATTATAGGGTAGATTTGTACATACACTGCCAACACACATTAATGTTCAAACAACATGAAAAAGGGAACTTTGCATCCGATGACCCCTTAAAAAAATCTTGAAGTAGATTTTAAAATGTCTTTTTCCCTTACCTTTTTCTTCTCTTCTGTACTGAGGTCTTGTTTTGCCAGCACATAGGAGAGTTTTGAAAGAGCAGCTTCTGGGGTCATATCACACCCAGCGACCAAACCAGCATCACTGAGAGCCTGAGAGAGGATATTAAAGGATTACACACTCCAGGAAAACACCCACATGAAGCCTTTCCCAAACAAACAACCATACCTGGCCCGTGGCGTATGAGGTTGTGACCGAGCCCCTGAGACACTGAGTGCAGTTGATCATAATGAGTCCTCTCCTGGTCGCTTTACGGAACTCATCCAGCAGGTCAGCACGGTTGTCTGGGGCGTTACCACTGCCGTAAGTCTCTAATACGATCCCGTCCATAGGCGGCTGCAAGAAGGCCCTGACCTAATGAGAGAGTCAATGTAATAATGAACATGTTTATGTGCTGAATGAAGAGATTTGTCAATAATATGCGGCAAATAAAGGCAGACATTACCACACGGCCTTACAGTATCAGCAGTGATTCCTGGGAAGAGTCGCAGGAGACCCACATTACGGTTCATCTGTGTGTTGACAGTGAATTTGGCGGTTGTATTGGCTCGCCACACAGTATCCCAGTTAACTAAAGAGTAAGAAATAAAGCATAATACTCAAAATGACACGTCTGAATAAAACTAATACAACAAAACTAATAAGGGAGTCATGTTCTGATGTTTGCTACTTTTTGTGCATGTTTAATCCCTGGAAAACAAATGTTGGTATTTTTATTCTTTCTAAAATAATTAAATTCTAATTCTAAATAATCTTGTTGGGTTATTGAGCGTCAGCTGTCGGTTAGGAAAAATAACCGAAATGAACATCCTTAAACTGGCAATATGACATAATATACTTCATTTGTACTTCAACAAAATTAAACATTTCTTTAATTTTTTATTTTTCTTAAAAATGTGTGTATAGTTATTGCATGTGCAGTTTTTATATGAATTATGTTTCATATATGCAGCATAATACTAATTGGAAGACAACATAAAATATTTGTACTTTGAAAATAAATCTTCACAGAGCAAGATTATTAAAGTGAACAGCAAAAATGTAAAAAAAAAAAGCAAAAAAAAAAAAAAAAAAAAGGATGACCAGTGACAGCACTTAAAACCTTCCCTTAGACATTCACATAAATTTAATGAATACATTTTGACAGCTATCCAGTGTTGAAATTTAGATTACATCTACTTAACATTTGTTACTCCCCATGTTTGAGATTAATTCTTTGAAGTGGTTTCAATCCATGCAATTAGGCTTCAAAAAAAACTTTTCAAAACCAAAATATTCTGAAATCATGCGTTCTCTTTACGAAAAAAAATCTTTCAATTTAATAGACTCAAATGGGACTAAAACAGTGGACAAAAGTTGTCAGAACTGTAATTACTTTTTATGTCGACTTCAGCATTGGCTAATGGCGGCAGGTTTGGGGAGGTAAATGCGTTAAAACTTCCAGCGTCCACTTTGGTGACACGATTGCCTCTGTACAGCTTATGATGGAAATAGAGGCAAACCTGTAAAGAAAGAAAGAAATCCACTCAATATATTTAGGGGTTCAAGTGCGTAGTGCTATATCATGGAGCTTGGACACTTGGTGGTACTATAAGAGGAAAAAACATAAAAATGGCTATATCTTTGCCTCTAGAACAGACCTAGGCATTGTACGGCCCCCTTAAATATGTTATTATGTTATTCTCTTAAATATGTTATTATGTTATCATGTTAAAAATAGATATTATATATTCAGCATATTTTACTTAACCTCTTTTATATATTAATTATTTAATCCATAAATTAGTCATCAAAGCAAGTTTTTTTTAGGCTAAGCAACATCTGTTTAATCTTTATCAACAAAACTAATGATCCACGAATTGGAGCAGCATCAGTCCGTTAGATAATTTTAAAACGTAAAAAAGCCTTTTATTTTTAGGTTGTAAGTGCATCTGACTCGGATTTAGACTGGTGAAGATTTATTTTAATAAACCTGTGCGGAGTGTGGGAATGCACCTGCATAACAGGGAGGTGCCCGCGCAATGAGTTGCATTTTTCCTGAAAACTTCAAAACTGATCTTATTAATGCAAACTCACAATAACATTAAAACGTTGCTTTTGTAAAATGAAAACAAACAGGACGCGCTTTCTGCCGTCTCTGAATCTGGAGTGCGTCACAAAAAAGAACCAAAACCCAGTGTATAGCTACCTTACAGACATGAGAAATATCTATAAAAAGTTTGAAATGTCCATACTTTTAAACAAACCAATGCAAAAACAAACATTCCCCAATTATTTTAATCTGTATGAAGGTTGCATTTCTCTCTAAAGGCGTGTCCAGAATCAGCATTGAGTATTTTATCTTTGCAGTCGACAAGGACTCATAAACACAGTTTGTTTAGAAATAATTAAAATATCTCCTTTTTTTCCCCGACACATTCACAATCATTACGCGACTTTTGCCTGTGCTTGATGACAAACTTTATGCGTGTGCTTGAGCGTGGAATATGGAAGATTCGTTTTGGATTATTACATTATTAACTGTAATATAAACATGCGATTAGTTAATAATGGCTCAAATGAACGACTAGTTATGTCGATAGGGGCAGCCCTATTAAATACCCACACATCTATATTAAAGTTTGTAAAGCATTTTATAGTTATGCGTTTCCATAAATTCTGCTTTTAGAACTGTCACATCCGTAATGGGGAGAGATGTCCATCCGTAACTTTTCCCTCTGAAACACAAAAACGAATTTATTATATATAATATATAATATAATATATATAATATATAATATATATATAATTTATTATAAAAATATATGTAGCTATTTTTATGTTTTGTGAAAAGCCAATCAGATATTGTTGCTTCTGGGCTGTGCATTGTAAATCACAGAAAGCCTACAAAATACCTCATCTCCCAAAAATCTCTGGCCTTTTTTTGGCGTCACGTTTTTTGTAATGCATGTCTATTTCCCTCATCTAAAATATTCAATATCTTCATAGACCGATACTTTTCTGATAGCCTGGTCTCTATTTTCAGGGGTGTAAAGTGATGGTTCAATATATTGGTAATGAATACATTCTATGAGAATTTATGTTTCAGGTTTTGAGTACGAATGTTACGTCCATAATCTTTGACGTACTTGATTTTTTGTACAAAGTTGTGACGGTAGTTTTTGAAACACTGCAAAAAATGCACATTTTCAAACATGTTTTGTGAAAGTTCATTAAATAGTGATACAATTGTGTGCTCCACATTTTTACTGTATGATTGTAATGTTTCATTTACTGTCTTTTATAAACAGATAAAACCTATTGGGCAGAACTGAGTTAAGATTATTGGTCCGGCCTTCTGCAACTGGCCAAGTTTCTCATGTTGCCACTTTGGGAAAATTAATTGCCCACCCCTGCTCTAGAACCACTGCTGTCAATCAAATTGTTTGTTAAATGATTGACAAGATGAAAAAAAACAAAAAACAAAAAAAAAAAAAACACTTTTGTGAACTAGTCCTAGGTTTTTCACTCAATCCACTGCAGTACAACTCTCTGGACTCTCTAGGACTATCAAAAAATGTTGAAATGTACTCTTTGGGAAGCTATAACAGAGTCGTTTAGAGAGGTGGCCTATCCGAATTTACCCAAAATCCTATAAAGCCTAAAGGAAAACTCAAAACTTCATGAAACCTACTGAGCACATGCGACAGGTGATTCTAAACAAGTTTTAAGGGGATCGGACCACAGCTGGTGCTCACAGTCATAACCGTTAAAAAAACATAATACTTCTATTGTGAATTACCTCTGGATTTACCAAAAATGCTTGTTAAATCATTGATTTAGGTGGTTACAAGCTTACTAAATAATGTATTTTTTTCAAATGTGCTTAAATGCCTTAAGGCATTTGAACCCCAATATTATTTTGTATTATTATTTATTTTTGTATTATTATTATTAAAAGGTGCATTTATTTTTGCAATCCTTCATTTAAACAAAATTAGCTAATTTATGTATATTACAGATAATGATGACACATTTCTCGGTTTTATTAAGTATAAGTTTAATACATTTAAATTTTGCCATGAATTGTATTAGTGATCATTAGGAAAACACATTTTTGGTATTTGTTCGGAGGTGGTGTATTCATTTACCCAGTGCCCTGTATATATATATATATATATATATATATATTCCATATTTTAAATGAAAACTAATTAATGATGAAATTATGTTCACTATGTGTAAACATAAATGTGTATCTTGCCTTTGTAGCCAAATGCAGTATGTGCAGCTCTCACAGAAAACAAAACAAAACACTCACCTCAGGGATGACAAACTGTCCTGCAATCAACAGCGCCCCCAAGAGGTTGTCCCTCCCATCATTCCTCATCTCATAAATGGGCACCTGCCATATACAAGAAGGTTGTGGTGAACAGGATGCTTGTTTATGGACACAAGTTTAAATAGGAAATAGCATAAAATGTTAGTTGGAATAAACAGTTTGCATCCAAGAAAGAGTGAATTGAGTGAATGATTTTAGGGTGAACTATCCCTTTAAAAAGTGTTACCTGTGAACCGGTGAGGATGACGGGCTTTCCCAGGTTCTCACACATGAAGGATAAGGCAGAGGCAGTGTAAGCCATTGTGTCTGTGCCGTGCAAAATGACAAAACCATCATATTGCTCGTAGTGTTTCTGTCAAAATGAGAGAGAGAGGAAAAAAAAAAAGAGACAAAATTATTAACCTTAATTATTGAACCATCTTCAAGAAGTTACATTACCAGCAATTACAAATTTAAAAAAGTTCTCCTTTCGTAAATACCAGCAAAGTACTAATCATGATCATTTCTATTCACAAGTCACTAGATTGTACAGCTGTGAAAAAAAAACTGTGACGTGATCAAAGCTCATGAATAGTTGCACAAATACAATCAAACTCCACACAGCTTCCCACAGCAAATTTTAAAACAAAGATGATTAAAAAGCAAGCACCTCAATGTCTTTTCCAACAGTGGCCCAATCATCAGTCGTCATATTGCAGGAGTCAAGGAGGGGTGAATACTCTAAAAGTGTATATACAATCCTCTTATTCTGTTTGGACAGTCTGGGGTGGAAAAAAAGAAAGAAAATGTTTTAAAAGCAGCAATATTTTAATGATTGATGTGCAAGTCACTCAAACACTGAAGAGTTAGTTAGCTAGATCAACTAAACAACAACAACAAATATTTTTAACTGGCAGCAAGAGTTTGACTGATTTCAAGGGCATCTCCCGTAGTTAAAGCAAAAAACATATGTGTGTCAATAGATGAGTAAATGTTATGAAGCGGCAGACTTCAGACTTTGCTCATCACTCTAGGGGCGGCTCAAGGTAATGAAGAGGGCAGTGCTGGGGGATTTACCACATATAGGAACCAAGAGTGAGCATGTGGCTTGGTGCTGTTAAAGGAGAAGTCCACTTCCAAAACAAAGATTCACATAAAATGTACTCGCCCCCTTGTCATCCAAGACATTCATGTCTTTCTTTCTTCAGTCGTAAAGACATTATGTTTTTTGAGGAAAACATTTCAGGATTTTTCTCCATATAATGGACTGTTATGGTGCCCCGACTTTTAATTTCCAAAATGCAGTTTAAATGCGGCTTCAAACTATCCCAAATGCGGTTGTAAACAATCCCAGCCGAGAAAGAAGGGTCTTATCTAGCGTAACGATCATTATTTTCATTAAAAAATTACAATACAATTACATACAATTTATATACTTTTTAATGTCAAATGCTCGTGTTTGATCTTCTTTGCATGTTCACTTTGCAAAGTCAAAGTTAAGGGAGAGCAAGGCAAGATGAGCATTTGAGATTAAAAAGTATTTAAATTGTTTTTAAAAGGATTTAAATCGCTAGATAAGACCCTTCTTCCTCAGCTGGGATCGTTTACAACCACATTTGGGATCGTTTGAAGCCGCATTTAAACTGCATTTTGGAAGTTCAAAATCGGGGCACCATTGCAGTCCATTATATGGAGAAAAATGCTGAAATGTTTTTCTCAAAAAACAGGCCATTTTATGTAAAATATCTTATTCAGGTTAGTACTAAAAAAAAAATAACGTGCATTTTGTACAATCCTCTTATTTTAGTAAAATAATTAACATTTTGCAGATGTGTGTAAGCTTCTGACCCCAACTGTTAAATGCCTTAAAGCAAAATACAGAACTAAGGCACCAACATAAAAAAAAAAGAAAACTTAATTGCTCCTTTTTATTATCGAGACATTATTAGATATTTTTAATCCACCCGAATGTAAAATATAAGCTGTTGCTATATACAGTAGATAGTTATATTCAGCATTTTATATAAAATTAGCTTATATAATATAAGGTGGTACTATAAAGTTACATATAACACCTGTGAAACAATATTTATTGTGGAATGCTTATTGTGATTCTTATACATAAAAAACATGCATTAAAATACATTAAACTTGTTAATAGACCAGATATTTTAAATAAAACATGAGAAAATTTGTCAAAAAAAAATATATATATATATATGTTTTTCAGTATTGTAATCTTGTGTTATGTAACACTTAGAGTGAATAATTCCAAAGCCTTAATTTAAATAAATAAATAAATATTTATTGCAGTAAATTAATATTATTTTTTAATGTCTATTTACTATATTATAATGAAACTGCACTACAATATAATATATTAATTTTTTTTTTAAAAAAAATACCACAGTAAATTACACCAGTAAATGGGATGACGTTGTTGTCCGTCGACAAAGAAAGAAGCAGCACAATTTAACTTCCCACTGATTACTACTTATTCTCATATCTTAAATGAGTGGTTCACTTCCAGAACAAAAATTAACAGATAATGTACTCACCCCATTGTCATCCAAAATGTTAATGTTTTTTTTTTTTTTGAGGAAAACATTTCAGGATTTCTCTCCATATAGTAGACTTAAATGGTGCCCTCGAGTTTCAACATGCAAAATGCAGTTTAAATGCAGCTTCAAAGGGCTCTAAACGATCCCGAGGAATTAATCGTCCGAGGAATAAATCGTCCTACTTCGCTGTTTTACCTTCTTTCGTTTTCCATTTGGCCATTTTACCTTCTTTACATGTTTGCTTTGTAAACAATTGGTTGGTACTTCTGCAGCGATGTAGGGTGATTTTAAAGTTGGAGGAGAAAATGAGATGGGAGTTTTTCAAAAAAAATTTTTTTTGTATGATATTGTATTTATGTTTGTGAATTGTGTTCGTAAAGAGTGTGCAACAAACATACTGTTATGAAAGTTACGCATATTCAGACTTTAAAAAAAAAAGTTATCTGCATCAAAGTTAACTGTCTTGTCTTTCAAAATGTGCGTCTCTCTCAATGGATCATAAGGGGCATTCGCATATCTAGTGTCAGTATGACAGCCGCAGTGGACCGACTGCCAAAACGCGAACTAGCAATCTGAATCAATGGCCTCAACACCCGAAGTGTTAGGGCTAGGTGACCAGACAACTCGTTTTTCCCAAATCGCCATTTTCTTTGGAATCGCTTCTGAGCTTAGATTTTAACAGCAGATGGCGCTCTAATCTAGTTTTTATCCACACACTCACACACTCATCCACACTCAGATTATTGTAAACACGGCCCACTGCAAACACCCTTGTAATTTGCTTCAACCTTTTTCAAATTGTATAAACTATTATTTTAGGTTCAAGTGCGTGTAAGGATTTTGCAACAAGCAGCGCACGGCTGTTTCTAAAGCAAGCTGCGCCATCTGCTGTTCAAAACTAAGCTCAGAATCGATTTGAGAAAGAATCGCGATGTGTTCGGAAAATTTCTAATCGATGCTGAATCATTTCTCGATTCGCGTTGCAACGATTTATCATCTCATCCCTACTTCCTTCTTAAAGGGACAGCATTCCTAATTAAATACTTATCTGCGCCATTAATGTTAACCACGAAAAGATGTTAAATAAATGTATACAAGTTAAGTAAACCTACTGTGGCTGAAAAATTTGTTTAATTTCTATCTCTACCCAGAAATGAAAATTGTCATCATTTATTCCAGTTTTTCCAAATTCAAAATTTGATTCAAAACTTGATTCAAAACGACTGATGTCCACTATTTGAAGATAATTCCTGAAATGTTTTCCTTAAAAAAAAAAAAAACATAATTTCTTTACAACTGAAGAAAGAAAAGCATGAACATCTTGGATGACAATGGGGTAAGTACATTATCTGTAAATTTTTGTTCTGGAACTAAAGTACTCCTTTAACTTAAGACTACCTAGAAAGTACACAAATCTTGCCAACATGTGCAAGTACATATACATCCCACAACGGCAAATGCTTCCAGTACTACAGCACCTATGCAATAGAGGATTATCTGAGCAAGTGGGCTTCCTGTCAAAATAACACACATTTGGCCTATAACATTTTGAGATGTGTAAAAATAAAATAGACAGCATCCTACAAGACACATTTATTTTTTTTTAAGAATTCCTTTTTATATGTATTTTGAACCGTTTTTTTTTTTTGTTTTGTTTTTTACACACTTTTCCAAAAATAATAACATGAAGGCGAGTAAATAATGACTGAACATTCATTTTAAGAGACAAACCTGTTTTTTTGTATATAGCTAAATACAGCTAGTATCTGGAGCTATAAATAGGATAACACCTTCACAAATGTCTAACCTGATGACATATTTGTGTGCACAAGTGTGAGAACCTACGGCAGCACCAGCGTGTTCTCCGGAGGCTTGTAGTATTCATACAGTCTGGTCTGTTGTGCATACAGCTCATCATGAAGAATGGGGAGTTTGCGTAGAGTTTCAACAAGAGCATTTGGTTCTGGAGACAGAACTGCAAATATAGAAGAAAAGCCAAATGTTATGAGCAAAGACACATCTGATAACAAATGCACCAAAGTCATATACACACTGTACAAACTGTCAGTCTGTCAGGTTGTTGTGATCAGAATTCAGCAATGAGGCCAAAAAGATTCGATACTGTGAACATCTGATACTGTGTATACTTTACTAATACTGTATTTTGCACATTTTGATATTCCCTATTACTGGGCAGTATTTAAAAAAAAAAAAAACTTTTATACCACAGAATTTATAATTTTATACTATATTAATAGTTTTTAATTTAAAAAAAGGTCTACATGTTAAATAATAATTTTGTAACGCATAGTTATTGGATGATCTGGCCAATTAATTACTTTATAAATGAAATGCATCACTAAAAATCTCTTTTAGAAAATTTCTGATGTCCAGAGAGGTAAAACCAATATTGCATCATGCACACCTGTAATGACGGCAGGCGTAAGGCTACGAAAAAAAAGCAGCAGTCTGTTTTTCATATCTAATGATAGAATCTTGGAACAATTTGTGGGGCAAGAACAGGACTTTTAAACATCACCTCTGTTCTGTTCACATATGATGGCTGATTTTCAAAGAGCCTGTGTTTGTAGCATAATGGAAGATAGAACGCAGGTTTTGGGTGGAAAAAAGTCAGTGCTTCTTATATTTCAACGATGTAATGCAGATTCTGTCCTTGAACTTTGATAAACAATTTAACAGAACGAGATTTTTTTGTGTTTGTCCTTCCAAATTACTTAAAAGGCACCACCACTTTTATCAGTGTTTATTTTAGATAAGCTTCTTTTCAAAGATAAAGACTCAAGTTTGTGAACCTATTCAAGCAGTATTGTGCAGGAAATGGTACTAAAGCCCTGACTCAGGAAAGATGAACTACATGTTTACAGAAGGCAAATATTTGAACATACTAAACATAAAATCACTAATAAAGTCATAAAACATGATCAGCATCTGCTTTAGACCACTTCTGTTTGAATACTGTAAACAAAACTACTCTTAAAGCACTCTGCTCATTCCCATTTATTACTTTATATAATCAAGTCACCATATATGCATTATGCAGACTTTCAGCTGTGCAATTCATTATCATTTGGATATTTATGTGTGTCTGTGTGTAAAATATTTGTTGGTGTTATTCTAATATAGAAGACGTACAGTTGCAGTTTAAGAACTTTCAAATCATTTTCAGTCAAAACCAAAATGTACTACTGAAAAGGTCAAGTTATGAAGTTATATAATTTGATAATCAATAAAACTACCAGTTACACCAAATTAACCACCAAATTAATTTATAACATGTTAATGACGAATAGCATGCAATATAAAAACTGAAATTGTTGTTTACATGTCTAATGAAGTGTCAAATAAACACTTTAAATTTAGTTCTGGCTTGAAAATAAGCAACTAAAAAAATAATCCCAGACTACATTCAAGATTATCAAATTTTAAAAAGATTTTTACGTCTTTTAAAGAATGATCTTCTGCTCACCAAGCCTGCATTTATCTGATCCAAGTTTTTTTTCTCTCTTGCGTGAATCAGTGGATGTGCGATCTTCATTCAAACTGCGTGAACCCGTGCGCTTTCGTTTTAACGCCTATATATTACTCAACCAAATTCTAGGAGCATGCTGTGCGGGCCGTCACGCAACTCCAGTCTCTTTAACTGAAAATAAAATGCCTCACTCATATGCATGTATGAATTCCCTACAGAGCGTCAGCCTTGCTTTCATGTTGTACTTTCCAGCCGTTGGCAATCAAGAAAGGGGAAGAGTGTAAACAAGTGAGTTTGTAAGTTTTATTTTCAGTTCAAATCCCCATAAAAAGATGTAGCTATATACAGTGCTAAACAAACTGCTTAAGACCACCTGTTAAAAACTAAAAATTGTATTGTCATTTATTAGGCAAATAACAAACAACTAAATTGTCTTTATTCACACATAATAATCAAAACTAATAAACCAAATAAATAAATATTTATTATAAATTATTTATAAATATTAATACATTTTATGAATAAAACATCCAAATACATTTAGGGCCACTAAATATTATCATGTGTACCTTCACTACTTAAACAGCTGACTCTTCATCACTGTTGTTGTCGTTGTTGCTGCTGTTTTGGAAAGTGTGAAGCAGTATAAAAACAAACCAATAAACGTGTAATAATATAATTCCGTCTATAATGTGACTGTAGTGTGCAATAGTAGTCGTAACGTTACATCATATGTGAAGTCTTAAGCAGTCTGGTGTGCGAGCGATGCTGATAGAGTTTACCGTTATTATGATACATCATTCCAATGGTTCCGCCGGTGTTTATGACTAGCACCCTCGCCTCGACATTTGGACTGATGTCGGGAGACTCCGAACTGCTCGAGAACCTCCTGCGAAACTGACCCGCGGCGCTCCGGCTCATAGATTTCTGCGACTGAAACGAATCTGGCTGACTTAACCTGCTCAGAGAAAGCGCTCGACTCAGCGAGGTCATGCTGCTTGAGGACGGAGCCGACGTAGCGCGCTTCCATTCCGCCATATCTCACTCACCAGCTTTCTTAAAACCGAGCGACGCAGTTTCTTAAAGAGACAGTGTGTTGATATTGGACACTGATAAATGTACAGATGATGGGAACGTACACATCAACTTACACTACCAGTCAAAAGTTTTTGAACAGTAAGATTTTTAATGTTTTTAAATAATTCTCTTACAAAGTAAAAGCTGTAATATTGCGAAATAGTTGTACTATTTAAAATTACTTTCTATTTAAATATATTTTAAAACGTAATTTATTCCTGTAATCAAAGCTAAATTTTCAGCATCGTTACTCGCCTTCACTGTCACGTGATCCTTCAGAAATCTATCTAAAATGCTGATTTGCTGTTCAAGAAACATTTATTATTGTTATTATTATTATTATTATTATTATCATTATCAATATTTAAAACAGCTGAGTATTTCTTTTCCAGGATTCTTTGATGAATAGAAAGATTCAAAGATCAGTCTTTATCTGAAATAAAAAGCTTTGGAGTCAGTATTGGTTTTTTATTGTTGTAGTTGTTTTGTTTTGTTTTGTTTTGTTTTGTTGTTGTTGTTTTAGCAAGGATGCTTTAAATTGATCAAAAGTGATGATAAAGACGTTTATAATGTTACAAAAGATTTCTATTTCAGATAAATGCTGTCAGTTCTTTTGAACTTTCTATTCATCAAAGAAATTCCACTCAGATGTTTTCAACATAATAACAATAATTTTCTGAGCAACAAATCAGAATATTAGAATGATCTCTGAAGGATTATGTGGCTGGAGTAATGATGCTAAAAAATCAGCTTTGAAATCACGGGAATAAATTAAAGAGTTCAGATTCAAAAGCCTCTAAATCCATATTTCTTTAAAATTAGCATTTCTTTCTGGCTACTTTGTATTTTTTTTTTTCCATGTAAGTACTGGTAATTATGATTGGGCTGAGGCCGGAATTTAGCAAGTTTGAAGTAAAAGTATTTGATATATTGACATATAATATGTGTCAGGAGCATTCACTCAGTATCATTATCTCATTTTTGACCGAGATGGCTTTTAGCTGGTTTTGCATCTGAACTCTTCAATTACATTTTTAATATATTAAAATAGAAAACAATTATTTTAAACAATAAAAATATTTCGAAATTGTACTGTTTTGCTGTACTTTGGATCAAACAAATGCAGGCTTGATGAGCAGAAAAGAAACATTCTTTAAAAAACATTAAAAAATCTTGTTCAGAAACTTTTGACTGCTAGTGTATGTGACACTTGAGACAACAAGTGTTGTTATTAGCACAATTCATTGCAAATTAATATGCAATAATGCTAATGACAACAATCAATAATAACACTTTTTTTCTAAAACCTTAGACTTACCGGGTCATGAGTATCCATTGTAGCTGAAGTTCATTCATGAATTACCAAGTTAATTAATCTAGCCTCCTTGGCCTTGACCACATATACTTAAATATTATATTTACACTCTTATTTGTTTCCAAATGTGTGTTGACCAATAAGAGAACAATGCATATCCAACCATTGGTTCCTTAAACATTTTGAACATTTTATTATCTGGTTCTCAGAACATACCCTTGAGATTCATTTTTGATTAGCCTGTTGCTCTTTCTTAATCAGATGTTAATATGCCTGTTGTATGTTATTCAGCAGCAATCCAGCAGTGTTCATATTCAGACAAACACTATGACTTTTTATTGCTTCTGCTCTATTCTGCTCATTGTCCTTGTTTGTGCCAGACTATACATTAAATGTGATTTATTATGGAGGTTACATTGTTACACCAGTAGGTGGTGACAAGTGACTGTCTTCATAAGTCAATATGGGTCTTAGTAGGTAAGCGCTATTTATTTATTGTATTTACATGTATGTATTTGCTGGAAGTCGGTGGTCACAAAAATGGTTTGGTTACAATTACACAAGAACCTATTCAGTTGTGTTCCATAGAAGAAATAAAGTCAGTTTTGTAATGACATTGTGTTTGGAAATAATGACAGATTTTTTCTCTTTTGAGTAAATTATCCCATTATCACGGCTTTCATGAGCACTGTCGACGGTTTTTATCTCAATTCATAACAACCATCTTACAATTTATTGGCTGAGATTTTTTTAATTCACTTTTATCGTAAATTTGTCATATGTTATTGATGATAACAGTACAGTAACAACTAATACTGTCGCTATTGCTAATTGCCACCTTTTTGAAGTTTTAGATCGTGTGATATTGACTAATATATGTGTATTTTAAATCTGTTTAACAGATAATGACGTTTGCCAAGACCTTTATTATGATAGTTGGGCTGCAACGGCCATTTCCGCTGGTTCGCGTTGACGTAGTCAGTTTCACACTGAACTCGGCTGATTTTAGGAGTGAACACCGGGGTTGAGACTGCTAGAGAATGGTGGGCCTCCGCAGGTAACTAAAACGCATTTAGTCTTTCTAAAATGAATGAAAAGAACTTGTTAATGGTTCTATTTTACATAACCTGTCGAAAATATTTGAAAAAAGTGTGTGGTGGCGATTTTCTGTGGGTTGTTCGGCCGGCTAAGCTAGCAGGCTAAGTTGCTCTTTTCTGGCACTCCCTCTGAGCATCTCTTGTCTCTCAGGGGCACGTGAGACACTATTCGAATTCAGGACGGTTGAAATCGACGCGGCTCCGCTTCAGACGGTCCAGATGACAGACCCACCGGCCGGCCAAATGAACGCTTTTCCGCCGAGGCTGTGAACGTCTTCAGCTGCTATCCGGTTACATTTGGGGGAAGGACGTGAAAGAGCCCCCGAGACGGACATTCACACGCCAAGAGGAAGTCTTGAAAGACCGCAGGCTCTTAAAGAGGCCTCACAGCACTTAGCAGACACACAGGAAAAGCGCCGAAAAATCGCTGCTTTTGTCGCGTTTCTGTGGATTATTATCGAGGGTGGCGTTTTTTAAAGTGGTACCACCCTACAACTGAACCAAAAGCCGTGAAAATCGAGCTTTGACCTTTTCAGCTCTACTGAAAGTTTTCAGTACTGTCATTTAATCAGCAACCAAGTGACTGGTGTTGGCTTGGAACTACATTTTATTCACTGTGACTTTGTGGTTATACACGTGTTGTGTTTACTTTCAAATTTGACATTTCCACAAAGCCTTTGTGTTTCACTTTTCAAACCATTATCAAACTTTTTGTCTTTTTGGAGGGAAGTAACCATTTATGAACAGTATACAAGATGGGGAAGATGCTGTCAAAGATATTCGGTAACAAAGAAATGAGAATACTGATGCTCGGACTGGACGCCGCAGGAAAAACCACCATCCTTTATAAGTTGAAACTCGGCCAGTCCGTGACCACCATCCCAACGGTGGGTTTCAACGTGGAGACGGTCACCTACAAAAACGTCAAGTTCAACGTGTGGGACGTGGGCGGACAAGACAAGATCCGTCCCCTCTGGCGACACTACTACACGGGCACGCAAGGGTTAATTTTTGTGGTGGATTGTGCTGACAGAGATCGCATAGACGAAGCCAGGCAAGAACTCCACCGCATCATCAACGACCGTGAGATGCGGGACGCCATCATTTTGATTTTCGCCAACAAGCAAGACCTGCCGGACGCCATGAAGCCGCACGAGATCCAGGAGAAGCTTGGACTGACGCGCATCCGGGATAGGAATTGGTACGTGCAGCCGTCGTGCGCGACCACCGGCGACGGACTGTACGAAGGCTTAACTTGGTTAACATCTAACTACAAGTCTTAATGACACTGGCACTGACTGTTTAGGACAAATGAACTCAACATGGGGGAAAATCACACTCTCCAGCGAATATTCGTGCTGTTTTGATTTAGAGTTAACATTTATTTTTGGCTCGTTTTCAAACGGGCCTCTTTGAAACAGCGTAATGGGTTTGGCTTGCTTATAGTTTCCTGTGTACTGTGACATACCCGTGTCACACACCTTGGACTATTGCTTAACATGATAAAGCATTCCTGAATGAAGATTCTCTTTTTTTTTCTTCTTTGATTGTAGGTTTTCTATATTTGTTTTCTCTTCTTCAGCTTCTTTCTTTGAGATTACAGAGTCAAAAAATGGAGTTAATCTCCAGCAAACGATCCAATAGTGTGTTAAAGGCATTTTATACCGAGATGTATCGAAACTGTCCAGGCATCCACTGTAGCAAAGCACAGTTTTGCTGAGGAGGTTGTAGCATACTAATTGTAGGTAGCTATGTGGTGTAACAGGTTTTAAACTGTGCCATAGTTATGATATCACTGACATCCAATGATAATCAACATGTAAATGAGTCCATGGAACATTTTATGCAAAAGTCTAATCGTGGAAGGCGGGGCTTACCACAGACATAACTTATAATCACACAGCATAATCGAACCAACTGATGTCTTGTGCTCTCGAAAGCTTGAAAAACCACAGAAAGATTTTTGTCTGCATCGCAGTGTAGCCCAAAACAAGAGACTTCATTTTTAAACATGGAGGGATGCCTTTTGTAGCCCTTGCACCATGTAGGCTAAACGCATTGATCAGATTGTCTTTGACTCACACTCATGTGTCTCTAAAATGTGGGATTGTTACATTCTTGCATTTCAAGTGTAGTGCTTGTGATAGAGTGGACTGGATCTGTCATTTTGGAGAGAAATGTTTCATCCTATTCATTTCCTCCCTTTGCTTTAATCATTTCGAGAAACATGTACAGAAACAGCTATGTAATTGTAACTTCAAAATTAAACTTAGTCATTTTAATGCTCTTAGTTCATTCTTGTTCTGACCAATTCATGTCGTCTTTTGATGCCTATCGACGCACGGGAGTTTCCACCGTCACTTACCAAGCCAAACCAAAGTCAGATGGAAAATGAATTTAGCACTGCTTCAAAATTTTTGTTCTAGGTAGCACACATGGAAAATCTTTTCCTGCTTTCCCAGCCCGTTTGCACAATATTTTCCAAACCCAGGACTCCAAGCACTTTGGAATCCGTAGCAGATAAGATTCTAAAGAATGTATGTTGGGTTTAATGTTTGACCTCTTCATGTGTTTGCACACCTTTCTAAAGAAAACGTATGTGAAAATGGCACATTTTCAATTTCTAAAAGCCCTCCGTTCTTTAGTGAGCCACGTCGCTACGTCTTATCGCAAATTTTTGTTATATGAACATTTTGGTTTAATCTCCCAAAATAAGCTGTGTCAGGACTGTGCTGTTTTGAAACAGGTCTGCTCCACAGCCAGCAAATCCCACTGTAAAACAGGATGTCTCCCTCTTGCTCTCTAAAGGCCGCACAGCTGCTAAACTGTTGCACACAGAGAAAAGTAATGGGCGGCCCGCGCTGGACGGCACAAATGCTGCTCTTGCTGACACAGCTGTTAATAACAAGTGCTGTGATCACTTGTTGCTTTGCGCGCCATCTTGAATGATTGTTAAACCGCTAGGCTGTTCTTATCCCTCGCACGCCGGTATTCAAATCAGTCGAAGCCACATCAGCCGCTCACATTGCCGGAAATGAGCTTGACTGCTGACATATTGACGGTTGTTTTTTTCTCAGTTTTTACTGAAGTTTAGTGCACTTCCTTGAGAAGTGAGAAATACTGTACTAGGAGTGGATACAGATGTTCAGACTGTAATCAGTTCTGAGAGATCAAGCAGGTACTGCCAACTTGTTGAGACCTGCTGTTAAACCATAATAGAACATTTTGCATGTTTGTTAGTCATATTTACGAGGTCAAAAGTGTTTGAATTACAAAGCAGGTGATTGTCACAAACTAAGTGTTTATGGCTGCGTCTTATCTTTCTCATTTGGTATGTAGTTTGCCACATATGAGTTTATGAATAACTGTGGAGGTCAAAAGTGTGAATGATCTCATTTATTCCCTCTTTATATATTTAGCTTTTTTTAACATTTTTAAAAGAAGCCTCATTCTCACTGAGCATTTAATTCATCAAAATACTGTAAAAATGGTTATTACAATTATCAATGTTTCCCAATTTGAATATGATTTAACCTGTAATTTATTCCTGTGATAGCAAAGCAGAATTTTCAGCAGCTGGTACTCCAGTCTTCAGTGTCACATGATCCTTAGAAAAAGCTGATTGGCTGCTTAAGAAACATTGCAGTCAATAAAAAGTTATGCAGCTTCTGTTTAATGATTTTGATCAATTAAATGTGTTCCTGATAAAAACTATACATTTCCCCTTCGATTTCATATCAGCAGATTGTCATCACATTCTCAGTATGTGTGTGTTCGCCCGCTCAGGAACTTTTAGTGCAGAGCTAGTTTCATTGTGATATCTAAAAGGGAAGTGGTCAGTGTGATGTCAGCCTGACTGTATTGTAGGAGTTTGGGTGGTGCTCATGTGGATCTGCTGATGTCGGCGTTCAGCTAATGACACACATGCTATTAATAGTCTCCTCTTGTATGTGTAAGGCCAAACAAAATGCACACCTCAGAACACTTGTGTAGCCCATGTGGGCTTAATTAAGAGACTTGTTTTCAGACACACTTTCTATGCATTGCTTCTGCCTTTGAAAGCAAAAAGGATGACAAACTTGTGCAGGCCAAGTGTCATATTGTTCACCCATTACTCACCCTCAAGTCCTTACAAACCTCTGTGACTTTCTTTTGTAGGGCATAAGATATTTTGAGAGGTCACCTGAACTGTTACCAAAATATCTTCTGTGCTTACAGTCAAACGCAAATAATTTTTATAGAAAACTGACATCAAAGGCGGCATTTGAAGCTAAACGCAGACATTTAAAAGGACAGACTATGGATGAAACCTGCTATGATTACCCCACTTAATAGCATAAATTTGATTTAAACAATATTTACATTTGCAGTTCAGAGGGTACATATTATATTACCCCTACAGTTGCAGCATGAAATACTATTTAAACCTTTAACATTTTGCATAACATTTACCTATTTTATCTCACATTTCTGACTATTTTTCTCACAAATGCAAGTTTTTATCTTTTGAGTTGGATTTTATGACTCGATTTAAAGCAGTAGTGAGTTTGTCAATTCTGAGGAAAAAAGTCAGAAGTGTGGTATATAAACTCATGATTCTGAGACGAGGGGAAGAGAGAGAATGGTGAGTTGATTTTTTTTTTGTAAAAATTGAGATATAATCTCAGAATAAAGCCAGAATTTTGAAATATGAACTCAAATTTACCTTTTTTATTCCTTAATTCCATGGTTTCCATAGACTGCTACTTGAAAACCATAATTTTCTGCTACCAGATAAGCTCCGCCCACAAAAAAACGCTGTTTGCAAATACAAAATTGGTCTATTTACTGGATGTAGAAAATATTTTTAGTTGTTTTTTTTCTCAGCTGTAATTCTCAGATTCAGTCTGGCATCAGTGTGTTTTAAAAGGATAGTTCACCCAAAAATGAAAATTCTGTCATTAATTTCTCACCCTCATGTCGTTCCAAACCTGTAAAACCTTCGTTTATCTTCAGAACACAAATTAAGATATTTTTGATGAAATCCGAGAGCTTTCTGACCTTCCATAGACAGCAATGCAACTGAGACATTCAAGGAAAGAAAAGTAGTAAGGACATCGTCGTGGTACTCTCGTGAACATGCGCCGAAGACTGACAAGGAAGAGAAGAAAGTGTCGAATAAATTTATTTTTCTTTTTGCACAAAAAGTATTCTCGTAGCTTCACAAAATTAAGGTTGAACCACGTTATGTGGTCATGTGGACTATTTTAATAATGTCCTTACTATCTTTCTGGGCCTTGAACGTCTCATTTGCTTTGCTGTCTATGCAGCATAGGAAAGTTCTCGGACTTCATCAAAAATATCTTAATTTGTGTTCCGAAGAGGAACAAAGGTCTTACGTGTTTGCAACAACATGAGGGGGGAGTAATTAATGACAGAATTTTCATTTTTGGGTGATCTATCTTTTTAAGTAAGTAGTACTGTCAAAACCTGCTTATAGAACTACAGTGTTGATTCATTGTTCTTTCAGAATTAATTGATCATGTCAAAAAAAGTTTAATGGCAAAGGCCTGTTCAAGCAGGGTGCAAAAATAAGGATTTTAGTTAGTCAGTTCAGTTTTGTAATTACTCCACCTCAAAAAAAAAAATGTGATGGAATAGGGGTGTGTTTACTGTCTAATATTAAGTTAATACTCAATAAAGTCTGAGTTTTAAGTTTTATGTTTATTATAGGTTATTAGTTTTATGGCGAAACGTTCCTAAAAAGTACACAATTACATTCTGTGCATAGTCATATGAACAGAATAGATCATAACTGTGTCCATCTGGATAATCTTCTCAACCAATCTAACATACTAACCTCTCAGACAGTATGAGTAAATATAATTGTTTGTACAGCTTGACTGTAGGCAGCTGCGTGATAGTTTCTGTAGGACAGGTTTGGTAACTGCAACACTTAACATAATGCTTAATTGGTATATAGACGCTTTTTACTATTGCTATGCATCTGTGTAAAACAATTGCACTGTTATTATTATTTTTATATGATGTTTGTATGATAAGTTATTTTTATACATAAGTTTGGCAACAAAAACCAAAAAAAGTAATAATTTTTCTTATTTCTTTGTTTGGCTGCTGTATAGTGTTATAGGGATGATGTATTTTTATAGGCCAAAACCCTGAAATCAGTTAGTTTTTGAATAGGTTTGTGATTAAAATGCCTGAAATAAGGCCTGTGGTGAACACAAGCTCAAGATAAGACAAAACAAATGGCTGCTGGTGATGCTAAAATAATGTGACTGAGCTTTTTATTTAGGTTGATTGTATCTAGACTTGTGAAGATGATCATAATGAACCAAACGTGAGAACCTAAATTTTTGTTTGTCACAGTGCTTATTTCCTGCAATATTCCGAAAGCCAATGGAAAAATCCTATTGGGCGTTTGTCGCTGGAACCAGGGTGAAGCTAACTTCCGGCCTGCTGTACAAAAATATGCAATTCTATGCAACTCTACAGACAGATTACATGAGGAAATCTTTAAACATTAATACTTGCTAAATTTCTCCTATTGGTATCAGTTTTATTTCTGTCAGATTGGATGAGAAGTGACTGAGCTTGTGTGTTATGCAAAAGGATGCTGGTACTTTGTTTTATCTTTACATATTACAAAAAAAATAATTTGAATATTTCATAAAGGCACTAAACAGGATTGGTCATATATTAGAAGACTGGAAATATAATGGCTCATGTTTTTCTTCCAAATGTTTTTGTTTTGACAACAGGAAATTAGCACAAAGATAAATGTTCACACATTAATTTAACAGGAACATAAGTCTGCCTCACATGAGTATGTGCTGAGTACAGTGATGTGTTAGTGGCTCTGTGCAGTGTTTGCATTCTGTGTACTCTGACCCTTGTGAACCTTAGCTGCAGATGTTCTCAGATAACACTGGATACGGAAAAGCGAATGGTGGGAGAGGTCAAAGGCCAACCTCTAGAATCAATATTAGCAATGACGACATAGGGAACTGCCAATAGCACCAACTCAACTCTCAGGAATCTACCGACCGTTTTGTGACACAGTCCCCCAAAACCCTTAAAGACTAAACTCCCTAAAACCAAGCCCAGCATGTACACAGAAACTCGGTTATTGTTCATTCAAAAAGGAAAACGAGTCACCATCCTTTCCTAAACAAGCTTGTTTGCAGCCTTGCCTATGGGATTGGTCACATTATGCAACTTTTTCCTTTCATTCTTCTTCTCATAATTTGTCTGACTTATGTTGTGCAGCTGGAGGAATGTTGGCTGGAGGAAGCATTCCTATGGGAATATTTGGGATTCTGTAGCTGGATTTCCTGAGAGGAAAATAGGCAGAGGGAAAGTAGATGAATGGGAAGGAGGAATGTGAGAATTGTTGTTTCACTGTTCATACATGATGGATGGATTACATAACCAATGGGGTGCCTCCCACGGTGACTCATTGATAGCTCTGTTAACCAGTGAGAGTTTAACACAGTCATTCATATGCCTACATGAGATAACTGTTTCCTATGAAAGGCTGTTTCTGCCACTAAAAAAAAGAAAAAAGGAAAACGTAACTGACTTATCTCACAGTTCAGAACTGCGAGATATAATCTCGCAATTGTGAGTTACAAAGTCAGAACTGCAGGATGTTTTCTATAGCAATAGTGAGTTTATATCTCGTAATTCTGACATTTTCTCGCAAGTGCAAGTCATAAAGTTCAATAAAACTAGTAATAAAACTATCTCACAATTGCTTGTTGTAAGTCAAAATTGTGATATATAAATTCACAATTGCAAGAAAAAAGTCAGAATTGCAAGAAGACGTTAAATGTGGTACACAGTGCCCTCCATTAATATTGGCACCCTTGGTAAATATAAGCAAAGACAGCTATAAAAAAAAAAAAAATAATAAATCTGCACTGTTTATCTGTTTGATCTTTCATTCAAAAAATCCACAAAATTCTTTCATTCTTTCATTGAAGTAAAACAATGGAAAGTCGGGGGGAAACTCATATTATGAAATAAATGATTTTCTTCAATGAATTATTGGTACCCCTAGAAATTCTTAGTGAAATACCTCTGTAGGTTATTCCCATTCATATTTACTTTCTTTTTTTTTTTTTAAGCACACCAGGGTGACTAGGATGCATTGCTTGGCTTCCTGTTCCACAGTATTATAAATATGAAGAACTCTAAGGCCAAACTCTCTTAATCATCCACCACAAGTAAAACCAAAGAATATAGTTCTGATGTGCAGAACAAGATTCTTGAGCTTCACTAAATTGAAAGTGGCTGTAAGAAAATCTGAAAATCCCCATTTCCACCCTCAGAGCAATATTTAAGAAGTTCCAATGAACTAAAGATGTTACAAATCTGCCTGGAAGAGACTGTGTATATCGTCCTAATGCACGGTGAGAAGGAGAGATTGAGTGGCCAAAGACTCTCCAAAGATCACAGCTGGGGAACTGCAGAGATTAGTTGAGTCTTGGGGTCAGAAAGCCAAAAACAAACTGAAACTTCAAACAGGGTTATATGGTCAGATGAAACGAAAAAAGAGGTTTTTGGCAACAGACTCACCTGATTATAAAGTACCACATGCCCACAATTACATATACTGCTGGATCTTTAATTTTGTGGGCCTATTTTTCTGCCAGAGGTCCTGGACATCTTGTTCAGATTTATGGCATCATGGATTCTGTCAAATACCAACAGTTAAAAAAATCTAAACCTGACGGCCTCTGTTAGAAATCTTATAATGGGCTGTGGTTGGATCTTCCATCAGGACAATGATCCAAAACACACAAAATCAGTACAAAAATTTGTCACTAAGCACAAAATGAAGCTTCTGCCATGGCCAACCCCAGATCCCTCTGAATGGAGTGAACTAAAGAGAAGAAGCACCAACATGGAGCTGGAAATCTGAGGGATCTGGAGAGATTCTGTATGAAGGAATGGTCTCTGATCTCTCGTCAGGTGTTCTTGTCAGGAGAAAACTCTTGGGGAAAGGATGTTACAATAATTGGGTGCCAAGAGATTTTTCATTCACTTTCCCTTGTTTTATTTTAATGAAAAGTTAGAATTTAGATTTTTTTTTTTTTTTATAAAGAATCAAACAATGCAGATTTATTTGTACAGCCACCTTTGCTCATATTTACCAAGGGTGCCAATATTGATAGAGGGCACAGTATAAAAACAAATTTTGAGGAAAAAAAGTCAGAATTGTGAGGTTACATCCTGCAATTCTGACTTTATTTCTCAGAATGGTGAGTTGATATTTTTAATTGTGACTTCATAACTCGAAATTTTATCTCACAAATCTGTGAAAAAAAAGTCAAAGTGAAAAAAACTGTGAGAGAAAATTATTCAGAATTACCTTTTTATTATTCAGTGGCAAATACAAGCTTCTATATTTTACTCCCTCCAAAAGACATGATTCACTTAAGATCCTATAACCAATATTTTAAAGTAGAAGTTCACTTCCAGAACAAAAATTTACAGATAATATACTCACCTCCTTGTCATCCAATATGTTCATGTCTTTCTTTCTTTCTTTAGTTGATAATTAATTATGTTTCTTGCGGAAAACACTTCAGGAATCCTCTCCATATAATGGACTTCAATGGTGCCCCCAAGTTTGAACTTCCAAAATAGAGTTTAAATGCAGCTTCAAAGGGCTCTAAATGATCCCAGCCGAGGGAGAAGAGTCTTAACTAGCGAAACGGTCTGACATTTTTGAAACAAATTGACAATTTATATACTTTTTAACCTCAAACGCTCGTCTTGTCTATGTCTGCTTTAACTCTGTTTTTTCCAGGTGGATACAGTTAGGGTATGTCAAAAAACTCTCGTTTTCTTCCCCAACTTCAAAATCATCCTACATTGCTGCAGAAGTACCGACCCAGTGTTTACAAAGTAAACATTCAAAGATCAAAAGCACTTTACAAAAAAGGTAAAACAGCAATGTAGGATGCAAGTTGAAGAAGAAAATGAGATGAGAGTTTTTCAACATACCCTAACTGTACTGACGCGGATTACGCAGACTACACATGTGCATCACAGAGACGAGACAAGATGAGCATTTGAGATTAAAAAGTAAATAAATTGTCAATTTTGCATTTAAACTGCATTTTGGAAGTTCAAACTTGGGGGCACCATAGAAGTCCATTGAAATGTTTTCCTCAAGAAACATAATTTCTTTACAACTAAAGAAAGAAAGACATGAACATCTTGGATGACAAAGGGGTGAGTAAATTATCTGTAAATTTTTGTTGTGAAAGTGAACTTCTCCTTTAAGGCTTTCATGGAAACAAATAGCCATTGAATACTTGCATAATTTTCCTACCTCTCTGTGTACAGTCTTTACAAACATGATGTGTTCATACATATGAGTCAACTCACTGATTCAAGGTACGTTAGTTAATTTCGGTCGCCATTTCTTTCAGTTGTAACTCACTCTGGTAAAAGGGTGTAACCATGGGCACAGCGCAGACCCACCCATTCTACACTAGAGTACAGCAGACAAACTCATTCAAAGGCCTGTTTGATTTTCCTGTTGCTGTGACAACAGCCTTACGAGGCCCTTACCGTAAAATGTGAGTATGTCTGAGTCAGATCTTTCTCTTTCATTGAAAGAGCTGATCAAGACAAACCTGTTCTATTGAGTCTACCCAGTTTGTGTCACATGTGGTCATCTGAACTGAAACTTCATATAGTACATGCTTTGGATTGTATAGAAGTAATATAATTTCTCCAACCTTGCTGTTAAACATGACTGTGTGCATTATTATACAAATGCCTTACTCCACCTTTTATCATAGAGACTTGGGTGAGCTCTTTTGATAGAACATACAACCACATAGCAACACCCTGGAAAACACCTAGAAAACCTCAGTGTGGTGGTGACAGACAAGACCCTATCATGTGATTTGTTTTGAATACAGTTTTTTTTAATTTCATTTTATTTTATTTTATTTGAGTTTAGTTTAGTTTTAGTTTTTTGTTTGTTTGTTTTGTTTTGTTTTTATTATTTAATTCTTGTTTCTTTGAATGACGCTGTCATGTTTTTGCTTCTTTGGTTGATTATTTTTTGTTATTTCTAGTCCAGTTTCAGTTATTGTTTCTTTGTAAGACCGAATCAATTTCTGTTGTGTTTTCAATCCATTTTTTTTTTTATTTAATTTTATTTTAGATTAGATTAGATTATTTGAGATTAGTTTAGTTTAGTTTAGTTTTTGTTATTTAATTCTTGTTTCTTTGAATGACCCTATCATGTTTCTGCCTCTTTGGTTGATTATTATTATTATTATTATTATTATTTTTTTTTTTTTTTTTGTTATTTTTAAGACCGAGTCATTTTTATTTTATTTTATTTTATTTTATTTTATTTTATTTTATTTTATTTTATTAATTTTATTTTATTTTATTTGAGATTATTTTAGTTTAGTTTAGTTTAGTTTTTGTTATTTAATTCTTGTTTCTTTGAACGACCCTATCATGTTTTTGCTTGTTTAGTTGATTGTTTTTTGTTATTTTTAGTCCAGTTTCTTTAATTATTGTTTCTTTGTAAGACTGAATCAATTTCTGTTGTGTTTTAAATCCATTTTATTTTATTTTATTTTATTTTATTTTAGATTAGATTAGATTAGATTAGATAATTTGAGATTAGTTTAGTTTAGTTTAGTTTTTGTTATTTAATTCTTGTTTCTTTGAATGACCCTATCATGTTTTTGCTTCTTTGGTTGATTATTTTATTTATTTTTTTTTTTTGTTATTTTTACTTTAGTTTCTTTAATTATTGTTTTTTTTTAAAGACCGAGTCATTTTTATTTTATTTTATTTTATTTTATTTTATTTTATTTGAGATTATTTTAGTTTAGTTTAGTATAGTTTAGCTTTTGTTATTTAATTCTTGTTTCTTTGAACGACCCTATCATGTTTTTGCTTGTTTAGTTGATTGTTTTTTGTTATTTTTAGTCCAGTTTCTTTAATTATTGTTTCTTTGTAAGACTGAATCAATTTTATGTTGTGTTTTAAATCCATTTTATTTTATTTTATTTTATTTTAAATTATTTGAGATTAGTTTAGTTTAGTTTAGTTTTTGTTATTTAATTATTTTTTCTTTGAATGACCCTATCATGTTCTTGCTTCTTTGGTTGATTATTTTTAGTTATTTTTAGTCCAGTTTCTTTAATTATTGTTTCTTTGTAAGACCGAATCAATTTTCATTTTGTTTTCAATCCATTTTATTTTATTTTAGTTTAGTTTAGTTTAGTTCAGTTTTTGGCCAAATTACAACAAATGCAATAGGTTTAAGGCAAATCATGTGCTGAAATATTTTACATTGTACATGTATTATATCTTTAACTTTATCTTGATACGGCCATATTTGAAACTTTTTATTAAATATGCACTGCATAAATCAGTTTAGATATTTCACTTGACATCTGTATGCAGACATGGCTTCAACCTGTTTTCGGAGTAAGTGTCTTTGCCCTGCTCAAGTGTTCATAAACACTACATACCATTGCTCCTCATTTGACACAGGAAGTGGTTTATAGTTAGCGCTCTTCCTGTTGTGGTTCAGAAGACTGAATGGAGCCATCTGTACTCACTGAAACCCCGTAGCAGGCCATAGTCGTACTGGCTGTTACTGATTTGAAAGAGGAGTTAGGGCTAGATCTTTCACGCCTAACAACTCATAATTACAGACCTTTAGAAAACTCAAACTAATCCACATGCAAAGGCAAACACTGAGATCATTTAAGCCCACGTGTTTCCTTTCATGTTGGAATATTTTAAGTGCAAACTGGAGGTGTTAATGCAAAGGATGTGTAAATGTTGCTTGGGGCGGCTTCAAAAGTGGAAGAATTTATTAGAAAGAGTATCTGAAATGGTCAAAAATGATTCTATGGTGGCACATTCCTGTCTGGTACCCATGCAAACATAACCCATTTTATAGACATTGATATATGCCAAAAGTCATCCACAAAAAGCTTAGTTCAAACAGAAGCCACAGACAGGAAGGGAGAAGGGAGTTGACTCTTTGCACCGACCTTAGAGATGCAGAGGGAAAGAGTATTGAATGGTTGGCCTAGAATACAGTATTTTTATTGAAATTCTGTTTTGGCCAAGGCCTTGAGAAAAGCGAGCCCTCTGTTGCCAAGTATTTGTGGACTATGAATGGGGAAAACCATATCCAGTGGAGATTTTTTTTTTTTTTTGTATGCTGTGCACTGAAAACAATTATCAGCCCTGTCCATGACATTCGAGAGCTCTCACATAAAAAATCTTTTTGAGTATACTCTTGTAAAATATCTCATCAAATCGTAGCACATTTAGATCACACTTAAATCACACGGTAATATATGACCTTTACAGTTACTTTTTAACCAGCAGATCTCAAGGTTATTTTTGGTGGTTTTATGAACTCAGTTCCCTTTAAGTTCACACAGGTGTCTACACTGTAAAAAAGAAAAAACACAATTTGTTGAGTCAGCTTAAAATAATTTGTTACCCTGCTGCCTTAACATTTTAAGTTTAGTCAACTAAAATAAGTTTATTCAACTTGAAATCTACTAAGTAACTAAGTAACAACTTAGATATATGTGTCTGCTAAACTTAACAGCTGCCTTAAAATTTTAAGTTGATTCAACTCAAATATCTAAGCTGTCACTTAGTATAATTTAACATTTCAAGTTGAATAAACTTTTTTTGAGTTGACTGAATTTAAAATTTTAAGGCAGCCAGGTTACAAATTATTTTAAGTTGACTCAACAAATTGTTTTTTACAGTGTAGGCAGAGTAACATGTTCCATTAACATTCGACAACTAAATACATTCTGTTTTTTATTTAAGACTTATTAAACATCTTTCTTTTATTTTTCTTATTTTTTTTTAATTAATGGTGCTTGATTTGATATTTTCTAACAAAACATTTATACACATGTTGCTTGTATGTACATGTATGTATCTTTGAGGCTACTGTAAGTGTAAACATGTCAAGCAATTACACTGTTCTTCAGTCAAAAAGCACAATTGTCTTTTCCCCCATAAAAACTAGGAAGAGAAACTGAGTTTTATTTCCCCTTATGGACATGTCATGTAAGTGATGTGTTGGTAAACCTGCAGGTGGAATACAGGCTAATTTGAGTTGTAAGTCCCTAAAGGAGAACACTGATGAGTCACAGTGCAAAAAAAAAGCCCTGCAGTTACAGTATGTGTCATATTGCAGTGGGGCTGTCAATCAGTTAAAAATGTTGTTAAATTAAATATATTGTATATTGATTAATCAATATAGCATATCTTGATATGTGTTGCAAAAAAGGCCCGTGAACGAAGATAATTAAGGACATTATTATTCTATTATTATTCATTATTATTCTGGCAGACTGAAACACTGAATTACAAAAAGGAACTGTCCACCCAAAAATGAAAATTGACTCACCCTTAGCCATCACAAAAGCAGATAAGTTTTTCTTTATCAGAACAGATATTGAGAAATGTAATATTGCATTACTTGCTCACAAGTGTAGTGAATGGGTGTCGTCAGAATGAGAGTTCAAACATCTGAAAATACATCAATATAATCACAAGTAATCCACACTAATCCAACATCTTGTTTGTATAAAAGAAATCCATCAAGGCATTTTAACTTCAAACTGTTGCTTCCAGCCAAAATTGCTGTTCATAATAACACTTCCTCCAGTGACAGTGTCCATCCCCCATTGTCCTCTCACTTTATAATTTACAGACATATTTGTGTTCTGGACTGTTTTGGACTGTTTCTGCTTGTAAAAACTGCTTGTACATTTCTCTTCTGATTCTACGGCAGCCTTTTGGTGCCACGTTAAAAAATGAATAAATAAAAAAATCTAAGATTACGAGATTAAAGTCGTAATATTTTGAGAATAAAGTCAAAATTACAAGAACAAAGTTAAAATATTGTGAGAATAAGGTCGTAATATTTTGAGAAAAAAGTCAAAATGACAAGAAAAAAAGTTGAAATATTTTGAGAAAAAGGGTCAAAATTACAAGAAAAAAAGTTGAAATATTTTGAGAATAAAGTAAAAATGACAAGAATAAAGTCGTGATATTTTGAGAAAAAAAGTCAAAATTACAAGAATAAATTTGAAATATTCTGAGAAAAAAAGTAAAAAAAAAAAAATACAAGAATAAAGATGTAATATTTTGAGGAAAAAAGTCTAAATTACAAGAAAAAAGTTTAAATATTTTGAGAATAAACTCAAAATTACACGAATAAAGTTGTAATATTTTGAGGGAAGAAAGTCCAAATTACAAGGATAAAGTCAAAATAGCGTGAGAATTAAGTCGTAATATTTTGAGAAAAAAAGTCAAAATTACAAGAAAAAAAGTTGAAATATTTTGAGAAAAAGGGTCAAAATTACAAGAAAAAAAGTTGAAATATTTCGAAAATAAAGTCAAAATTACGAGAATAAAGTTGTAGCAATAGGAGAATAAAGTTAAAATTACAAGAATAAAGTCTAAATGTTTTGAGAATGAAGTAAAAATTACCAGAATTAAGCTTCTAAAATTCTGGTGGCCGGGCAACTGATTTGAATACATGTGGGATTTTTAGCAGAAATCATACCATGTGTCATATACTCGCAGGGACAGTATTGAAAATATTATTTTACGTCTTTGAATGCATTCATTATTTGTAGTGCGGCAGTCACCTAATAATAGCAATAAGGTTTGTGCTTTTGGTTCTTAATTCTTATCATTTATTTTCAAAATATTTCAACTAAATTCTTATAATTTCAACTTTATTATAAAAATATTTTGATTCTATTCTCGTTATTGACATTATTCTCAAAATCTTCCAAATTATTTATTTTCATAATTTTGAATTTATTCTCAAAATCTTCCAAATTATTTATTTTCATAATTTTGAATTTATTCTCAAAATATTTCGATTTTAATCTCGTGATTTTAACTTTATTCTCAAAATATTTTTACTTTATTTTCAAAATATTTCAATTTTATTCTCAAAATATTTTGACTTTATTCTCAAAATATTTAAATTTTATTCTCAAAATATTTTTACTTTATTCTCAGAATTTTAACTTTATTCTCAAAATATTTTGACTTTATTCTAAAAATATTTCAATTTTATTCTCAATATATTTTTGACTTTATTCTCGTAATTTCGACATTCTACATTTTATTCATGTAATTTTGAATACATGAATTCTACATTTTATTCATGTATTCTTGTAATTTCAACTTCATTCTCAAAATATTTAGACTTTATTCTCGTGATTTTAACTTCATTCTTATAATATTTTAACTTTATTCTCAATATTTTGACTTTATTCTCAAAATATTTTGACTTTATTCTCATAATTTTGACTTTATTCCTGCAATTTTGACTTTGTTCTCGCATCGCTACGACTTTATTCTTGTAATTTTGACTTTTTATTTGAAATATTATTACATTAATCTTGTAATCTTAGATTTTTTTTTAATGCAGCACTAAAGCGCCGTCATATGATTCAGACTAGACAACATTTTCACTAGATAAAGCAATATTATGAATACAGTATTTTAGATGGGTGGAGATTAATAACAAAGAATTTATCACAAACATGCAGTTTTTCACTTTATAACTGATGGACTGGCATTGTGTGGATTACTTGTGGATTATTGTGATGTTTTTATCAGATGTTTGGATACTCAATCTGATAGCACCCATTAGGAACCATTGGAACCAAAGGAAAGGAACCATTAGTGAGTGATTTAATTATACATTTCTCCAAAAATATTTCAGTTAAAACAAACTCATTTTGGGCAGAATGTTCTTTTAATATATTTCATTTCCATATAATTAAACATCGCTGGCCTGCAGTCTACAGCAATCCATTGTGATTACAATGTAGATTGACACAGGAAGCATTCTTTAATTCCATCTGCGTTTTTTTTTTCTATATTTGTTGGTCAACGTGTTTTTAGTCTCCACAATTCCGTCTCACTGTTTTTATCCCATAAGCATAACCTGTATATTGTACAAAATGATCACACAATGACAGCCCTAGTGTTGCATTGCATTTTAGCACAACTGAATTCAAAACTGACAGTTGAAAATTACGGTTTTGAGGATCTATCAACCACTTCCTTTAGACTGTGGGTGAAGTTTCATGGTTTGATTATAACTGCCTTGCCCCCACGCTCTCACGCACACAGAGCATCATCAGGGTTTGACAGGCCAGAGCACACTTCCTAATGTTACTTCACACACACACACACACACACAAAAGCAGTCTGTGCATGACAGGCGCTTTAGATCTGTCTGCAGGCCACCCACCGACAGGCATATGTAACGCCACACTGCCGACGCCATCGCTTTGTGAAGTCAGCTGCATGCGTTTTGCCACGCAGAAGTCTGTAAATTTGTTAGCACTGCCTTAATTTTAGTCATTGTGCTTGTCTAGTATGCAGTGTAACTTATCTAACTTATTTCTTTCTTTGCAGGGCTGCTATTATGAAACTGACACCACCTTCTTTTTTGAAGGCTGTGTCCTGAAGCAAGAACAATGGATTAGAACATTTTCTCTACAGTAAACAATGGCTTCAGTGTTATCAGACTTGCAAGCAGCTTGGGGCTTTGATGCCCTTTACTGCTAACCTAAGGCCGATGTAATTGTTTTGGGCATAACTGCAATGTTGCCATGTATCCTCATCATAAGCAACTTTTTTAGCTTGCTTATTTTTTTCGGTGAGATCTGGCAACACTGCATAACGGATAAGGCCCTGTTTGGGTGTGGCTACATCGACTGCGGTTGACAGTCAAGTCAGTGTTTGGGTGGATAAAGATCTTGATCAAAGCTTTTCTCATGTTGTTTTTGAGGTGTACTTGCTGCATGTTTCACTCTTTATTGAGTGTATTAGTGCTGCTTGCTAATCACTATTACTTTACTTCACTGTAGGAAAAAAAAAAATCAGTAACACTTTAGTGTAGGGATCAATTCTTACTATTAACTAGTTGCTTATTAGCATGCATATTACTAGCATACTGGCTGATTATTAGTACTTATGAAGCACATATATTGCCTTATTCTGCATGACCAACTATTAATAAGCAGCAAACTAGGGGTTTATTCAAGCAATAGTCATAGTTAATAGTTAGTTAACAGTGAGAATTTGTCCCCAAACTACAGTTTGATTAAAATCCATAGAGAAACTGTAAAATGTAGACTGTAAACACTATTATTCTCAAAGTTGTAAATAAAACATTTTATTATTGGAGTGCAGTTTACAAAAAATGCTATTTATACACTGACCAAAATTATAAACATTTTTGTTTTTGCCCCCATTTTTAATGAGCTGAACTCAGAGATCTAAGACTTTTTCTATGTACATAAATGGTCTATTTCTCTCAAATATTGTTCACAAATCTGTCTAAATCTGTGTTCGTGAGCACTTCTTCTTTGCCGAGATAATCCATCCTCCTCACAGGTGTGGCATATCAAGATGCTGATTAGACAGCATGGTTATTGCACAGGTGTGCCTTAGGCTGGCCACAATAAAAGGCCACTCTAAAATGTTCAGTTTTATCACACAGCACAAAGTCACAGATGTTGAAAGTTTTGAGGGAGCGTGCAATTGGCATGCTGACTGCAGGAATGTCCACCAGGGCTGTTGACCGTGAATTGAATGTTCATTTCTCTACCATAAGCCGTCTCCAAAGGCGTTTCAGAGAATTTGGTAGTACATCCAACCGGCCTCACAACCGCAGACCACGTGTAACCACACCAGTCCAGGACCTCCACATCTAGCATCTTAACCTCCAAAATCGTCTGAGACCAGCCACCCGGACAGCTGCTGCAACAATCGGTTTGCATAACCAAAGAATTTCTGCACAAACTGTCAGACACCGTCTCAGCGAAGCTCATCTGCATGCTTGTCATCCTCATCGAGGTCTCAACCTGAATGCAGTTCGTGAGCGGTTTGCTGATGTCAACATTGCGGATCGATTGGCCCATGGTGGCGGTGAGGTTATAGTATGGGCAGGCGTATGTTATGGACAACAAACACAGGTGCATTTTATTGATGGCATTTTGAATGCACAGAGATAACGTGACGAGATCCTGAGGCCCATTGTTGTGCCATTCATCCACGACCATCACCTCATGTTGCAGCATGATAATGCACGGCCCAAGTTGCAAGGATCTGTACACAATTCCTAGAAGCTGAAAACATCCCAGTTCTTGCATGGCCAGCATACTCACCGGACATGTCACCCATTGAGCATGTTTGAGATGCTCTGGATCGGCGTATACGACAACGTGTTCCAGTTCCTGCCAATATCCAGCAACTTCGCACAGCCATTGAAGAGGAGTGGACCAACATTACACAGGCCACAGTCAACAAGCTGATCAACTCAATGTGAAGGAGATGTGTTGTCTGGTGGTCACACCAGATACTGACTGGTTTTCAGACCTCCGCCACGAATCCCCCCCAAATACAGTAAAACTGCACATTTTAGAGTGGCCTTTTATTGTGGCCAGCCTAAGGCACACCTGTGCAATAATCATGCTGTCTAATCAGCATCTAGATATGCCACACCTGTGAGGTGGATGGATTATCTCGGCAAAGGAGAAGTGCTCACTAACACAGATTTAGACAGATTTGTGAACAATATTTGAGAGAAATAGGCCTTTTGTGTACATAGAAAAAGTCTTAAATCTTTGAGTTCAGCTCATGAAAAATGGGGGCAAAAAAAAGTGTTGCGTTTATAATTTTGGTCAGTGTATATAAATTATTAATATTAACACAGTACAACATGCCCTATTTTTATGGATGTTTCTTGGAGTATACTACGCTTTTTTATAAACCCTAAATATTAAGCTTTACATAATTGTTATTGAGTTATTAATTTAAAAAAATGGGTTAAAAAAATGGGTTCAATACAAGTTAAGATCAATCAGCAGCATGTGTGGCATAATGTTGATTACCACTATAAAAAGCATAAACTGAGCCCTTACAAACAAAATAATTTCTATGTCCATTTCAGGACATAGAAAGTTGTAAAATCATCAGTAAAATCACATTTATATGTGGCTTTTTTTACTTTTAAACAATATTTCTGGTAGTCAACATTATGCTACAAATGTGACCCTGGACCACAAAACCAGTAGCACGGGTATATTTGTAGCAATAGCCAACAATATATTGTATGGGTCAAAATGATTGATTTTTCTTTTATGCCAAAAATCATTAGGATATTAAGTAAAGATCATGTTCGACAAAGATATTTTATAAATTTCCTACCGTAAATATACAAAAACTTAATTTTTGATTAGTCATATGCATTGCTAAGAACTTTTGGACAACTTTAAAGGTGATTTTCTCAATATTTTGCACACTCAGATTCCAGATTTTCAAATAGTTGTATCCTCTAAAAAGACTAACTGTGTGTGTAATGTGTTTCTAGATGCATTCTTTCAGTTCTGCAAAATTAATTACTTTTTTTGCGCTGTAAATGTTTGTGTGCCTGCACGTTTTTACACCTGCCATCAGCCAGTCTGCTGCAAAACGGAATAGAACCACTCCACATGATGTCACTGTCCACCAATCAGAGGCCCTGATGGCCATGATGTAAAACAGTATGTCACAGATCCTATCCTGCTGTGCTGAGTAATCTCATTAGAAGTCATAGTGTCAAAGCCAGCCATCCTGTTGGTTTGTATTATTAATAATTTGTTTCCAACCTATCAGTTACCTTCTTGATAGCCTTTGTTTGTATACACAGTCTTTCAGTAGTGAGTACTGCATGCATGTAAAAGGATCCTTTTATTGTTGTGTTTCTCAGCAGTCAGCAGTCCTTGGTTCATGTCTAATGAACTACGAGGCACAGTTTTCACCCTATTAAGGTCATTGCCTTCAGCTAAGTGTGTTTTAGATCAGAGATACTCAGAAGTTCAAGTGAATGTGGATTGTATTATATAGCAACATTTAGCACTTTCTGCTAATATGTGACCCTGGACCACAGTCATAAGGGGTTATTTTTATTTTTATTTTTATTTTTTAAAATGAGATTTCTACATCATCTAAAAGATAATAGAGTGCAAATACACAGTACAAAAAAATATATATATATATATCAAAATATTAAGAGAATCTCAATTAAAGTTGTCCAAATGAAGTTATTAGCAATGCATATTACTAATCAAAAATTAAGTTATGATATATTTACGGTAGGAAATGTACAAAATATCTTTATGGAACATGATCTTTACTTAATATCCTAATGATTTTCGGCATAAAAGAAAAATCGATAATTTTGACCCATACAGTGTATTTTTGGCTATTGCTACAAATTTACCCATGCTATTTATTGTGGTCCAGGGTCACATATATGTATGTGATTTAACATTAAAAATAACATTAACAAAACATTATAACATTAACATTAAAATGTGTGTAATATTACAGCCGTATAACAATGTCTTACTTTTGACATAATCTGTTTTGATATTGATGCAATGAATTGATATTCAACTGTAATCAGATATTTTTAATTAATTATTCATAATTACTAAGAATAGTTCATAGTAGTATTTTCATGTATTAAATAATTAATCATTTTTTAATTCATTTGACTTGAATACATCTGTGTCCTACATTCTGTGTACAGCCCTTTTATTACTAACATTTGAACCCTTTTTACATGGCTGGAAGACAACTTAATTATTAATTCTTACAAATGATGTATTGTGACTATTGTTTATTGTATTTTTATTGTGTTTAATGAATTAATCAAGCTTAACTATTGAACGCCATTACACAAGTTACAGTAGAAAGTCTACATTTTCAACCATGTTACTCATTCCGACATTGCGTTGTGGGTTTCACGTGTTTGTTTATTTAATATTTATTTAATATTTTAATATTTAATATTAACCTGTTTATTTAATAACACCACTTGTCACTCTTTGTTTGTTTAAAAAAAAAAAACTAATTAGACTATTTTAAGAGTTTCAATCCCTACTTCATGCCCTATTTGTAGAGAGTGCCTTTGACATCTGGCATGATTAAGCCAGAGAGAAAGAGGAAGTGTGAGTTTCCCATAGTAACTGTTGCAGGGGAAGTGAGGCATCTTCTGCGTAAAAATGTGAGCTGTTATTGTTAAAAATGAGAACTGGTATTGAGCCATAGTCATTTACATGAAACCAGAAAATTTCACTCTGAATTTGACCTTATTTTAATTTTCCAAAGCAGTCATTCATACGTAATTGAGAAAAATTCTTTAACATTTAAAAATTTATTTTTTGTTGCCTCCTCACTCTTGAGGTGCACGTGCACTACTCTAGTCTGCACAGTGCCACCTGATGGTTGCCTTGGGAAAAGCATAAGGAGTTTGATTCTATACATAGTTTTATACACAGTTTTATCCATAACGGTATTTATTTATTTACTCTTAAAGTCAAAAGTTTACATACACCTTGCAGAATCTGCAAAATGTTAATTATTTTACCAAAATAAGTGTGATATTACAAAATGCATGTGTTTTTTTTTTTTTTTTAGTACTGAGCTGAATAAGGGAGGACAACTGAGGGACTCATATGCAGCTAAGGTTCAAACACTCACTGATGAAGGAAACATGATGCATTAAGAACCAGGGATAAAAACTTTTTGAATTTGAAGATCAGGGTCAGTTTCACTTATTTTGTCTTCTGGGAAACATGTAAGTATCTTCTGTAGCTTCTGAAGGACAGTGCTAAATGAAAAAATATATATATGATATTTAGGCAAAATAAGAAAAATGTACACATCTTCACTCTGTTCAAAAGTTTACACCCCTGGATCTTAATGCATCGTGTTTCCTTCTGGAGCATCAGTGAGTTT
This sequence comes from Labeo catla, assembly GCA_012976165.1. Classification (NCBI taxonomy): domain Eukaryota; kingdom Metazoa; phylum Chordata; class Actinopteri; order Cypriniformes; family Cyprinidae; genus Labeo; species Labeo catla. Next base: position 2,294,081 of record VONZ01000032.1, on the reverse strand, counting down.
TTGAACCTTCTGTAATAGTTGTATATGAGTCCCTCAGTTGTCCTCAGTTTGAAAAGATGGATCTCAAAATCATACAGTCATTGTTGGAAAGGGTTCAAATACACAAAATGCTGGAAAACCAAAGAATCTGTGGGACCTGAAGGATTTTTCTGAAGAACAGCAGGCAGTTTAACTGTTCAGGGCAAACAAGGGACTCGTGAACAACCATCACTAAACAAAAAAAAAAAAAACAGCTGTGGATCATTTAGGTAACAACACAGTATTAGAAAGCGTACGTAAACTTTTGATTTTTTTTATTATTTTCTCTTGTGGACTATATGTAAACGCCATTTATGTGAAATATCTTATTCAGGTCAGTACCAAATACAAAACAACATGCATTTTGTATGATCCCTCTTATTTTGGTAGAATTAACATTTTGCAGATTCAGCAAGGTTTATGTAAACTTTTGACTTCAACTGTATTTAGACCACTTACATGTGTTATGTACGTATTTTGTATTTTTTTTAGGTATGTGTTGCAATGTTACCAAAATTATCTCTATTATAGTTCATATTTAAAAGCATAGTTCACCCAAAAAATTACAATTTTGTAATCATTTACTCACCCCAAGTTGTTCCAAACATGTATGAGTTTATTTTTTTCTGTTGAGCACAAAAGAAGATACTTTGAAGGATGCTGGTTACCAAACAACTGACAGCAGCCATTGACTTCAATAGTATAGAAAAAAAAAAAAAAAAAAAACAAACAAACAAAAAAACTATGGAAGTCACTGGCTACTGTCAACTTGGGTGAACTATCCCTTATGTTTTAACAATTTGCTGCATTTTTGTGGATGCACATTCTTCTATGTGAATGGATAAAACATACAATCTGGTGAAAAATAAAAGATGGAATGGTTTAGCCAGGTTTAGTAAATAAGAACTTCTGTACACATGAAGTATCTATAGATGCAACAGAAGCACTAAAACCTGAAAGGACACGTTTATGGGATTACACCGAGAATCAGCTGTGGTAACACAGCACAGATGGCTCCACTTGGGCTTTTAATGGGGTTTAACCCCAGCAAACTCCATGACCTGGCAGTCCTCTGCAGGGTGCAGAGAGAGTTATTAACAGCTGATAGCCAGCAGTAAGAGCCTGAGGGCTGACCAGTCATATTCTGAAGCAATGTAGAAGGCTACTAACCGGTCCAAAGACAGGCCCTTTTAATGCATGTTCTATGAAAGCAACACATAACGTAAAGCACAATATTAAAATAACACTTCATTATCATTTTAATCTGTAAATGGGTTCCTATATGCAAAGCGGAACCTTATTTAAATTAAATAGTGTAAATGTTAATTTAAACTCAGAATGTCTCTGCAGTCAAAAGTACTAAAAAATAACATGTGACTCTATTGGGTGTCACATAGCAAATAGGTAGCTGCAGCCCTGCTGTATCTATCTTACCAGTTTCTTCATGAAGCTGGTCTGGAAGTCCTCATTTGGATAGATATCCTGCTTCTTGTGCTTGTGTTGTCAGAGGAGGTCAAAGGTCATTGAGATTATGATCCGAGGTCATCCGAGGGTCAGACTTTCTAAAGTGACACCAAGCAAGGGATTAATCAAGAAAAGTTCAGTTTTCTGGAAAAAAAAAACAAGTGACTGACTAATAAAGATCCTAATAATGGCAAATTACATTAAATATGACAGAAAACTGACTTAAAATGCAAACATGAAAACAAGTAAAAACGTGCAATGGCTCAGTGTGCTTTGTGTGTTGTGTCAACATACACATGTTGTGATTGTATTAAGTGACTCATGCATGCAAACAGAGGCTTTAGGTCTTTAAACCATTTTCTAGTGTTTACATACACCCGTTACACCATCGGCTGGACTAGAAAATATATATTACCCCATGATAATTTTTAATAAAGTCTTAATATTAATAACAATGATTTAATAATCATTTTGTATCGTCCAGTTCTTGTTCCTTCTAACACCCCATTTACACCTGGTTTGACACTTGGGACCATATAAGATGATGCAAAAGTAGACAAAGGTAACAAAGCCCAAAATGATGTGTGATCGGAAATGCCCATTTTCAAGCCCTTCTAAAAATAACCTATTATTGATTACTTATCTACTATAATATAATACATTATTTAAATGATATAAATGTTGCATGAAACATTAAAGTACAAGACTACTTCTGAATTGTGTTCATGTGAAAACATGCTTTTTTGACATTAAAGGCGAAGTCCACTTACAGAACAAAAATTTACAGATAATGTACTCACCCCCTTGTCATCTAAGATGTTCATGTCTTTCTGTCTTCAGTCGTAAAGAAATTATATTTTTTGAGGAAAACATTTCAGCATTTTTCTTTATAATCGTTCTTCAAACGATCCCGAATGCGGTTGTAAACAATCCCAGCCAAGGAAGAAGGGTCTTATCTAGCGAAACGATCGGTTATTTTCATAAAAATAATACAATTTATATACTCTTTAATGTCAAATGCTCGTCTTGTCTTACTCTGCCTGAACTCTGTTTTTTTTTTGTTTTTTTCTGATTCATGACACTTAGGGCATGTTAAAAAACTCCCATCTCATGTTCTCCCTCAACTTCAAAACTGTCCTATATCACTGTTTACCTTTTTGTTAAGGATGTTTGATCTTCTTTGCATGTTCACTTTGCAAAGACTGGGTCGGTAAGTCTGCAGTGATGTAGGATGATTTTGAAATGATTTTTGAAGTTGAGGGAGAAAATACAAGTTTTTCGACATACCCTAACTGTCTTGAGCCAGAATACACAGAGTTCGGGGAGAGAAAGGCAAGACGAGCGTTTGAAATGAAAAAGTATTTAAATTGTATTTTTTTAATGAAAATAACCAATCGTTTTGCTAGATAACACCCTTCTTCCTCATCTGGAATCATTTACAACCGTATTTGGGATCGTTTGAAGCCGCATTTAAACTGTATTTTGGAAGTTCAAAGTCTGGGCACCATCTCAGTCCATTATATGGAGAAAAATGCTGAAATGTTTTCCTCAAAAAACATAATTTCTTTACAACTGAAGAAAGAAAGACATGAACATCTTGGATGACAAGGGGTGAGTACATTATGTGTAAATTTTTGTTCTGGAAGTGGACTTCTCCTTTAAATGCAGTTTAAAGGTGTTAAATCCTGCTACCGGAGGGCCGAGTAGTTCCAACCAGCTCCAACACTAGCCTAGAAGTTTCTAGTGAGTTTGAAGACCTTGATTACTTTGGTTAAGGTGTATTTAATTGCTGTTGGAGCTAATCTCCTCAGGACAGTGGCCCTGTGACCATAACCAATCTCTAAACCCCAGAAACACTTTGATTCAGTGATGATTTTGGTACAAAACCAGAGATGTGCCCCTGAAATCCGACTCGTACCTGGTCAGCCAAGGAGACGCATTTGAGACTCATGTTACAGGTGTACACAGCTATACTTCTCCGCTGACTACTTGTGATTGAATCACAAGAGACGGATCCCAGCACCAGCTGTATCTCCTGTTTCTTTGTTGAAACGTCCATTATTTATTTAGTAAACTGCTGCCCTCTAGTGTAAGAAAACCATAACTACAGTGTTACAGTCCACTTATCCCTCCACTAATGTTAAATAAATAACTGGATTTGGAACAATATGGTTTGTACAAACTTTTCCCGCTGTCATTATCGATATAATGAGTGCTTGCCGTCAGAAAGCCAACCTCACAGACTTTGTTGTCGTTCGCCTTTTTGGAGAGAATTTGCGTTTGTAGTAGCGTTGTTTCGGCACAGCCGCACAAGCGAGGAGTTCCTCTTATAGCGTAACAAAAATATATTTAATCAGACATTCGAAAGAAAAAAAACAACTACGATTTAAATTAAAGTTCTGAATGAAATGTATGTTTTTATTATTGTTTGGTGTTGTACATTTCAGAATCATGCTGTATATACATGGACATACTTTTTTTCTTTCTTTTTTTTTTTTTTTGTAAACATGCTTTTTTTGTATGACTATGCACTAGAATGGCATTTAAAACTGTTGGCAAGGTTTACCCTGGTGAAAAAACCAGCATATGCTGGTAGGTATGTTTTGATGCTGGAATGCTGGTTAGGGAGGTTTTGATGCTGGTTTATGCTGGTCCTTTGCTGGTTTATGCTGGTCCTTAACTGGTTTATGCTGGTCCTTTGCTGGTTTATGCTGGTCCTTAAACCAGAATCAAAACATACCTACCAGCATATGCTGGTTTTTTCACCAGGGATGTTACGCACATGTTGTGTTACACACAAAGTTACAGTGTACAGAACATCAAAAACCTAACAAATAAACAACATTGGTAACATTGATTTCACAGCTCACAGATGAACAAAAAGAAAAAGAGCATAATTAGCTTGGTTAGGCTACTCCATAACCCATTTGAGTGGTTACAGAGGTCAAAAATCTAGACTGGTAAACAAGGTAGCAGGTTCAAAGGAGGGTGTAACCATGAACTATCACAATGCTATTTAAGCAAGACATAACATCATACATATGTCATTGCAGGTTTCTTTCCTTTTTTATGGGATTCAGTCTTTGTGTAGATGGACAGCATGAATTTTGCAGACTCATTAGGGCGGAAAGTAGCAGGTACAATGAGATACTCTCCTGGTTCAAGCTTGAAGAATTTCATCACATGTCTTGTTTTGATGAAGCTTCCACTATCTTCCACAGGATGTCTGCTGTAGAAAAACTTGGCAGGGAACTTCTCATCTTTCATCTAAAGAGTGAAATATTATCAGTTTATTTGATAAATATCAAATCATTTATTTATTTATTTATTTACTTTTACAACACAAAACAAATGTGGTTGTAGAGTTTAATACTATTAAGATTGAATTGTATTGTACTTGCCTCTGGTGGTATCTGTTAAAGAAGAAAAACACAGAACACACACCATAAATAAGTGGAAACCAAAATTACTGTATTCAGTGAGATCCAGTAGAGTTATTATTAATACTGACCCGATAAACACTGAAGCCGATGCCGTAGTTTGAAACAAGACTTCTGTATCTCTTCTCATGGATCTGCATGAGGGACACCAGTATGTTTTCAGGACACTGGCCACTGGCACATTCTGCATCAAGCTCCTCAATCCTCACCCGAAATTGAGGGTTCATCCAAAAAGATTCTGCAAGACATCCATTGAATCAGACCTTTCTTGTACATAGAGTATACACATAAAGTATACACAGACAAACAATATGGCCAAAAGTATAGACACTCAATAGCACAATCATACGTTTGCTTGTTAAACATTTATTTCAAACACCCCAGATTGTAAATTTCATGTTGCATATGCATGCTACATCTAATATTTTTATTAATAAAGTTTGTGTGTTAGTTTGCAATTGTATGAAATGACCATTTGCACCTCATCATTTGAGCTACCTTTATTATTGATGCAGCCACCAGCTGTAGTCCCAGATTCCCAGCTGCCATTGTAGCATGTTGTTGTCCAGCTACATTTAGAGGAACTGTCCAGAAAATCAGGACTGAGGCAGCAAATATCAATTTCTTCAAAGTTTTTGGTGAAGTCCTCCATTGACATCCTAGAATAAAAATCTGTTACTGAAAACATTTTATTCATGTTTAATGTAGAAAAAGGTCACACCTGAAACTACAGTTAATGCCTACCAGAACTCGCCATCATTGGCCAAAGAACGACACATGGTTTGCTCCTTCTCACTCACTTTGTTCCACGATAATGACCTGAAAGTTATGCAAAAGCATATTAAAATATTATACTGGAGTTGTATATATATATATATATATATTTTTTTCTTCAGGTAAGTATTATTGCAAACAGATATTTTACCCAATCATTTTAGAAATTAATATGGTTCCTTTGTATTTTATTTCTCTAAATGGTTATAGCTTTGCAATGTCACAGAAATAAGCATCATATCAAAAAAAAAAAATGCAAATAAACTTAGAAATTGTATCTCAGGGACTGGTGGTTAGAGTGGGATTGGTGATTGGGAGTTAGTTTACTGTGGATGAAGCTGTTAACGTCAGTTTTAGTATTGTTTCACAAGTTCACATGCCCATTCAGTTTTAATGTTAAACAAATTTGTTTTGTTGTCTTCAAAGGAAACTTGATCCCAAAGCTCAGTTCAAGAGTGTCTGGTTCAAAAACCAGATTTTTTGTTATGCTGGTTCCTGATAGGAATCACTAAGTTAAGTGGTCTAAATACATTTATATGTGTATTTGTTAGTGCTGTCAAATGTTTAATAAAAAAAAATAAAAAACTAATCACACATTTTTTTTTTAAATTCCCATCTAACATTAACATTTTTAAATATACTTTTATTTTGCGATAATGTCACATTAAATATTTTAATAAGTCTGAATGTATCACTGATACCAATATTACTGAAGTCTCTAGGAAACTATTATTTTTTTCGCCTATTATTTAACCATTGATGACTTTGATTAACAGACGTCACAGCAGGTAAATTAGTTTTTCTGACATATAGCCTGACAACATCTCATCTCACTGAAAGCTCCTAGTCATCTGTACCTTTCCTGCACTCGTTTGACTAGCGGCTGGCACTGAACTGGAGTTAAAGTGCGTGTCTGAAAAGTCTCCCTTTTGATGTGCTCGTAAAGATGTTTTGCATCTAAATAAACACACTTCTTGTCAAGAAAAAAGAGACAGAAGCAGCAGTTGTGAGTGGGGTGGCCAACAGCCAATTTTGACAGCTGTAGCGTCTGCTTAGGATCATTGATGATCGTTTAGGATTTACATTGTAGAGAACCTTTTAGCCTTTTGACATTTGCATATAAATTACAGACCTGGCCTCACGTTCTACATTTATATGGGTGTTTAATGGTCTATGGTTCCCTCCTCACTCTCACGAAGATGCTAAGCAGATCAACTCTTGTCTCCCCATTGGACTTCAAAGGCATTCCATGAGGGAGGCAATCACCAGCACCAAGCACCTCAGATCCTTGGTGGCTGGCAGACTGTTCCCAATACACATAACGCACACACATAGAAACCTTTTTCTTTATTTAGACTATATTTAACCAGTTATAAATGTACTTGGTATATGCATGTGTTGCTTGTATGTTTCTATGTTATATTAGCCCAGTTAGCCCTCGTTATTGGTACTAGTTAATCTCTAAATGCGTATTTTCAATGTATGAATGTATCTCTGGTTTAATACCTTCTAGATGTTTCATTCTTGGTATCAAAACGATCTGCACTTTATTTTCTGAACAATGGTGTACACCATGTGATTAGAAAATGCATCATACTGTTTGTACTATATTGTGGGTAAAACTGCATCAATTCCCCAGGCCAGCAATAAACATGCAAATGGGCCATAAATGGAGACAAAGAAAAGTTCTCCCGCTCAGCAGTCCAAACTTTGTATTGGCCAATTCACCCAAAGGTGGGTGTGGTAGGGAAACTATCAAAAGACCCTAACACCAACCCATCCATGCTCAAACCCTTCGAGACACTCTCCAAGACTCATCCCTTGAGTCAATCTTCTGGTAGTTTATCTTCAAGTAACTTTGTCGACTCGCTGTGGATTTTCCTATCTTCGAACGAACTAGAGAAAACCTCCAGAACACCTAAAGGAATTCATCGAGAACTTCCATTGTCTACCGCATCAGGACTCTTGTTCAGCAACAAAGCCAATGCAAGTAACCTTTACAACTATTTAGATGCGCGTTTTAAGTTGAGCCCCTGTTTAAGGTGATTTTGCTTCTCTGATGATTCTCATGTGGTCGCTGGTTAACTGATGCTAAATACTGCCATTCTTGCCTTCTCTCTCTCTCTCTCTCTCTCTCTTTTTTCACTTTCTTTCTCTATGTATATGTACACGTGTTTTGCTTAGTTAGTTGTATGTTACCTGCAGTTCCATTTATTAAATTGCATATATTCACAATTGATGGTCTCCGTGTGCTGCTCACAATTTGAAGTCACTGAATATTTGATCTTGCTACATGCTACATTTTGAGTTTACTACAAGTTAAGTTACTGCTAGTACTAACTGAGGTAGGAAATTTATTCTTTCTTGGCCAGAAAGTAACCTTTCCTAGAATTGATGAATGATTATACTGTCTATTCGGTGGACGAACAGATCAAATAATTGTAACGTTAATTCTGCTACAGTTAATTCTAAGATCTGATTAAATATTCATAATTAATTATAACCAGTTATAATTAATCATAAATATTTCCCTTTTGAGCTAATTTGTTACAGTTTTATGGTGGAGAACGAGTGGCAATATTCAAACTTTGCTTTGTGAGCAAACCTGGAGTTAATCTAATTGTTAGAATTATATGTTTTTTATATTACGCACGCTTACAGTGAGACAAGCCGCAACGCGAACTCACTTTTCTGATTGGACGGCTTAAAGCCACCCCCAGAACTTTTAACAGCATCTATTTGTCTAACATTTAGTCACTGCTAATTGTTGATGTAAACTGCAGTTCATAATATTAAAATTGTTCTGTAAAGACGAAGAAATCTCTTTGCAGTACATTTTAATATTATTAGAGTCGCCTGTTGGAACGAAAAAATCTTCCTTCACCGCGATAAAGATTGATTTGAGCGATGTTCCTCTCTTCATCTTTTAAAAGGCCTTATTTGATGATATCGCTAGATTGAAGTCATTACATGTTAATTTCATTCAACTAGGCGATCTCACTCCCTTAGGTTTAATCATTAGAGTAGCTTACTAATGTGTGCCTAACGTACAGATCTGATCACAAGAACACTGCGAGCCAGTAACTGATTGGAATGTAAATGGGAGTTTTTACAATCTTGATCAAGTGATAAATTTTGTAACAGCGAAGAAACCCTGTTGCATATAATTGTTATTGGGTAACAACAGCGAAGAAACCCTGTTGCTTATAATTTTATTGTGTAACAACAGCGAAGAAACCCTGTTGCTCATAATTTTTAGTGTGTACTGGCAGCGAAGAAATCCTGCTACACATAATTGTGCAGTTAAGTGCACAAACTCTAAGAATCTGTGGGTTCTAAATCACATTGTTCTTGTGATAGCTGCAATAAATCGGCCGTTAGGTCCTAACGCGTTCAGATTTACGCACGATTGGAGTTAAGGCACAGTACCTATGACTAACACTAGAGGGCAGGCTGTTTAAGTTTCTAACACCTCTTAAACTCCACCTCAACCCTTTGGTTTCACGGTGCGTGGGCTCACCCACTCCATCTTGTGGGCATTCTCAGTTAGGTTAACTTCTCTCTCCCCAAGTCCTTGTATTTCATTTTGTTTGTTTTTATTTGTTTTTATTTGTTTTATTTGTTTGTTTCTTTATTCAGTTTTACCATTTGCGATTTTCTCACCATCTGGGTTACCTCCTGTTTTATTTATTTATTTTATTATTATCTTCGTTTTACCCTTTATTTTATTTCATTATCAATTTAGTTTTATTTTATTTTAATTTTATTACATTTCTCTTCCTCTTCTCTCTCATTTCACCACTCACCCATTTAAGTTTAATTTAAACAGAGTTTGAATTTAAATTTAAAGTTAATTTCTGTATCTAACTACTTGTGTTTGCCTATAGGTAGCACTCCCCCTAGTGCTTAGTTGGTGAAGTGACTGGACCACGTCGATCCATCACTAAGCCTAGCCCATAGAATACAGATCCATCCAGTTGGTGAAACCCCAAACTAGGTTTTTCCTCAATCTTTCAGGAACTTAGCCTGCTCCTGCTGTCCCAACAAGGCCAAAACCCCGAATGTAATGACCCAGCAGTGCCCCCTACGCTGTGGGCCCTGTCATAACCCCCGACAGCAGTGAAAGGCCTAAACCTGCTATCTCTTCTATCTCTATCTGTGTTTGATTTGTTGGTTTGTTTTAATTTTTGTTCTGTTTTGTTTGCATAGAGACCAACCTTTGAGAATCATCAGGGAAGGCTGAGTAATAGATTGACGACCCAAGCTGCCAAAGTCTTTAGACGATCACGCTGTCAACAATCTTTAGTTAGACCCTTCCGGTGCCCCACAACAAGTAGACACACCTGACCATTCTCGGCCGAGATAACAGGTGCCCGGTCTACGCTTCGCTAACTGTTTGTACCCAAACCGTACCAAGCGAATATAGTTAATAGTATTGCAGCCGCTAACACTGTAAGGACTTGCATTGGCCCTTTTTGCTGTCTTTCTCTCTTCTCAGTGAGCCACCATGTCTCGTTCATCCAGCCCTGATGCCCACTGGGATCGACTAGAGGCCTGGCTGAGCGCCATGACGGGTACCCTTCTGCCTGACGCCGCTGGTGGCCTGCAGCACCTGAGCCGGGAACAGCTTGACGACAACCTGAGTGGCTTGATGTCCCATGATCCCACGCAGGACTACAACCACAAAGACCTCGCCAAGATCATCGGGTCACTTGCCCACAACCTCCTCGCTCAGGCAAGGCTGAGCGAAGCAAGCATCTCCCGCCTGGAACAGGAAGCAGCCGCGCTAAAGCTCCGAGCTGAGGAGGCTCAGAGGGACCTGGCACTTGCCCAAAGTCAACTGGACCAGCTGGAGACGGAGACACCACATCAGCGCAGAGCGATGGACGAACGGGACCCAGAACTACAGGAGGAAGTAGAGAGACTACGAAAAGCCTTGACTGATCTCCGTGTAGACACAGCACGCCGAGAGCAGGAGGAAAAGGATGCCAGGGAGGAGCTGAGTGAACAACTCCATCAAGCCGAGACTCTCTTAATGAGAGCAGAGACTGAACTGAAAGAACGAGACGCCAGGGCCAAGGCCTGCGAAGGCCATCTGCAGAGCGCCCGGGCTGGAATTACTGCTCTGTCCCAACAAAGAGACTTTTTAAAAGAAGAACTTGACATAGTTCACAGAGAACTCAAACATGCTTACAAGCTGCAAAGTGACTCTGAAAGGGAAATGCACACCACAGAATTTCCCATAACCAGTAAACTAGTGCCTCCTAGTCAAGAACTCTCACTCCAGAAGGGGGGTGAAAGCCCCTTCCCAAGACATCTCCTGCCAGCATCCCAGAACACCCCACACCAGCACGGGGGTGGGAGCCTTTCAAGGGAACACTGCCTACCAGTCACGGTGTAGCCCCCAAAGAACTAGACAAGCTGGCCAGAAACATTCCCATGTTTACCCCGAACCCTGCAGGAGGCCATGACGTGCACGCCTACCTGAAAGACATTAATTTCCACTTGCAAGGTGTGGCCAATGTAACCACACGAGACAGACTTTACCTGCTCAGAATCACCTCCAGCCGTGAGGTGCGAAGCTTCCTAGATCGACAGCCCGAAACGGTCAAAGCGGATTACCAGCAGCTACAACAGGCTTTGATCACGGAATTTTCTGACCCAGAGTCAGAACAAGGACTGATTACTGCCATGGACCTCAAACAAGCCCGACAAGAAACCTCGCAAGCCTACTACACCAGGCTCCGACAGGCCTACTTCGGGGCACGGAACGAGCCAGGAATGGAAGAGGACTTTAACTTCAAGACTCTGTTCCTCCGGAACATGCACCCTACAGTAAGTCACCACTTGGGGGTCTTGGCTTGCCCACGAAGCATGTCCATTCAACAGCTGCGAGACTTAGCCCACAAGGCCTATGTCAAACAAAGAGCTGCTTCGGAAAAGACTGTGAAAACCCCCACAATTTGCCCTGTCTCTGATCAGAGTCCAGAACTGGCTCTAGAGGGCGCCCAACAACACTACAGTGACAAACCTTTCAACAAGATGTCAAGGCCATTCCCTGCCAGCAGAGGGCAGTATGGCCATGGCGGTGCCCGTTCCAAGCATCGAACAGAGCGCCCTGAGACATCCTGGGACAAGCCACAGCCAGCCTTCCACCCGAAGGGAGGAACCACGTGGGAAGGAAAAAGACGGCACAAGGGCAGTCGACCTTCCCCAGCTCAAGCATCAAGCTCGAACTGCCAGCTACAGAATCCCTTTAAATATGCCCTAGCCCAGCCAAAGTCTGAACCATCAGGAGAGCAGGACAGAGAAGCTACAACTGAGTCAGCAGAGATCCTGAGGCTTTTAAGGGGACTTCTCCGAGAAAAGCACAACAAGGGAGACAAGAGGGACAAGCCAGATCAAGCATGACTAAGCATGGGATCTCACCTCAACTCCCACTCAGAGAACTCTCAAACTGAACCTCACAACCAGATCACTGCTAATCCACTGTCAACCACAGAACCAGATACTTCCTCACCAAATGATGTCCGCACTCAACCGTCTCAGCTGACTGTTGAACTGCCAGAGCCAACCAACATCCAAAGCCACACTTCCAGCCAGGAATTCAACGTTCCTGAGAGTGCAGTTTTGGTAGTCTGCCTCCCCGACGAGCCACATGAGACCAGCCCTGACTGCCTGCCAGTCAACACACAAGTCCCAGTGCCAAGACTCCTGGGAAACCTGATCGAACGGGGGGTGGCTAAAAAACTTTACCTGGCCATCACATTGGAAAAGGAGGTGAGACTGGAAGCCCTCGTAGACACTGGAGCCGACCTGACTTTAATGTCCAGCCAGCTTTTCGACAGACTTCAGACTGAAGCCAAGAGACAGAATCGAACTCTGAAATATCAGCAGTGTGTGCTGAATGTGCAGTCATACAGCCAGAATGAGGTCCAACTTGAACAAGTAGCTCCCATTCACCTGACTATCGGCCCTATGAGTTTGGTGCACCCTGTGTACATCGCTCCAGTTGACACCTACCCTCTTCTCATTGGCAAAGACCTGCTAGACCGCTTTGAGCCCCTGTTAGACTTTAAACAGCTGAAAATCTGGGCTCAAGTGCGAGAGCCTCTGCCTCCTCAGTCACCAAGGTCACCCGAGACAGACTGCCAGGTCACCAAGGTCACAGAAAATCCCACCGCCAGCCGTGGGAACGTCTCAACCCAAGAGCAAGGTTCAAGGTCGATGCTCTGTGCTTTCCAGCTAGACAAAGACTTTGACTCAGATGGCCCCCAAATTACGGCAGGCCTACAGCTGAATGATGTCACAACAACAGACCTCATACTGGCACTGTGGGCAGACAACTCGGCTATCAGCCTCACACTTTTCAACGCTCTCAAGAGACACACAACAAACATCTCCTTTGCCAACAAGCGCACACGTTTCGCTTTGAACCCCGGCCTGTCAACCCTGGTGACTGCCAAGGTCATCTGTGCCCTGAACTTGAATTGGAATGACAGGTGCTTAACGCATTACTTCCTGGTCCTGCCAGACCTACCGCATGATGTTTACATCGGAGCGGACCTTCTGATTCGCCTCAAGGCTCACGTGGACCTGCTAAATGGAGTAATATGGGCCCCAATGACCTCACAGGCCTCTGCTGTTCCTGTCAACCCCGAGAATCTCCTGTCAGGCCAAACCATTCCCGAGGCCTGCACACTAATCAGCGAACAAGAGACTGTAATACCAGCTTACACCAAAGGGGTCGCTGTTCGACTCAACCTGCGATGTGGCCAAACCCTCAGCCACAGCCTAGGCTTCTTCCAGCCTTCACCCGAGTGTGTGGAACTGGGCCTCACTCTAGAAGCCACCCCTCTCGTTGAAGTGACATCTCGGGCCTTGTACATCCTGTTCAACAACTGCATGGCAATGGATGTCAGAGTGCCTAAAGCCTACCGTCTGGGTTGGCTAGTGAGTTATGACTTCCAGGACTTTGAACTTGTTTTACCAGTAATTGGACCTCTCCCTGTTTCCATGATTCCAGAAGGGAGCTCAAGCCACACAGTGTCGACAGTACCTTTCAAGATCATCACCATCCTCTCAGTCGTGCCAGTGGTCAAGGAGCAGGTTTGCAGAACAGAGCTAACGGGGGACCAACACCTTGCTGTGTACACAGTCTCTAGCCATCCCACCTGCGAGACTGACAACGCTACTGCACCCCTGACTGTCCACCAAACAGATGATGTAAAGACAGGAGAGCCATACCCTGGTTTTGAGACGCAAGTCCAGCAAATTCTGAAGGATGCTGATGCCCTACAGGAGGATGCAGATCGCCACAAACTTCGGCAAGTCCTGTACAAATACAAAGACTCATTTGCCAAGGACTCTTTAGACTGTGGCCTCACTGACCTGCATGTGGTGCGTGTCCCAACGCACCCAAAAGCTCCACCCACCTTCGTCAAGCAATACAAGATTCCCCTTGAATCGTATGAACCTGTGCAGGAGATCATCAACTCGATGCTTGAGAAGGGTGTTATCCGTCCATGTAACAGCACCTACTCTGCCCCCATCTGGCCTGTCCTCAAACCAAATGGCAAGTGGCGACCAACCGTCGACTATAGGAAGCTGAACCAACAGGTGCCATTATCGCGGTGGCCCATGACACAGCTGGAACAGGAGATACCAAGAATCAGAGGAGCTACAATCTTCTCCACGCTTGATGTGGCCTCAGGATTTTGGACTATACCAGTGCATCCAGATGATCAACACAAGTTAGCCTTCCGTTTTGACAATCGTCAATACACATTCACAAGGTGCCCATTCGGCTATGCCAACTCACCCGCCGAATTTAACATCTTCCTCAACAAGGCGTGCCCAGATGCCAGGGTAAGAGGAAACCTTGTTTTTGTGGATGATATCCTCCTGAAACACACAACGGTGGCTGATCATCTGAAGGAGATCGACCACATCCTGAACCAACTGACTACCGCTGGTGCCAAGATTGCCCTTCACAAAGGACAATGGTGCAAAATCAAAGTCAACTATGTGGGCCTGCTCATCGGACCACAGGGCATCGAGCCACAAACCAACCGTATCCAGGCCATTCAAAACATCAAGCCTCCTGCCAACGTCTCAGAACTTCGCAGCTTCCTAGGTGTGTGCAACTATTCACGTCAGTTCATTGAGAACTACTCAGACATTGCACGCCCTCTCACTGCACTCCTGAAAAAGGACTGCCCATTCGTCTGGACAGACACTCAGCAAAATGCCATGAATGAACTAAAACGATATTTGTGCACTGCACCATGCCTGGCTTACCCGGATCCGCAGAAGGAGTTCTATTTGGATGCTGGATTCTCCAGCCACTGCCTCAGTGCCGGTCTATACCAACGGCATGACCAGGACAGACGCGTGGTCGCGTATGCCAGCAAGACCCTGCTTCCACCAGAGTGCAAATACTCAGACTGTGAGAAAGCCCTGCTCTGTACAGTATGGGCAATCCAGAGATTCTGCAACTACATCGGAGCACAGAAGGTGATCATAGAGACCTGCCACCAGCCTGTCACCTTTCTCAACAGCCAACGTATCCGCGACGGCGTTGTCACAAACGCCCGCATAGCCACATGGCTAATGGCCCTCCAGGGGCGTAATGTGGAAGCACGCTATGCTCAAAACTACAAGTCGGCGCTGGGTAACGGCCTGGCAGCTTGCCAAAGCTGCTCTGATGACACGCCAACGGTGATCGTACAAGCTGAAACGCCCCCAGACCTGCCGCTTACCTGCCACAGGTATTTCGAAGAGAGCGTGTGCCAAGGCATGCCCACAGCCTACGTCGATGGGTGTTCGTACAACCACGAAGGCCTCCTAAAGGCAGGTGCAGGCGTTCTCTGGCTGAATGATCGACCGTGCCCACCACAACACTTCAAGTTGGGCCCCCAGTCATCACAATATGCTGAGGTAGCAGCTATTCTCATAACCCTGCAAATAGCATCAGCTCATAACATCAGAGACCTGCTCATTTGTACAGACTCTAACTATGCCAGACTTAGCTTCACATGCCATCTTCCAAACTGGAAACAAAATGGCTTCAAGACAGCAAACAACAAACCGGTGAAACACCAACACCTGTTCCAGATCTGCGATGACCTCACAAGTAAACACGACATGATCATCTACTGGAAAAAGGTGAAAGGTCACTCAAAGCAACCTGGCACAGACAAAGACCTCAATGACCAAACAGACGCCCTTGCCAAAGCAGGGGCACTACACGGCGAGTTATGGACTCCACCAACCCACCCACCCACCCCTAACGTGGCAGCCATAACCCGCAGCAAACGAACTCTACCCACCACCGTACCCACGTCACAGCCACTAATGCTGGCTCCTCAAATCTCCACGAATGACATTGCTGACATGCAAGCTGCTGACTCCTCCATACAAACTATTCTTCACCACCTCTCTGACCCCTCCAACCACCCTATCACACCTGCTCAGCTCGCTAATGCCCCAAGCCTAAAACGGCTACACGACCTCAAACCCATGCTGCGTGTGATGGATGACATTCTTTGGTATGTCCCTGACGACAACGCTGCACCAAGGCTTGTGGTGCCGCAGGGCCAAAGGGGGGTCTGGTTGATGAATGCACACGACGCAGCATGCGCGGGACATCATGGCACAAGAGCCACGTACGAGACACTTAAACAAGTGGCATACTGGCCCGGCATGCAGCAAGATGTGGCAGAGTATGTGAAAGGATGCCTTGTTTGCTGTCAATTCCAACCGGCAAACCCAAACCACAGAGCTCCACTGCAGCGCAGAGGAGTCACATTTCCTTGGTCTGACCTGCAAATTGACTGGGTAGGGCCCCTACCCAGATCAACAAGGGGCAACAAGTATTTCCTCACAGTTGTGTGCCAGTTCACCAAGTGGGTGGAGTGCCTTCCAGCACCCAATGACACAGCCCAAACTACCGCATACCTCCTGATGAATCACATCTTCTCCAGGTTCGGGCTACCGCTGAAAGTCAACTCAGACAGAGGCACCCACTTCACAGCTGAGATCATGCAGCAGATTTGGAAACTTCTGGGAATACATGCTCAACTGCACATCAGCCATCACCCAATTTCTTCGGGTCAAGTGGAACGATCTAATCAGACCGTGGTCAGCATGCTAAGGAAATATGTTTCTGCCAACCAGAAAGACTGGGATGTGAAACTTCCCTTAGTGCTCATGGCCATCAGAGCAACTCCAAATGAATCAACAGGTGTGTCGCCCTTTGAACTAATGACCGGCCGGCTAATGACATTGCCACTGCACCTGCTGTACCAGCCAGGAGACTCAAACCTTGTCACCGCTTACACCACACATCAGTACCTTGATGAACTACGCCGTCATTTGAGATCCACATTCGCTTTCGCCCAACAACGTCTCCAAAAGAGTGCAGAAGGCCAAAAAGCATACTACGACCGCAAGGCGTCACACGCAGAACTGGATGTGGGTGACAAGGTTTGGTACTACCAGTACGCACAGCCACCTCAGACAACCTCTCATCGGCTGTCAAAGAAGTTCCTGCCACACTGGACAGGACCTCACGAGATTGTGGACAAACTATCCCCTGTTGCATACCGGATCAAACTGACCAGGGGACAGAAAGATCCAGTTTTCAAATGGGTCCACCGTAACCAGATCAAGAGACATGTGGCTGCTGGCAGGGAAAGGCAGGGGGGGGCTAGTGCTTAGTAGGACCTGCTGTAGTTCTGCAACAAAGAACTGCCCTGAACAGCCGAGAACCTCCCTCACTGACCCACTGCCTTTCTTCTTCTGCTTTCTCTTCTTCTTCTTCTCTGAATCAGGATGCTGCTGTGGCTCTCCCTTCTGTGTCTCCAGCTAACCCGAGGACAGCTGCAACCTGATATCACCTCACCGGGTCCAGCATCAGGCATTGTACTGAGGGACCAAGCTGGACTCCTCATCACCAACTGCAGGACTCACACTCAGAAAGTGTTTGTCAGACTTGACCCTCGAAAGGTCTACCTAACACACTACCCCCAGGCGACAGCCCACTACAGTTGGAGAGCTGCCCTATGGACTGAGAATGCCCTCCTTCACGCAGAGGCTGACACCAAACACATGCTCACTCAGTTGCAGAAGATGACTGTCACCCAGTCAGAGCTAAGTGGACACAACAGACGCAACAAACGTTTTCTCGGGGCTCTGCTCGGAGCTGCCGCTGCTGTTGGAACTCTATTCAACCTGGGGGTGACCAGCATTAACTCTGTGAGCCTGTCTACCCTGAGACAACACGTGAAGGAGATCCAGACTGAGATTCCCCAGCTGAGAGAACATCTCACGCAACAGGGCGAAACCCTACAGACTATAGGCAAATCATTAAAGGGCACCTTGGTGGTTCTCAACACCCACAGTGTCCTGCTGAACCAAACGGTGAACTCCATGAAACAGTTATTCTCTGTCATACAGAATGATGTTGCCCACACTCAGCTGGTAGCCTCCCTAATGTCAGACATGCTGCGGGAGGTGAGCTCCTCCATTGACAGCTTAGCCATGGGTAGGATTCCACCATATCTGGTGCCGCTAAGCCTAGTACAGACTGTGTTGTCCTCAATCACCACTCATCCACCTGACTCTCTTCAAGCCCACCTCGCCTACTCCCTGGGAGGGTCCATCCTGCTGCATGTCGACCCTGAACAGAGGGAGCTGGCTTTTCTCCTGAATCTACCCATTGTTGAATCCAACAACATTTATAGACTCAAGGACATTGTTAATGTTGGGTTTTGGCAAGGAAACACTCACATCACGATAAACACCCCAGATGTTGTGGCCTATCATGACAGCAACCCACAGCTATACCTGGCTCCGAATCTGCGCATGTGTACCCTGACCAAAGACATTCACTATCTCTGCCCCAGCAAGCCATTCCTTCGAGACAACACGGAAGGAATCTGCGGTCTGCAACCCATGCAGAAAGACATGGTCTGTCCCGCTGAGGCCAAGCCTCGCATCCAGGTCACAGAAACACGAGCAGAGATCGTGGGAAACCAGTGGCTTGTCAACACTCCCATCCGAACAGCCACACTGACTTATGACCAGCACGACACTGCCACCCGTGTCAGCCTGCCCAACCAGAGTATGTGGATTCAAGTACCCAAGGGAGCCATCCTCCACCTAGGTGACCTGGCACTATACCATCTCCCAAGTAAGGAATACCAATCCGAGATAGAAATTCCAGCCTTCTTCAGGAATCAGAATCTCACCCTGGAACCTGAATTGGAACTGAGCATTGAGGAAGGGGGGTCCCAGACAATCGACATCACCCCACTCGACACGGCCCTCCAAGCTCTGTCCCGCCTGCCTGTCCTAAACAACTTTCCCGTTGCACGGTCCTGGACCGCCGCCGACACGGCACTTTGCCTCGCCACAGCAGTCGGGTACACCCTAACCCTTGGCCTTGCCTTCGTCCTGTTCAACAGAGTCAACGGGGTGCAGAGGTCCATGAACAGGTGCACCGCTGCCCTTCCTCGGACCTTCAAACAGAAACACCGGAAAAGAGGGACCCGGGCAGAGACAATGCTGAACCTGACCAAGGTTACCACTCAAGCTGAGGACCCACAGGCTGAGGACAATTAGAAACCATCTGACCATCATGATCCACCTGTCCGACCATCATGATCCACCTGCTGTCCGACCATCATGGCAACTGTTGTCTGACGATGTTTCCAGGCGAACTTCGTCAGCCAAAAGGGGGGAAAAGCTGTAGCGTCTGCTTAGGATCATTGATGATCGTTTAGGATTTACATTGTAGAGAACCTTTTAGCCTTTTGACATTTGCATATAAATTACAGACCTGGCCTCACGTTCTACATTTATATGGGTGTTTAATGGTCTATGGTTCCCTCCTCACTCTCACGAAGATGCTAAGCAGATCAACTCTTGTCTCCCCATTGGACTTCAAAGGCATTCCATGAGGGAGGCAATCACCAGCACCAAGCACCTCAGATCCTTGGTGGCTGGCAGACTGTTCCCAATACACATAACGCACACACATAGAAACCTTTTTCTTTATTTAGACTATATTTAACCAGTTATAAATGTACTTGGTATATGCATGTGTTGCTTGTATGTTTCTATGTTATATTAGCCCAGTTAGCCCTCGTTATTGGTACTAGTTAATCTCTAAATGCGTATTTTCAATGTATGAATGTATCTCTGGTTTAATACCTTCTAGATGTTTCATTCTTGGTATCAAAACGATCTGCACTTTATTTTCTGAACAATGGTGTACACCATGTGATTAGAAAATGCATCATACTGTTTGTACTATATTGTGGGTAAAACTGCATCAATTCCCCAGGCCAGCAATAAACATGCAAATGGGCCATAAATGGAGACAAAGAAAAGTTCTCCCGCTCAGCAGTCCAAACTTTGTATTGGCCAATTCACCCAAAGGTGGGTGTGGTAGGGAAACTATCAAAAGACCCTAACACCAACCCATCCATGCTCAAACCCTTCGAGACACTCTCCAAGACTCATCCCTTGAGTCAATCTTCTGGTAGTTTATCTTCAAGTAACTTTGTCGACTCGCTGTGGATTTTCCTATCTTCGAACGAACTAGAGAAAACCTCCAGAACACCTAAAGGAATTCATCGAGAACTTCCATTGTCTACCGCATCAGGACTCTTGTTCAGCAACAAAGCCAATGCAAGTAACCTTTACAACTATTTAGATGCGCGTTTTAAGTTGAGCCCCTGTTTAAGGTGATTTTGCTTCTCTGATGATTCTCATGTGGTCGCTGGTTAACTGATGCTAAATACTGCCATTCTTGCCTTCTCTCTCTCTCTCTCTCTCTCTTTTTTCACTTTCTTTCTCTATGTATATGTACACGTGTTTTGCTTAGTTAGTTGTATGTTACCTGCAGTTCCATTTATTAAATTGCATATATTCACAATTGATGGTCTCCGTGTGCTGCTCACAATTTGAAGTCACTGAATATTTGATCTTGCTACATGCTACATTTTGAGTTTACTACAAGTTAAGTTACTGCTAGTACTAACTGAGGTAGGAAATTTATTCTTTCTTGGCCAGAAAGTAACCTTTCCTAGAATTGATGAATGATTATACTGTCTATTCGGTGGACGAACAGATCAAATAATTGTAACGTTAATTCTGCTACAGTTAATTCTAAGATCTGATTAAATATTCATAATTAATTATAACCAGTTATAATTAATCATAAATATTTCCCTTTTGAGCTAATTTGTTACACAGCACTAGTTTTTATCCCTTGGTCCAAGGCCTATGATAGGCTGTCCTACCTGACTGTCAGTGTATGTTTTTGCATGCCTCCACACACCCTGCTCACGCAGACATGATACATTCCAGACCAAGAGAGAATGGAAGGAATTCTTATTGTAGTATCATGTGCTTTGTACTGTAATGTTTTCTCATGGGTGAATGAGACATAAAGTAATCTGACAGCCTTGCATTTAACCCTCCACCAACTCCGTCTCTCATCTTGTCACTAGTTAGCCTCTCGTCTGTGCACATTCCTGTGTTTTGGAGAAAGATTTGCAGGAAGGGTGGGATCACTACAGAACTGGCTTTCGTATGATAAAGGGAAAGCCTATTACAAAAGACTGACTAAAGGCAACCAGTCACAAATGACAACTGAAAAAAGTCATTCATTCAAAAAGTCATTCAGTGAATGAGAGTTGATATGAATGACAGTGACAGTTGGTCATGGAACTTGGTGATGTTGGTTTTTCATGCAAATGAAAGAAAAAAAAAACCCAACAGCTCTTGGCAACACATTCTCACTCCCAACTCGTCACATATTGATGCTTGGTCAGGACCATTTGGTATCGGTTTTTGACTCTTAAGGTACCCCTTTTGCGTCACTTTTGGATGTGCAGGGTCCTCCATTGATTTCAGTTGTTTGCCTTAATTTAATAGTTTGCATGCATTTGTAAAAAATATAAATAATTTTATGTAAATTTATATTTTCATTGGAGCACCTAACCCCACCCCTACCCTAAACCTACCCACTTCTGAACAATATAAAACACATAACAGGCAAATATAAGTACAGTCACAGGTATTTATTGCAGAAAATGACCATAAACAAGCAGTTTAAAAGCATTACAAACAAGTTGCGTTGTAATCCTTGTCTTCTGGAGCCATACGATATCTTTATGTAAAGAGAAGAGTAAAGCACAAGGTATAATTGCTGAAAATGATCCTGCTTAGGGTTGTCAGGTTTTCACAAAAACCAATTGCTACTCAAAACTAGCCCAAAAGTAGCCCAATCGTGTTTCCCCCGTTAAAAATCGTGTTCCAGGGTGTAAAATACTCGTTTTTTGGTGGGGTTCCTCTGGTAAAATTAGCATTCCAGGCACTAAATATTATGTTATTGGGGTGGCTTCAACCCGCAGACATGAAAAACAACCTGCGGCAACAGTGTTAAAGTGCTCCTATTATGCCTTTTCAAATATGATCTTTCATGTAGTGTGTCATGTAGCTGTATGTGAACATAAACTATCTGCAAAGTTGTGAAGCCGACAGTGCCCGATAAATAAAGTTATTGTCGATCAGAAACAAAGAGTCGGCTCACATTTGCCTGAACGAGTCGTCAGAAATTCGAATCTTTTTCTGTTACGGCCATACATAACGAAGTAACACATTTGCATAATGTCCGCCCACGTTCTATGTCGCGAACAACTTGTTCGGTGTGAAAGCCGCCTTGATGCATTATACAATGTTTAAGTTTACAACATAGAGGTGTGCCCGGTTCGCTTACATAAGCAAATTGCCAGCACTTTCCACGGTAGACCGTACTAACAGTTATGGCAATGGGCGTTTTGTTTTCCGACACGCTGTACACGGCAGACCAATCATAAAGGACTGCGCCATCTGACCAATCACAGCAGTGAGGGCTCACGGAAAGGAGGGGTTTAGAGAGACTGATTCTTCGAACTGCTTCGCACAAGTCGTTTACGAATCATTTAGAAATGGGGTAAAATTAAATATTTTTGGAGAAAACTGAAGTGTTTTTTGACCTTGCATACATGTAAACCTGTTCTGGGAGTCTATTAAAACAATATTAGCAACCTTTAAAATGGCATAATAGGAGCACTTTAAAGTAGCCCAATTCCATGGGAAAACCACAGACTTGGCAACACTGATCCCGCTCAACTAAAGGAGAAGTCCACTTTCAAAACAAAGATTCACATGTAATGTACTCACCCCCTTGTCATCCAAGATATTCATGTCTTTCTTTCTTCAGTCGTAAAGAAATTAAATTTTTTGAGGAAAACATTCCTGCATTTTTCTCCATATAATAGACTGATTTGGTGCCCTGATTTTGAACTTCCAAAATGCAGTTTAAATGCAGCTTCAAACGATCCCAAATGCGGTTATAAATGATCCCAGCCGAGGAAGAAGGGTCTTATCTAGCCAAACGATCGGTTATTTTCATTTAAAAAAAAACAATTTAAATACTTTTTAATTTCAAACGCTCATCTTGCCTTTCTCTCCATGAACTCTGTGTATTCTGACTCAAGACAGTTAGGGTATGAACATCTCGGATGACATGAACATCTTGGATGACAAGTGGGTGAGTACATTATTTGTAAATTGTTGTTCTGGAAGTGGACTTCTCCTTTAATGCGCACACATCTCATTCAAAAGATACTCCCGAACATTGGCATGACGCAGTCGGTCCCGAGACACACAAGAGCCAATGGCATTTCACAACCAAGACTTATGTAACGCTTCTTCTGGTGGCATTTTTTGAATTTACGTAGACTGAGCTTTGTGGCAGACGGAGACGGCGTCTGTTCCTCTCTTAAATCAATTGTTTTGCCTCTGAAGACTTGGAATATTCGTACTTTTTAAATAAATAATGACTGTAGCTGTCTCTGCCTGTTATATCTTGTGTTTTATTGACAAATGGTAGGTTTAGGGGCAGGAGTTGGGTTATGTGCTCGTAAATGTGTAAATAATGTAATGTAAATAAAACTGTTGTGACTGTGTACATTGAAAAATCACACCCCAACATATATGCAATAATGGCAATATTATTACCTAAAATATATTAAATCATGACGATAAAATTCCCAGTGCCTTTTGTGTCAGCATTATGATGCCAAGGGTTTCTTATTTAAAGCAATGAAGGTCGAAAAATGCATGTCGAAAAATGATGCTAAAGGGTCCTGACCAAGCCTGAATATGTGACGAATTGAGAGTGAGAATGTGTTGAAACACTACACTAAAACCTAATACAACTCTCAAACCTCTTCAAGAATCTAATTAGCAAAATAATCATGAAGTATCCAGTGTTATAAAAAAACAATACGACTTAATCAGTGTTGTGATTAGTGAGTCTTTATAGTATCATGTTCAGTCTTACTTGTCACTCCAGGCACCGTTCCACTCGGCCATTCCCCACGGATTCAACACTCTCACCAGTCTCACTGGTTTTCCTTGGCATGATACCTGTTAAAACATGACACTTTTGAATTCAAAAGTCTTATAATAAAACTCTTTAAACCCTTATCAAGGGCTGCTACTAATTCTGTGGGATGGCACCACCGCAGTGTAAACTCAGAATATGCCACACTGTAGGTATTTCAACACAGAACTGAACTGGCCATACGCAATGTTTTGAGTTCACTGAAGTACAAACATTATTTCAAACTTCTCTTGCAAAATCACAGACTTGACGTAAGAGAGAGCCTACAGAGGAATGAATACTGTACAAAGGACATGCCACAGGGTGGGGCTCATATGGAGCTAAAGGCAATTAGTAAATAAACACTGGTGTATGCTGTTACAACAGTGATTAACATAAGAACAAAGCGAGTATGTTGTTGCTGAACACCTTTTTTTTTATATTATAAGCCTGTCAGTATGGATGGATCATAATGATAGATTATGCTATGAAAATGATGAAAATCAGCCTTATGCTTAATGAAAACATTCATATTACAAGTGAAGACAGGTTTTAGAACATAGCCTTGAGGGCATTACTTGGGAACTCAACAAAAAGTAAAGTGCAATCTATCTATCTATCTATCTATCTATCTATCTATCTATCTATCTATCCTTAAACACAAATTGTGAAAAATGTCAACGTTGAATATGCAAATGATGATTTGCATCATCATGATTTGTATTTACTTGAAGAAATTTTGTCAGCTTTACTTGAATTTTTTTTGTTCAAACAACTAAATTGTTACTTGTACAAATTACTCAATATAGTTGCGTGGAACCACTTGACAGTCTTTTTTTAAGTAAGTCCAACAAATCATTTTTTTGAGTGAGTGCAGACTTACCTTAAAAACCCCCGTGACTGTATATGCATGGCCTTGAACAATACCATTGGGTAATATATTCTCAGATTTTTCCTGACATGGTATGAAAAACAGACATATCATATTAGCAATGCTGCCAAAATGAAATACATAGCAGGTAATATATGTATTACATTGTTCCCTACATCTTACATTGTTCACAAAAATACTCAGAGTTTTCATTGAGATTCACCTAACAAAATGCTTCAATGTTGGTGATTTAAATGGTCATGATGATTATATCTTTTACAGTAATGAAGGATCACGCCTGAGGTCACTGCTTACCCCTTGACGGGAGCCACAGGCCATCAGAACCTGTGTTTTGGCTGCACGATCCATCAGGCTCCACAAATCAATAGCTGGTTTTTCTAGTTCAAAGTTTACGTGGACGCCACCAGTGAAGTCCAAGAGAGCCTCAGATACATGACCAGCGTGCATGTCAGCGTAGGAGCCACAGACCCTGCAAAAGGAATTCTATATATCAAGTATATACTACAGTGGACCAAACATGCTGTTGTAAAATGTAATGACAAATGCTTTTATCTGTAAAGCAACTTTGAAATCAGGTTACATGCAAAACACGTACTAAAGGCCATAAAGTTTTTCAATAAACAACTATATAATTTGAAACTATAAGAAGAATAATTTTACCACAACATGCTAGTACCTACTTGGCATAAGCTTTCTCCAGTAATGCAGGCCAAAACTCATTAGATGTTTTTGAATGAACAAAAATGAGTTTTCCATCGATTGTTGGAAGTTTGTCATCAATGACAACATCAATCCATTTCCCAAACCGCCAGAACTATACAAATTAAGCACAACATAAGGCTTAATGACGGATGTCATTTTAAACAGTATTCAGTCATACGGAAAAGATCAAAGAACTCACTCTGAAGTGAAATATCCCTGCATAATCTTTACCAAATGACTGGTCAGCTGGCATAACCTGGTGCATGATTTCATTCATAAATGTTAAAGCCCCAACTGAAGCAAGAAACCAGCAGTTTCCTGAGGTAAAAAAAAAAAAAAAAGATGATATATATAAAGTGACAAAAGGAGAAGTTCAATTCCAGGACAAAAATTTACAGATAATTTACTCACGCCCTTGTCATCCAAGATGTTCATGTCTTCTTTCTTCTGTCGATAAGAAGTTGTGTTTCTTGAGGAAAAAAAAATCAGGTATTATCTCCATATAATGGATTTCAATGGTGCCCCCAAATTTGAACTTCCAAAATGCAGTTTAAATGCAGCTTCAAATGGCTCTAAATGATCCCAGCCGAGGAAGAAGGGTCTTATCTAGCAAAACGATTGATCATTTTCAAAATAAATTGACAATTTATATACTTTTTAACCTCAAATGCTCGTCTTGTCTAAGTCTGCGTGAACTTTTTTTCCCCGGTTCAATATGGTCAATACAGTTAGGGTATGTCAAAAAACTCCCATCTCGTTTTCTTCCCCAACTTCAAAATTGTCCTACATTGCTGCAGAAGTAGTGTTTACAAAGTGAACATGGAAAGAATATCAAATACCCTTTACATAAAAAAAAAAAAAAAATGTAGGATGATTTTGACGGTGAAGAAGAAAATGAGACAGGAGTTTTTCAACATACCCTAACTGTATTGACCCGAATTACACAGACTATGCATGCGCATACACAGAGACGAGACAAGACGAGCATTTGAGGTTAAAAAATATATAAATTGTCAATTTGTTTTGACTGATTGTTTTGCTAGATAAGACCCTTCTTCCTGAACTGGGATCATTTAGAGCCCTTTGAAGCTGCATTTAAACTACATTTTGGAAGGTCAAATTTGGGGGCACCATTGAAGTCCACTATATGGAGATGATACCTGAAGTGTTTTCCTCAAGAAACATAATTTCTTATTGACTGAAGAAAGAAAGACATGAACATCTTGGATGACAAAGGGGTAAGTAAATCATTTGTAAATTTTTGTTCTGGAAGTGGTAGATATCGTTCAAAAGCCAGTGCCTAATGGAGCATATATAGAAATGGATAAATAAACATACCTAAATAAGGTCCTTGGGAATAGTCAAACCTCGACACCCCCTGTACAACGAGCTGAGGGTCTGACACAATTTTCTAAACAGAGAAAATACAATGAAACTTGGCCCAAGGATTTGGGAATACTAGAAAAAAATACATTTCAGATTCATATAATGCACTTTGGGTCTGCTTTCAAGACACTTGCAGCGTCTTGCCATAGTTGTAAATCAAAAGTGCTGAAAAATGTGACAGGTGAACCTGTTCTGACAAGCCCTAAGAGAAATGTTGCAGTACTTTGACAATGCTTCTTTTAAACAAGTTACTGAAGGTCTGAAGATGGAAATCCAATACAGGTAACTTACTGATGGCCTCAACCACTCGATTTTGTCCAAATCCAGTTTAAGTTTCTTATTTGGGTCAATGGAGCTGCTGTCTGGAGGGAACTTGCCATCAACAAATCTCTTGTTATTGGTGATGAAGCTCTTCTTCAACTCCTGGTAGTCCTGATCCAAGAATATAAAAGGGTCGTTGAGAGTGCCCGTGTTGTCTTTTGTGGTGGTTTCATTCCTGGGGTTCTTGTTTACATGTGGTGGAGGCATTTTGTTCAGTTGCAAAAGTGGTTTCTTAGGATAAACTATAAAGAAAAGCAGATAAAGATGTCACGTCTGGTCAGGTGTCACAGCACTATGTTATGCTATGTTTGTTTTCAAAGCCCTAAGAGATAAGGGACTTTAGACTTGTTTGACCTGTTTGGGAGTTAAGTCCTGTCCCTTTGTAAGACATATGAAGAGTTCAGATGCAAAACCAGCTAAAAGCCATCTTGGTCAAAAATGAGATAATGATACTGAGTGAATGCTCCTGACACATACTATACGTCTATCAAATATTTTTACTTCAAACTCGCTAAATTCCAGCCTCAGCCCAATCAGAAGTACCAGTACTTACATAGAAATCTATACAAAGTAGCCAGAAAGAAATGCTCATTTCAAAGAAATACATCAGATGGATTTAGAGGCTTTTGCATCTGAACTCTTCATATATTGATAATTATTCAGAGACACACACTATAATTAGTGGATAAACTCAGTTTTGGAAGATAAAAATAATATACTTTACCTTCAAAGATAACAACTCACCTAAATGAGCAGTCTTCTCCTAGTAGGTTTGACTTATTCTTCTTGTTCTACCCTAGGCTTTGGAAATCTGTGCTCCGACTGAATGATGTTTCAGGAAGTGCGCAGTGTTATGTGTAAAAGGCTTTGTTTTGCATAGTACGTCACTGCACAGGTGTATCATTGCGCAAAGTAAATGAGATTCCAGATTCCTCCCACCACTGTTACACTGTTATAATTACATAACAATAAATTACACCATATATAGCCTTACCTATTGGTAAACAAGAGCATACTGTTCATATAATTAACTTAGAATGAAAAGCAAATGTTTATATAATAGATAATAGATAATTGAACATGCACTGACTAGTCCTTGATATAGTTAAAATTATATATGAGCGGAGTTGGGGGTAACACATTATAAGTAACGAGAGTTATGTAATCAAATTACCGTTTTCAAGTAACTGGTAAAGTAACGCATTACTTTTTAATTTACAAGAAGTTACTTTTTTAAATAAGTAAAGCCAGTTACTTTTTTCCCATTTATTGACTGAAAGCTCTCCTACCCCCGTGTTGAAAGAAATTGGGAGTAAGACGTTACTTTTGTCCTAGAATAAATGTGAACATGCATTAATTCATCTCACTCACAAAAAACTAATTTAGTATTCCTCAAAATGAATAAAAACAGTGAAATGCAATTCAGAATATGACGCAAACCAGCAATAATTAAATGTTAATACAAATATGTATCTATATCTATTTAATCCCATTTTATTAACCAGTGTCTTTGCTGCTGAGCTTCGATGATCCAATTCAACCAAATGAATAAGCAAAATTTTTTGTTTTAAAAATGTTTTTATTGCTTAAGAGTGTTGAACTTCTTCTGCGTTCTGCTGTACAGATGATCCAATTCAATCAAACGAATAAGCAAAAATTACTCAAGAAAAACACATTTGTTCTTTTTTGTTTTTATTGCTTAAGAGTGTTGAACTTCTTCTTCTGTGTTCTGCTGTACAGAAGTGAATTTATTTTTCCTTCAGCCTTCTGGTGTGAAAGGACTTTTACATTAGCCAAAAACAGAACTTTTTATATTAAAAACATACAAGCAAGCCCTGCCCAGATTTAAAAAGTAACACAAAAGTAACGGAACACATTACTTTCCATAAGAAGTAACTAAGTAACTTTTGCACCTGAGACTTAATACAAGCCCATTAACCACTGAACCCAGTCCATGCATTATTTTAAATTAATGTTTAGAAGCGGAAACAACATGTAGAAAAGAGAACTAGCTGTTAGGTTTATATTACAAACATTGGAAATTTGAAACATAGTGTTTGTTTGCACAACATTCTGTTTAGATAAATGCATTAAACAGTAATGCATGTCACAACAGGGTTCTAATTTCTTTTTTGGGTTTCACTCTTTGTGAAGATGGACAGCATGAACTTTGCAGACTCATTAGGATTGAAAGTGGATGGTACAATGAGATACTCTCCTGGTTGAAGCTTGAAGAATTTCATCACATGTCTTGCTTGGATGTATTTCTCAGTAGCTACCACAGGACGTTTACTGTAGAACTTGGCTGGAAACTTCTCATCTTTCATCTAAAGGAGAGTGAAATCCAAACTTAATTTAGAGCTAAACATAGCTAATAAAGTAATAAAATATTTGTATATTAGATTTTACTTGCCTCTGGTGGTATCTGTTATGGTAGAAAATAGAATAATAACACACCATTAATAAGTGGAATCCAAAATAGTTGTGTTCTATGACTTTCGTTGATACTGACCAGATAAACACTGAAGCCAATGGCGTAGTTAGAAACAAGACTTCTGTATCTGTTCTCATGTTTCTGCATTAGAGACACTAATATGTTTTCAGGACAGTGGCCGCTAGCACATTTGTCATCAAGCTCCTCTATCCTCACACGAAACTGAGGGTTTGTCCAGAAAGTCTCTAAAACACATATAGAGAATCAAACCTGTGTAGTACACATATACACACTAAATGCCCAAAAGTACACCCATACTTTTAAGATTAAAAGACTACTTTTAACATATTAAGATTTCACTCACTCATCACTCACTCGTATTATAGATATGACTTACCTTTATTGTTGATGCAGCCACCAGCTGTAGTCCCAGCATCCCAGCTGCTATAATAGCGTGTGGAAGTCCAGCTGTGGTTGGAGTCCAGAAAATCAGGACTGAGGCAACAAATATCAATGTCCCTAAAGTTTTCAGTGAAGTCCTCCATTGACATCCTACAGTAAAATATGTGTTACTGAAAACATTTGATTCTTGTTTAATGCAGAAAAAACTATTTGAAATTACAGTTAATGCCCACCAGAACTCCCCATCAATGGCTGATGAACGACACTCAGTTTGTTCACTTTCACTCACATTATTCCACAATAACGACCTAAAAGTTGAAAAAAAGCATATATTATAATAATAGATTGGATTTTGTTATGGCATAATCACAATGACTGTGCAGAACACTCAATCTTAATTCAATTTAAAGTCAATTTTAACATTAACAATTTTAATATTATTTATTTATTTATTGTGCCAAAGGTATTACGTTTGTGATTTTGTTCTTGTTTTCCTCACCAAAACAATGTCATTTCCTAGAAAGATGATGATGATGTCATTAAAGAACTGGCTTTTGTTCATTAAAGGAACAACCTATTATTAAAGACTGACAAAGGCAGCCTGTAAACAAAAGAAAACAAAAGCTGTCTTTTGTTGACAGGTGAACGCTGCCGATATGAATGACAGTGACCGTTGGTGATATAAATCATGCGAATAAAACAACAAACTCTGTTAGTGTGAACGCCTTTCAACAGGATTGTAATTCTGTATTTAAAACATATAGGGAAAAAACTATACACCGATCACCAGTTATTCATTAGTATAATTTTCATTAGTGAAAAATAAAACACAACAGAATATTT
The DNA here is from genome assembly GCA_012976165.1 of Labeo catla. NCBI lineage: Eukaryota > Metazoa > Chordata > Actinopteri > Cypriniformes > Cyprinidae > Labeo > Labeo catla. The sequence continues at coordinate 2,262,960 of VONZ01000032.1, read as the reverse complement.
TAAAATCAATTTTATAATAGGTGGACATGACATGTCAAAAATGTGCAAAATTTGCCCCACTGTTCACTTGTTTGTGATGATAAAGAATCAATAAAGAATCAGTTTAGTCTGAGACCAGGCTCCCGGACAGCTGCTGCTCATCTGCATGCTCGTCGTCCTCATCAGGGTCTCGACCTGACTGCAGTTCGCCGTCATAACCGACTTGAGTGGGCAAATGCTTACATTTGATGGTGTCTGGCACTTTAGAGAGGTGTTCTCTTCACGGATGAAACGGTTTTCACTGTACAGGGCAGATGGCAGACAGCGTGTATGGTGCCGTGTGGGTGAGCGGTTTGCTGATGTCAACATTGTGGACGACGAACATAGGTGCATTTTATTGATGGCATTTTGAATGCACAGAGATACCGTGACGAGATTCTGAGGCCCATTGTTGTGCCATTCATCCACGACCATCACCTCATGTTGCAGCATGATAATGCACAACCCCATGTTGCAAGGATCTGTACACAATTCCTGTAAGCTGGAACAATCCCAGTTCTGGCATGGCCAGCATACTCACCGGACATGTCACCCATTCAGCATGTTTGGGATGCTCTAGATCATCGTATACAACAGCGTGTTCCAGTTCCTGCCAATATCCAGCAACTTCACACAGCCATTGAAGAGGAGTGGACCAACAGTCCACAGGCCACAGTCAACAACCTGATCAACTCTATGTCAAGGAGATGTGTTGCACTGAGTGAGGCAAATGGTGGTCACACCAGATACTGACTGGTTTTGGGACCCCCCCAATACAGTAAAACTGCACATTTTAGAGTGGCCTTTTATTGTGGCCAGCCTAAGGCACACCTGTGCAATAATCATGCTGTCTAATCAGCATCCTGATATGCCACACCTGTGAGGTGGATGGATTATCTCGGCAAAGGAGAAGTGCTCACTAACACAGATTTGCAAAAACAAAAGTGTTGCGTTTATAATTTTGGCCAGTGTAGTATATTAATATCCCAAAGATACCAGGATGTTCTACTATTTCCATGCACACTTTAATGGCTAATATAGCACACAACCTCTTGCGCTTTGGAAGACGAATCAATTCAGAAATACAAACACACACAAAAAAAACATCTCTCCAATATGGTAGGAACATGCACATAGCTATGCGACAAAATGGTTTTGCGATGTAATTGTGTGTCACAAAACTAGCTTATTCTTCTGTTACACTCTTTTTTAACAAAAAGAGCACATATTTTTAGGGCATAGTATAGGTATACAAACTTGAATGCTGCACTAATGTTTGTAAGCTACCTTTGTTTACAAAACCTTGTTTAGGATACTAGCAACTTAATACTAAGTAACTTTAATTATCTCTAAAACCTCTTCAATAATTTGATTTAATATATTATCATGAATCTATTAGTTTTATACATCAATGTTGTGATTAGTAAGTCTATAGTTTAATGTGATTCTTACTGGTCACTCCAGGCACCGGTCCACTCGCCTTTTCCCCATGGATTTAGGACTCTCACCAGCCTTACTGGTTCTCCTTGGCATGTTACCTGTCAAATATACATATTTTCAGTTCAAAATGCTTAAAATTAAATTCTTTGAAGCCTTAATGTGGGCTTGTTAATTTTTTTTTTGTAGAATGTCACAATCAGATAAATACTGTCAAGTCACCTTTATTTATATAGCACTTGTGCATACAACAATGTGTCAAAGCAGCTTTAGTGTTCTAAAAAGTGGACAAATAGTAAACAGTCAATTTTTCAGTTAAAGTCAGTTCATCGTTGATTCAGGGATGTCATCCAGATCGGTTCAGTTCTCTCCCAGTACTGTCCACAGTTAATGCCTTTATTATGCCTTTTTTTATGATAGGATAGTATAGAACAGAGAGAAAGTGAAGTGGGTGCGATAGAGGGGGGTGGGATCGGGAAAGGTCCTCAAGCCGGGATTCGAACTTGGGACGCCCGTAGCACAAGTAGTCTTATGGTTTGTTCAAATGCAACTTTGCAAATCTAAACCATGCTGCCATGTTTTGTTTTGTTTTTTTAGACAGAAGAGGCTTTCTTCTGCTAAGCCTTCCAAACATGCCATTATTGTCCTATATTTTTCAAAGGTACTGTCATGAACTTTATCATTTTAACATGATAACTGAGGCCTGTAAAGTCTGAGGTGTAGTTCTTGGGCTGTCTGCCATGTCTCTAAGCATTATACAGTCTGATCTTGAGTTGAATTTTTTGGGACATCCACTCCTGGGAGGATCAGTGTCTGTTTTGAATGTCTTTCACTTGTGAATAAACTTCCTCACTGTAGAACGACAAACTTCAAATTGTTTGGAAATGGCCGTATTATTCTTCCCCAATTGATGGCAGCAACAATTGCTCCAAGATCATTGCTGATGTCTTTTCTCTTTGGCATTGTGTTAACACACACCTAAAGCAAACTGACAAAACTGACAAAAGGTGCTCATGCTCAAAGGTATTTGATTGGCAGTGCCTGACTGCTACTTACCTACATAATTCCTGTGTTAACATTAAGGGTGACTTAATTTTGTCACACGTGGCACAGGTGGTTTTATTTTCCAAATTTTTGGACCAGATTTTTGTTATGTCATGATACCGAAAACCATGGAATTCAATAGAGTGTCCTGACTTTTTCACATCACTGTCATGAATACTGTATGAACTGACTTATGAATATAAGCATAATTTAGGGGTGGGACATGTGCCCACCACTTTTTGCTAGGGTCGAAATTGTCCCCACCACTTTTTTGAACATATTGCGGCATGGATGTAGTAATGCTGATGAGACATTCATTTCTGTTAAATAAGATGCGATCTGGCACTGGAATCTTTTGTTTCTGAAATTCGTTGTGATGTTATTAGTGACGGAACATTCTCAATGCGGCTCGTGCTCAGTGTTCACACACGAGCTCTTAATCTATCGCTTCATGATGTTGTGGAGGCTATCTATTCATACTGATTAAAAAACAAAACAAAATACTGACATACATGCCCCTTCTCTTACATATTTGATTTTAATGAGGGGGAAAAATGTGCGAGGGCGGATTAGATCCCAAAAACAGAAATAATTAATATGTATCTATGTATTTATTCACTGACATGAATTATCTCTGAGCTAATAATACATATTATTACAGTATATGTAAGAATAAAACTCGTTAAAATCACGTTAAAAATTAGTTATATGCACTCCCCAAATCCACACTCCTGTCTTTTTAAAACAAAGTTACGCCATTGTGTATGAATCTTTGAATCTTTAGGAATTAGGTTGATTGGTACAAGCATTTACCTTCCCCAAACTGATGGGATGCTTGAACCAATTAGACATGAAATACATGATTGGTAAGTTTAAGAGAAAATGAGAACTTGGGATGTGACTTAAAGGAGAAGTCCACTTCCAGAACAACAATTTACAAATAATTTACCCCCTAGTCATCCACGATGTTCATGTCTTTCTTTCTTCAGTCGTAAAGAAATTTTGTTTTTTGAGGGAAATATTTCAGCATTTTTCTCTATATAATGGACTGATATGGTGCCCCTGATTTTGAACTGCCAAAATGCAGTTTAAATGCAGCTTCAAACAATCCCAAATGCAGTTGTAAAGAAGAAGAAGGGTCTTATTTAGCATAACAATCGGTTATTTTAATAAAAATAATACAATTTTTATACTTTTTAATGTACCCATCTTATGTTCTTTTTTGTTAAGGGTGTTTGATCTTTTTTGCATGCTCGCTTTGCAAAGACTGGGTTGGTGAGTTTTTCGACAAACCCTAACTGTCTTGAGCCAGAGTACACAGAGTTCAAGGACTGCAAGGCAAGACGAGCATTTGAGAATAAAAAGTATTTAAATAGTATTTTTTTTTTTTAATGTAAATAACGGATTATTTCGCTAGATAGACTATTTGTAAATTGTTGTTCTGAAAGTGGAGTTCTCCTTTAAGCTCATGTTATTCACAGTCCAAGAGGTTCCTCAAGTTTCCACTGGGTTTTACCCATTTGAGCTGCTCTATGGATGTCAACTGTGTTGTACGCTTGACACCCTTAAAGAGAATTAGTGCTGGTTGTGAGAGCAAAGCTCCATGCCCTGACATGGCTAAAACAGGAGAATTTGCTCCAGGCCCAGTAACATCAAACCTGGCTGTATAACAGGAGAACTCAGCTACTGGAATTTGTACAGGGGGACAAAGTACTTGTATTTCTCCCCATACTGACCTCTTAATTACATGACATTTAAATGACATTTAATTCTGTGCAGACTTACCTTGAAAACCCCCGTCACTGTATATGCATGGCCTTGAACAATGCCATTGGGTAATACTGTGTTTGCAGATGTTTCCTGACATATGAAAAAATGAAAATAAATATAAAAATATAGATAGAATAATGACACAATGATAAAATATGGTTTTATGTATAATCAGTGCTCTGCATTGCTCCTTACTGTAGATCGTACATTGTACATTTTTACTATTGTTGTTTATATTTAGTTCATATGTCACACAAACATGTCATATGCAATAAAAAGTTTAGACTGAGGCCATTGGAACCGCTTACCCCTTGAGAAGTGCTGCAGCCCATCAGGGCCTTTGCTTTGACTGCACGGTCCATCAAGCTCCATAAATCGGTGGAAGTGTTTTTCAGTTTGAAGTACACATGGACGCCACCAGTGAAGTCCAACAGAGCCTCATATATACTTCCAGAATGCATGTCAGCATAGGAGCCGCAGACCCTGTAAAAGGCATTGCAAATATGCTTATAATGTTGTATTTTTAAGGTTTAAATTCTAACATGATACATACAAAACATATAATAAGTGTCATAAAGTCTAATTATGGTGAAAGCATGTTCAATGAAAATAAAAATATTTTTTTCCCACAACACCTACTTGGCATAAGCTTTTTCCAGTAAGGCAGGCCAAAACTCATTAGATGTTTTTGAATGAACAAAAATGAGCTTTCTATTGATTGTTGGCAGTTTGTCATCAATGACAACGTCAATCCATTTCCCAAACCTCCAAAACTAAAAATTTGCAGAACGTAAGGCTTAGTTACTGATTGTAATTAACAAAAAAAAAAAAAAGTTTTCATGTTATGTTGAAAAAGGTCAAAGAACTCACTCTGAAGTGAAATATCCCTGCATAATCTTTACCAAATGACTGGTCAGCTGGCATAACCTGGTCCATGACGTCCTTCTGAAATGTTAAAGCCCCAACTGAAGCAAGAAACCAGCAGTTTCCTGAGATAAAGGCACAGAGTGTTGGGAAGGTTACTTTGGAATTGTAATAGGTTACAGATTACTGTATTTAAAATGTAATAAGCAGTGCAAGTTTTTAATACTTTATTAAAGTAATGTAACTTATAACATTTTATTACTTTTTGATTACTTTTCTAAATGTGTAATATTTTCAACTGGTAATCATTTTGAAACATGTAAACCAGGCAGAGTTAACCTTACAGTAGCACTCAACACTGATTACTGTCAGACTTTCAAAATCCTTCATCACTTGAATTAAGATTATAATAAGTAAGGGATAATATACATCTTTATTTTGCAATAACAACTGGCTGGATGTACATTATCCCACTTATTACACAGCTACCTTTCACAAAAGTAAATAATTAGACACAAAACACTGATCTGAGTTGAAATATTTGAACATGAAGCTCCAAGAGAAACTATCAAGCATATAGCGCCAACTTAAGTTGCCCGGATGAGTCTGTGTTATTAGCTTTTACCAGCTGTTACTGGGGAATAACATACTGTGTAATACAAGCATTACACAGAGCCATGTAATAATTTAATTTGAACCACAGCCACCACAAATTTAGACTTAACATCTCTTATTTACTTTAAGATCATTTTGAGGTTAAATACAGATTTAAAATCATAACAAGAAATAGTTTCATAGCTATGATACCGGTTTTGAAATCAAATGATTGTATAGTTATGACAAGAAAACAATTAATCTTAAAAAATAAAGTATTTGCATAAACCTAAACAGGAAATAAAACAGTTAGGAATAAGCATGAATCCTATTCTGTCCTAAACTCCTGAAACATTAGCGTCTCATTTTAGAGCAGTCAATGCAGTTTATGAAAGAAGTCAATTAAATCTGTGTGTGTGTACTTGTTTTTGCTACATTGTGGGGTCCAAATTTCCCAACAAGGATAGTAAAACCTGGAATTTTTGACAATGTTAAAAAATTATTGAAAAAAATAGTAAATGATGTTTATCTAAAAGTGTAATGATGCAAATATGTTTTCTGTAAGGGGTAGGTTTAGGGTTAGGGTTGGGTTAGGGGATAGACAATATCGTTTTGTCAGTATAAAAACTATAGAGGTCTATGGAAAGTCCCCACAATTCACAAAAACAAACATGCGTGTGTGTGTGTGTGTATGTGTGTATGTGAAAAAAATTCAAATGTAACCCCCTTTGGAGTCATTAACATTTTCAAAAGTAACTGTAACTAATTACAATTACATTTATTTTGTAATTAAATTATGTAATTCCGTTACATGTAACTAGTTACTCCCCAACACTGTTTAAAAGCCAGTGGCTACTGGAAATGTAAATAAATATATAATTAAACATACTGTACCTAAATAAGGTCCTTGGGAATAGTCAAACCTGGACACTCCTGTTACAATGACCTGAGGGTCTGTAACTATTTCCTAAAGAGAGAAAATAAATAAATAATGCAATAATATTTGGCCTAGAGATTTAATACCAGAAAAAGAAATGTTCTCATATAATGCACTTTGGGTCTGATTTTTTATGACACGAGATGTCTTTTCACAATAGTGAACCTGTTCTGACAAGCCCTAAGAAATATTTTATGACACTTGACGGCAGGTTATTTTCAGCAAGTTCTTTTCAATTCTTTCAAGCAGTAATGCCTATTTTGAAATATGTTTTAAAGTTACTAAGAGTCTGAGGATAAAAAGTCACTACTTACTGATGGCCTCAACCACTTTATTCGGCTCAGATCCAGTTTAAGCTTCTTCCTTGGGTCAATGGAGCTGCTGTCTGTAGGGAACTTGTCATCGACAAATCCTATTTTATTGGTGATGCAGTTCTTTTGCAGCTCCTGGTAGTCCTGATCCAAGAATTTTAAAGGGTTGTTGAGAGTGCCCGTGCTGTCTTCTGGGGTGGTTTCATTCCTAGGTTTCTTGTTGAGAGGAGGTGGAGGCATTTTTTCTTTTTGAAAAAATCTGTTTCTGTTTTTGGGAGGGAAAAAAAGGTTTTGCACATTCATAATTAATTAAGCAGATAATATGCAGATAAACTCAATTCTGAGGATATAAATGATATACTTCACCTTCCACGACACAATGACAGCTCCGTGAGTTCACCTAAATGAGCAGTCTTCTCTTTCGATGTATTCTTTTGTTCTGCCCTAGGCTCTTGAATTGTTAGACTGCTGTTTTTAGAAAAGGGCGCAGTGTTATGCGTAAAAGGTTTTTCCTCCCACCTGCAAATTGTGCAACAGTAATTTCTACCAAATATAGCCTTAAGTCTGAACATAACATGTTGGTAAACCAGTAAATGCTGTTTATATATTTAAGAATTAATGAAGAACTAGCATCAGCCTAATCCCTAAAAACATTGATATATGGGATCTTGAAAATATAGAAGCTCAAGCTATTCTCTTCAGTTCCTATCATATCCCCACCTTGCATTACTAAATTCAAGGATTACTTTAAATCAATTATATTCTGTACTTGTGCAAAAAAAGGGGGATATCAGGTGGTCCAAGAAGCAATCAGTTGAACATTACAGAATCTGTTCAGTATTACTATTAGCATTTGCACAAGCACCTGATTTTTTTCTCCATTTCTGTCACCGACTGAGTTTTGGATCCTTGCCGTTGTCTCCTCTGGCTTGCTTAGTTGAGGACACTTAATTTCCAGTGATATCGTTGACTTGATTGCACAGATAATATTTGAACTGAACTGAGTTGAAATATTATTCACTGAATAATATATCACTGAACTGAAAATTGAGTGTTTACTGTTGTCCTTTTGCATTATTGACATACTATTTTCCTATTTAATACTGTAAAGATGCTTTGACACAATCTGCATTATTAAAAGTGCTATATAAATAAAAGTGACTTTCATTTTAAAGCCATGATTTATATTTTATAGACTTAACAAATAAAAATCAAAATGTTTCCAAGTGCCCCAAACTGAAATCATTGAATTACACCATAGTATACTCAAAGGAGAAACTGTCACACCTGCCTCAGGAATGTTTTAATAGAAAACATTAATAACACTTTATTTTAAGGACAGATTCTCACTATTAGTTGCTTATTAGAATGTCTATTACTAGCATACTGGTTGTTTATTAGTATTTATAAAGCACATATTAATGCCTTATTCTGTAATATCATATTTTAGATCCCTTAGTCCTACCCCATACCTAAAATTAACAACTAATTTACTATTAATAAGCAGCAAATAAGGAGTATTTAGGAAAAACTCTTAGTAAATAGTGAATATGGGTTAATCTCAAGTGTTACAAAACTATTACTAGGAATCTAATAATTAAATAAATAGATGTTTTAAATCTAAAAAACTTAATTGTATTATTATAATTTTTTTTTCTGAATGTCAAAAGGAATTTCAAATTATGTCTGAGTCCTGATGTAGCTCCTTAAGTTATTGTTGTAAGTTATAAGTTATGGTTACTTAAGAAATTATGAAAGATTTCATTAATAATTAGAGTTAGTTAAAGTTAGTCAAGACAAACTTTAAGTTGGCTTGGGAAAGCCAGACCAGAAAGTTTGAAAAAGTTTGAAAAGTTCAAAAAGTTTGAAAAGTTTAAAAAGTTAAAGAAGTTTTAAGTTTGGATGGTTTTCAGTCTGAAATAGTTTGAAGTTTAAAACAGTTTTAAAAGGTTAAAGTTTGAATGCAGTCTGTCAGATAGACAGATAGATAATTAACATGTTGTTAGTATGATTCTGACATTATTAGTAAGTTACTAACATGTTGCTAGCATGTTTTTAACATGATTAGCATGTTGCTAGGATGTTTCTAACATGATTAGTAAGTTGTTAGCAAGTTGCTAGCATGTTTCTAGCATGATTAACCAGTTACTAGCATGTTGCTAGTCTGTTTTCTAACACAATTAACATGTTGCTAGCATGATTAGCAAGTTAACATGTTTCTAGCATGATAAGCAGGTTGCTAACATGTTTCTAACATGATTCTAGTATGATTAGCAAGTTGTTAGCATGTTGCTAGCATGTTTCTAGATGATTAGCAAGTTGCTATCATTTCTAGCATGATTCTAACATGATTAACAAGCTACTAACATGTTGCTAGTCTGTTTTCTAGCATAATTAGCATGTTGCTAGCATGATTAGCAAGTTGTTGTCATGTTGCTAGCATGTTTCTAGCTTGATTAACATGTTAGCATGATTAACAAGTTGTTAACATGTTTATAGCATGATAAGGAGGTTGCTAGCATGTTTCTAACATGATTCTAGTATGATTAGCAAGTTGTTATCATGTTGCTAACATGTTTCTAGATGATTAGCAAGTTGTTGACATTTTGCTAGCATGTTTCTAGCATGATCAACAAGCTACTAACATGTTGCTAGTCTGTTTTCATAGCATGTTAACATGATTAGCATGATTAGCAAGTTGTTGACATTTTGCTAACATGTTTCTAGCATGATTAACAAACTACTAACATGTTGCTAGTCTGTTTTCTAACATAATTAGCATGTAGCTAGCATGATTAACGAGTTGTTAACATGTTTCTAGCATGATAAGCAGGTTGCTAGCATGTTTCTAACATGATTCTAGTGTGATTAGCAAGTTGTTAGCATGTTGCTAACATGTTTCTAGCTGTTTCTAGATGATTAGCAAGTTGTTGACATTTTGCTAACATGTTTCTAGCATGATTAACAAGCTACTAACATGTTGCTAGTGTTTTCCAGCATAATTAGCATGTTGCTAGCATGATTAGCAAGTTGTTAGCATGTTTCTAACATGATTAGCAAGTTGTTGTCATGTTGTTAGTATGTTTCAAGCATGATTAACAAGTTGCTAGCATGTTTATAGCAAGCTACTAACATGTTGCTAGTCTGTTTTCTAACAATTAGCATGTTGCTAACATGATTAACAAGTTGTTAACATGTTGCTAGCATATTTCTAGCATGATTAACAAGTTTTTAACATGTTTTAGCATTATTAGCATGATATTAGCATGATTAGCAAGCTACTAACATGACTCTAGTTGCTAGGGCTGGCTAGTGATAGATAGATAGATAGATAGATAGATAGATAGATGGGTTTGAATGAGTTTAAATGGATTAGAAATACAGTACATAGAAGGGAAGCTCTCAGTGGATTCTGGGAGTTTTGACAGTTGGAGTTTGAATAGTCTTGGCTCATTTGAACATTCCATCAATGTCAGTCTATGGGATTTTTCCCAGTTTTAATCGTCAGTTTTAGGAAAATTGCAAGTCCGTTCAGTTAGAAAAGATATAGCAACTCGAGTCAGACCAGTCTGAAGATCTGGGCTGAGTTTGGAGTTTGTAGAGTTAAAGCTCTAGGAGGAGATACAGTCAGAAAGTTTAGTGTCAGAAGAATAATAAATGAAAGTTTAAATAGCATTTCAGTAAGTTGGCTTTCTAAAGCCAACTTAATAAACATATCTACTGTACACTTCAACCACAATTTTGCCATCTCAAAAGTAATGCATTCAATGACCCAGAATGAAAATGGACAAAACTGACCTCCTGTAAAAGAGGCTGCAACAACACAATCACATGATTACACGATTGAATCGCATTACTTTTCTAGCATTTTCTAAAGGTTTTTAAAATTTGGTATCAACAAAAGTGCTTTTTGTTCATTTCAGAAAGTGTTTATTTACAGATCACACTCAGTTCAAAATCCTCTGGATCAGTATGTAAAAAAACATTTCAGACTTTTGCCAGTTCAGCATTGGTGCAATCAGAACCATTCACTTAAACTTGTTTGTCTAAAAATACACCTAAGCTCACAAAGGATTAGTTCACTCCAAAATCTTCTGATAATTTACTTACCCACATGTCATCCAAGACGCTCAAATCTTTCTTTCTTCAGTCAAAAAGAAATTAAGGTTTTGAGGAAAACACTGCAGGATTTTTCTCTACATAGTGGATTTCAAAGGAGACCAATGAGTTGAAGGTCCAAATTATAGTTTTGGGCTCTACGTGATCCTAGAGGAATAATGGTCTTATCTATCAAAATTATTGGCCATTTTCAGAAAAAAAAAAATACAAATTTCTATACTTTTTAACCACATATGCTCATCTTGCACTAGCTCTGCAATGCAAATCTGCGACTTCACGCAGGCCACGTGTGGCTAGTTCTTCATCTTGTGTACTTTTGTTCTTAAAGGTAGGGTGAAAAATGCATCTCATTTTCTTCTCCAAACTTTAAAATGGTCTAACAACGTTTTACCTTTTTTTGTAATGGTGCATGACTTAGTCTTTGCACTTTCACTTTGTAAACACTGGGTTGGGCTGGTGACCTTTCCAGCCAGACTACGCAACGAGGTTATTAATTACATTAATGAGGTTGCCGACACACAGCCAGTGCAGGACAAGCATTTGTGGTTAAAAAGTATAGAATTTTTTTTTTTTTTTTTTTTAAATGACCAATCATTTCACTAGATAAGACCCTTATTCCTTGGGTGGGATTGTGTAGAGCCCTTTGAAGCTGCACTGAAACAGCAGTTTGGTCCCCTTTGAAGTCCGCTATATGGAGAAAAATCCTGGAATGTTTTCCTCAAAAATTTATTTTTGACTGAAGAAAGACAGACATGAACATCTTGGATGACATGGGGGTGAGTAAATTATGAAGAAATATTAATTCTGGAGTGTAAGGCTGACCTTAGTAAGCACTTAAAAATAGTTTGTATTCATATGGTTCAGTGTCAAACATCTGACTAAGAACACCACAGTCCATTGAAACACAAACACACAAAACATCCTCGCCATTTCAAACAGAAGAGCACATAAGGCATTCAATGGAGTCTTCGGCACAGGTGGAGAATGTGAATATCAGGACTGTTGAACTCAGGGTCTTGTTTCTCAGATGGGATCTCCTCCGACTGGAACTCTTTCAGAAGTAGCTGTGAAACAGAGTATTACATGAGGAATAAGACAACAGCAGATTTAGCATGGGAATTGGCTTTTTACTCGTACAATTAAATATAAAATTAACACACCATTACTTGGAGCTAAAGGATCGACTTGTCTAACACACCCACTAAATATGACAATGTGACGATTTAGTTTCATAGTTTGATTCTCTAACCTCAAAGAATCTCTTCTCTATCTCAGGATTGACACCAACAGTGCGCTGCTCATAGCAACAGATGATACACGTCTCCGGTCCAGCCAAGAGTTTCAGAGTCTCCACTAGTGGTTCCACTGACTGTGAAACATTAAATATTAATATTTAATAATATTACTGACTGACACTATTAAACTTAGTACTGTTAACTATTTTGCAATGTAAAGCTAACTACAGCTATATTAGCAACAAAGGTTTTAGATGTAAGAAAAGTAAATACATCATTGTGTAATATTCATTGGTACAGTACCTGCTCATAGTAGATACAATCAGCCATCAGAATATAATGAGGATGAGGCAGAAAATCGTCGACATTTCCTCCCCTTTTAAATGGAAAATGTTTTATAAGTTGTCATTATTTAATCAGTTTTAATTAAAGAAACTTTCATTGTAAAGAGGCATTTATAAACTTATTTTGGTCTGAAACTAAATGTTAAATTTTGGTTTATTTTGGTATAAAATTTTTGTGCTTCTAGAATGTAATTAATAAATAGGATTCATAATAAAGGATGACAAAACAACCCTTTAAAAATATCCTGTAGAATAAAATGTAGTACAAACCATTTCAGTACCTTGGCTGTGATTGAGCCTGTATGGATGAGATGCTGATTTTTCTTAATATTTAGTTCAAGGAGAGGCTGCAGGTCTTCCAGATCTGTCACTGTGACATTTGCCCTATGTGTGCACATTATTCACGTTATTAAAATACTTTTAACTGAACCACATTTGTGCATACTACTTAATATCAGAACGAAGAGGAATCACTCAAAATCCTGCAAGTTTCATTCTAAATAGATTTTTTTGTTGTTGTCGTTTACATGACCACATCTTGCCGATTTTCATTTAACAGAGGGATGAGTCATATGACACAGCATTTAGAACTCACCCCAGACTTGCAGCTACAAGACCCACGAGTCCTGTTCCTGCACCCAGTTCAATAATGTTCTTGGAGGACCACGCACTAACACCAGACTGAACACTGCAAAACTGTTCCGTTTCGAGGTATTTTGACAAGACAATAGCAGCGTCCCATACCACACAGCCCACATCCCCTTTGCTACACTGATACATTCTTAAAAGAGACCCGTCATTTTTTTCTATTTCTCTAACAAAATAATCTTCTGAATTCTCGTCAGCCGCCATGTTCTTTTCAGACTGGACCAGCATTCTACGTCACGCAACTACGTGACATCTGATTCGCGAATCTTTTTTTTTTTTTTTTTTTTGAACAGGTTTTTTCACTGATGGCAATTTCCTTATAATACTGATGTTGAGTATTTTTTAATGTTAGGTATTTTAGTAACTATTTAGGTGAATTGACATTCAAAGTTTACACCTTCACAGAGTAACAGTTACTAGACAAATAATGTTTTCCGGAAATACTTGAGAAAACGTATTAAAGAAAGAAAGAAATTAGTTAGTTATTTGACTTTTGGAAGCCAAGCACGTGTTTGCCATAAAGGACTACCTGACTGTTATCAAAACTATTGTCGTACGGTAAGTCAGACGAGTCTTAGGCTGTTTGATTCGTTATACTGTTTGTACTGGTTTATCTACAGTGATACTTTTTTTATCTGAGTAATTTTAACTGGTAATTATAATCGTTCCATTAGTTTTGACAACAAGAGATGGGCCAAAATAAAGTTTATTTAGTCCAGTGGCGTACAAAACTTCCCGCACTTTTGTGCTGATGCTTGATCAATGCCAGATCATTTTCAGACAAACATAAAAGCTAGTCTTCTGTAATCCCAGTGTTATATATATATGTGTATATATATATATATATATATATATATATAAAGCTTCCATTTGAGACGCAGTTTAGAGTTTTCTGTACCACATTGTCAACACATATTTGTGACACGTACATTTGTACGTTGTGTGAACGGTTTTTGGACTACTGTAAATTAGTAATGTATGGTGATCTGTTGCTGTTCTTCCATATATTGTAGCTTTATATATTGCCACTAGATGGCAGTACAGACTCATTCACAGCTTTGTATAAAACGCAAGAATTTCCATTTTTAGTTGAATATACAAAGGCATTAACATCAAATTTAGGTAAATAAGGGCTCAAATTGGGTCTCAGACTATTATCTGACCTGGATTTAACTTAACTACAGAATTTAAATTTTTTGTTGAATTTTTGGTATTAACATCAATTTTAGTTTAAAAAAAGCTAAAAATTTCGTCTCTTAGACTATTATCTGATATGGATTTAGCTGTATGCTCAGATTCAGAGAAAATGTAATCATTTCAAGCATCCCTTACATAATCTTCTCAACATACTAACTTTGATGTGGTGGTATGACCCTGAACTGTCCCCGCTGACACTAACACCTGGACTTAATGCAAGATTTTGACTTTATTGTGGCAGTTGTAATGCTTGTTTACCTTTCACATTGCATCTGTACTTCTAACCTTTGCATGTTCTGGCCAGGTAAGTTCACCTTTACTGAAATTCTTTACAAGAAAACTGGACCATCACTATTATTTCCCAACTCATGTGCAATGCCAAAACAAGCAAAAATGTTAGTTTTTCATACTTCTGGCTTCTGGAGAGTGAAGAGATTGACGGGATCGTTGGATTCTGATACTGCGAAAACATTTACTGTTTACAAAGCTCCACTGCTACTTTCTCGCATGTTCAGCAGAGGAACTAGTTTAAGATCAGCAGTTCTCCACTGTGCTGGCTGCAATAATTACAATATTCCACTTATCTCCATACATCGTTATCGCTTACCTTCCAGCTAGCTGCTTGCTGACACTCCTTTTAGTGTTGTAGAATAGATAGGAGAGCTTAGCGAGGCATTTTAGTCTTAGCAAAGCCACATCTTGGCTTGGACCCTAGATCAACAACACCTTCATTGTCAAGAGGTTGTATAGACACTGTACTGTGGGGATATTTTGGGAACATATTTCCCTCAGTGGTTCCCAACCCTGTTCCTGGACCCCCATGAACACGTATGTCTCTGTATTCAAACGTCCATGTTTGCAAGAGACTCTGGAGGGTTTTGAATTCCAAAAAGGAGAGGTATATCAAATCAAGAGCATGAAATCTGTAATATTTTCAGTTTTCCCTCCTGTTAAAACATCTTTTATCTAGGCCCATCTATGTGGCTCCTGCCTAGCTCATTAGCCTACAAAGTCACTTGTCAGCTAAGCTGCTTACTCATTTTCCTCTCATGAAACTGACCCAAGCATTTGAGTCTGCTTGCTGGAGATGCAGGGTGCTGAGTGAAGCTTTTTCAGGGGGTAGTTATTTCTTTGGTGTCAGCTATTTAAATGCCTCCTCAGTTGTCACTTGTGCATCACCTCCTGCGGCAACATTAAAGTTAAATGATTTCAGAATTTTTTTTCTTCCACTGGTGTATTACATTAAGTACTATTAGGGTTATTAAGATTTGAAACCTGAAGTTTACATTGATCAGACAACATAAAAACCACTGACAGATTAAGTAAATAGCACTGATTATATCATTACAATAGCACCTATCAAGAAGTGTAATACATTAGGAAGCAAGCGACCAGTCAGTTTTTAAATCAGTGTTGGAAGCAGGAAAAACGGGCAAGCGAAATGATCTGAGTGACTTTGACAAGGGCCAAATAGTGCTGGCCAGACGACTCAGTCGCAGCATCTCCAAAATGGCTTGTGGTGTGTTCCCGTTATGGTTAGAACCTACCAAAAGTGGTGCAAGGAAGAACAACTGGTGAATCCGGATCAGTGTCATGACGGCTCAAGGCTCACTGATGCATGTGGGAACGACTGCTAACACATCTGGTCTTGAGAGCAAGTAAGAGCTAGTTGTTGGCTGTTAAAAATAGATACATATATTCCTCAGATGAAAGTGAGTAGGTCAAATAGCAAAATAGTTTAAGCCAGATAACATTCATTTTGGCACATCGCCAAAATATGTAGAAGCTAGCCTTGTTTCAACAAGCAGCTTTGAAATACAGAATTTTTATTTTCAATGATCTGAAAACAGTCCACATGCACTACAATTTGAAATTTGGATAAAATGGGTGCTATTCCACAGACAGGACAATGTACAGAAGATGCAAGACTTTGTTAATAGTAGGTTAGTAAAGTTTGTATTTACATTTATGCATTGGGAAGACACTTTAATCCAAAGTGACTTACATTGCAATCTATCCATTTTATAAGTTCATGCATTCCCTGAATCAAACCCATAACATTAAAATTGTTAGTGCCATGTGCTACTGTCTGAGCTTAAGAAACTCTTGAGCGTCACTGACACATTTTAAAAAAGCAGACATATGATCCTTGGAATTCATATCATATGGCTTCTCCAAACAGATGACCAATACTTACAATACACATGTACACTTATACACTTGACTGGATGCCAGATTGAGGTTTTAACTTTGTATTTTTTTACTTGTTTGGATTCATTAAATTAGAATTCTCTCACCATATCAAAAAAAAAAACAAAAAAAAAAAAAACTACCAATTAATTTCTAAATGTTTACTGATTTTTATTATGCAAGCAATATCCTTTTTCTTTGAGGATTAATATTAAATAAATATATGGGAGCTTTTCATGCATATATGGGTGCTTTTTATACATCCCATAGTTAAATCATGCCTCCACGCCAGATAATCCAGATCCAGCCCCGGACACCAGATCCTGTCAGAAAATGTCTGTTTTGTCTAGTAAAAGAACAACTAGACAGCAAAATTGTCTAACACCCAAAACCCTTTAACAGGAAGTCTTGTTGAATAGTCTTAAGCCTTCTGCACACAGCACGATTTTAGCAATCCTATAAGATCATTGCTGATCACACTGTGCGACATGGATCTAATAAACTTGGGTAGGACATGCATGTAAACTGTACGATGATGACACCTATTGACTCTTAGGCTACGACGCACATTACTATAGAAGAATAAAACGTCATCAGCATGTGCTAGTGGTAAACAAAAAGAGCATAATGAATCACACTTTGGCGGTTGTAGTTTTTATGTGTGCTGGAAAAAAGTGGAAGCCGTGAAAGAGGAAGGAATAAGAGCTTGAGGTAAGCAGTTTTAAGGTTCAGCGCCTTGTCACATTGGTTTCGTGTTGCATTTTTATTGGCTGGTCAGTAAATGCGGGTCGTGGCAGCAAATGACCAGGCTGATCATAGGCTATCTTTGGTTGCAAGACCATGACAACAGACATACGACATAGGACCACAGATTAGGAGTCACGATCACAGAAATCTCACAATTGTTTCGCGATGCCAATCTTTTGTCTGGGATAGCCGAAAATCGTGCAGTGTGTAGAAGGCTTTAGTTGCATATGTTGCAATGCTCAGTGTGAACGAAAAATTCATTTTATTTATGTGCTGTGAGGATGACGTAATAGAAAGGTATCGGGGCCCTAAATATAAAGATTTGATTCTTGGGAGACATAGCAGAATATATTTATCTGACTCTTACTATCTGTGGAAAGTTACCGGTTACGAGATGTTACCTTGAAGGCTGGGGAAGAGATATAAGTTGGAGTGAGCTGGGGCGGTACCTTTTTAAAAGGTAAACTTTTGTAAAATTTTAGGTGCTAATATGTACCTTTAAGGTACCAATATGGACCTTTTAGATACAGAAGTGTACCTTTTGAAAAGGTACCACCAAACTGACAGCTTTTGTACCTTTATTTCTGAGAGTATACAATATAAATGACTAATAAATGAATGAATCAATTAAATGAATATATGAATGGTTAAAATGGTTAAAATAAACTATTATATGATGACACAGATATATGATTGGTCTCTTGAAGCAAAACATAAAAGTTTGCATTTGAGGATATTTAGATCTTTCAGTCTCCATTCTGCTCAGGAGTTTCTTGAATAAATCTGTTGGGAACAAAAAATACTATAGATCATAGAGCTCTTATTTCAGTTTACTCTAAACATACTATATGGCCTTAAACTAAAGGTATTTAGGGACTTTGCCAATTAGACTGTAGCACAACTTACTCAAAGTGTGTCTCATTCTTTGAGAAAATGGACAGGATGAAGGAGGCAGTTTCACCAGGATTCTTTGTGCACGGTACAATCAGGTACTCTCCCGGTTCCAGCCTGAAGAATTTCATCACCTCTCTACACCAGTCTAATTCATCAGTCTGTGCCACAGGCTCTCTGTCAGTGAAGAACTCAGAAGAAAACCTCCCACTTTGACTTCTCATCTAAAAGAGAATAATAAAACGTGTCTTTAGTCTATTTAAAAGAATGAATATACAAAAAAATCTTCTTGAAAGGACCATAAGAGTATAATGTTTAGGTTGATTTTAACTTGCCTCCAGTGGTATCTGTGAAAGTACAAGAGAAAAAAAAGGTAAAACAGCTATAATCAGGCGCACTTCTTCCACTCCGCAACCTCAAACCATGGCACACACAAATCTTTCTAATAAACCTAGCATTGTACATTATGAATACTGATGACTCTTGAGACTAACAGCTCATGCTTCTCAATTGTACTGTAAGTCACTTTGAATAAAAAGCATCTACCAAATGCATAAATGTACTATAAATGTTAATGAAAGCACCTTTAAACTATATCAGACGTACATGCAAAGTATATGCCAATACTGACCTCAAAAACATAGAAACCAATATTAAAATGGTCTTGGCTATTTCTGTTTCTCTTCTCATGGTTCTGCATGAGGGACACCAGTATATTTTCAGGACTCTGGCCCCTAGCACATTCCTCATTAAGCTCATTGATTTCCACCCGAAACTGAGGGTTTGTCCAGAAAGTCTCTGTAACGCATTAAAAAAAGATCTGTACATTTCATTTTTATGCATTATTTTAAGTTGTATCTTATTATACAAGCCGTAAGGTTATATATACTGTAAGGTTTTATTATCATTTTGCTATGCTGGAGCTGACTGATACTAGGGCTTTATGTGCAAATATATACACATGCATAGAATAATAATACCTGTCTTAATTATGTCACCACCTGCTGTTTTTCCAGCATTCCATCTGCCAAAATGTCGCTTTGAGGTCCAGTGACATTCAGCAGAACCATCCAGAAAATCAGGACATAGACAGCATATATCTATGCTTTCAAAAATTTTGGTAAAGTCTTCCATTGACATCCTGCAGTTAAAATATGTTTCTAAGTAAAATGCGATTTCACACTTTATATAAAGTGGTCATGCTCACCCAAAATGGTCATACTCACCAAAACTCTCCGTTATTTAAAACTTCATGGCAAATGTTGCGGACTTCCTCACAAACTGTGTCCCACAAGGGTGATCTGTAAAATTTCCAAATAAACATGGGTGCTAGCAAGTACAAAGATGTGAACTTTCACCATGTGAGGTGATATGTCATGATGTGTTCAAGATGAGTTTGTGAACGAATTTGGCTAAATTAAGATGTTACTGTAATTGTTACCCATCACACCAGTCTCCTTTCCACTCTTCTTCACCCCATGGGTTTAACAATCTCACCAGCTGGACTGGATTTTCATCACTCATCACCTGTTGTAAAAAGCCAGGAATCAATGTCAGTTGAAGAGATTTATTAAAAGTAAACGTGTATTAAATTGATTTTAAAAAAGAAAGACTCTCAAAAAAATAAAATAAAATAAAAATGTGTCTCTACTTATAAAATCTACAACCTTAAACTAAGGCACACAAAAAATGCCTGGGACACAACAGACGACTTTCAAATCTTAATCGATTTTAAAACCTTGGGAAACCACAGACATGAAGACAGTTTCAAACGATTTTTAGCCTTATAATCCTCTTAGCAAAATCCTCCAGAACAAAAACTGACAGGTAATGTGAGTACATCCCCTTGTCATCCAAGATGTTCATGTCTTTCTTTCTTCAACCATGAAGAAATTATGTTTTTTGAGGATTTTTCTCCATATAATGGACTGATATGGTGCCCGAAATGCGGCTTTAAACGATTCCAAATGCGGTTGTAAACAATCCCATCCAAGGAAGAAGGGTCTTTATCTAGCAAAATGATCGGTTATTTTCATAAAAATAATAAAACTTGTATACTTTTTAATGTCAAATGCTCGTCTCACTCTGACTGAACTGTTTTTTGTTCCGGTTCATGACAGTTAGGGTATGTTGAAAAACTCCCATCTCATGTTCTCCCTCAACTTCAAAATCGTTTTATATCACTGTTTTTCCCTTTTTTGTTAAGGGTGTTTGATCTTCTTTGCATGTTCACGTTGCAAAGACTGGGTCGGTACTTCTGCAGTGATGTAGGATGATTTTGAAGTTGAGCGAGAAAAGTTGAGTTTTTTCGACATACCTTAACTGTCTTGAGTCAGAATACACAGAGTTCATGGAGAGAAAGGCAAGATGAGCGTTTGAGATTAAAAAGTATTTAAATTGTATTTTTTAAATGAAAATAACCGATCGTTTCGCTAGATAAGACCCTTCTTCCTTGGCTGGGATCGTTTACAACCACATTTAGGATCGTTTGAAGCCGCATTTAAACTGTTTAATGCGGGGCACCATATCAGTCCATTATATGGAGAAAAATCCTGAAATTTGTTCCTCAAAAAACATAATTTCCTCATGGCTGAAGAAAGAAAGACATGAACATCTTGGATGACAAGTGGGTGAGTACATTATATGTGAATCTTTGTTTTGGAAGTGGACTTCTTCATTAAGACTACATTTACACAACAGCAATGTAAAAATCTGAAAAGTTTTTGCTTTGCTCACGTATACACGAAAACATTTTCAAAACGATTCGTGTTTACACATATCCACAAAAACTGCCAAAAACACTGTATTACGTATGCCATGACAGTAGTTGCCGTGCTGTTCGCGCTTGCCTTTACAATATACACATACTGCGCATGACGTCATCGTTTTCAAAGATTCTTGTATTGGGTGTTTACACGGAAACGATAATGGTGGCATTTTCAAAAACTTGCATTTTGAAACCCGTTTTCAAAATTATGCGTTTCAGTCGCCAAAACGCCATTGTCGTGTAAACGAATAGGGAAAACACATAAAAAGTTTCCTGTTTTTGGCTAAAAATCCACTTAACAGTGCTCTAAATGCTCACAGGAAATGCCGGTATTGTCACATTTTTTAAATGTCAGTACCAACTGGTACCTAAGTCAGTACTTTTGACAACATTAGTAGGCACAATTTCACAGTGACTCACGAGATCAGACGTGACTAGAGAAATAAGACACATAAAGGAAAATTGATGTTGTCAGCTGGTTCTTGTGATGCATGTTCTGTTGTACAGTGAAAAACAAAATCGAAAAATAAAGAATATGGGTGATGTTCTTTCTCAGCACTCTACTTTCGTGGCATTTTTGTGTTTCCCAAGTTTCAGTTATAGAAGCGTGAAACATCTGGTAGGTGACGCTTGCTCATTCTCATTGATTATCACGTGTATTACATCAGAGGCAGTGAGATCAAGAGTCATAAATATCAAATATGTTTGATATGATTTGATTTCTTGGATGCTCCGTCTTAATCAGGAGCAGTTAAATAATCATAATAACACCACACAATAGAAGATATTTTGGACAAAAAAATTGTTTGCGACAAGCCTCGAATTGCCCCTACTCTGTCATTGGTTTGCACTCGTTAGCCAGTCGGAGTTCTCTTTCTCACCGATGAGTTCTACCACCAAGTCAACATTCAGAATTGGCCAAAAAACAGCTGTCAGTGTCTGACTAGAGCCAATAGTGCAAAACACCCTGACATTTCCGGATGGCAACCATAAATCCTCCACCCAGCATCTCAATTTCTGACTACAAATTTGAGGTTGTACAAGACTTTGTGAATCTAGGATGCTCTATTAGAGCACACCAAATCCACATCTACAAGGCTTTTGTGGTGTGCATGCTCCTCTATGGCATGAACTCAAAATGCACGACCAGATAGTAGACTCAACACCTCAATTGCCTCCATTGCATACTGGGCCTTGAGGGAGAAGGGATCTCGTTCACATTCACCATTATCAAGCAGAGATGTATGCGATGGCTAGGTCATGTTGTCTGAATGGGGTATGGAGGAAGGCCAGGATCCAAACTATCAAGAGTTCATTTCTTTAGAGTTCATCTGCAGGGTTTGCAACAGAGACTGGCAGTGCCATTACAAAATTGGATTTTTTAGCCACAACCAACACTACTGGGGATCTTTATCCAGCTTGATCCATGGTCTTCTGAGACTGATGGATGCCTATACTAGTGCCCTCATAAAGGTAAAAAATGCTTCCAATTCCATTGTGTAAATGTGGCATTAACAAAAGCTGTAATCTGAAACTAACTGAAATGGATGCTTGTGTGGTCTTACCTCGTAAACCCCTGTCACAGTATAAGCATGCTCTTCAACTATGCCATGAAGTAACTCTTTTTCTTCAGGTGTTGTCTAACGATATACACAAAAAACAACAAATGTAAAATTTTATGATAGTACATAGCAGGTCATGCACAGTACATAACTAATTTTATATTGTATGAAATTCTGGACTTCTGCATACAATAGTCATAAAATTTGATCTGATTTGGTCATGCACAAATGCAGTCTGCTTTTGTCTTTATTTGACAGGATGGTAAAGGAAAGACAGGAAGCAATAGTACAGGAGATAGGACTCAAACTCAGCACTGTTGCATTACATTTCAGACCTTTGCACACAAGGCTATGGCTCTTTGTTTTAAGCAGGCTGAGTTTGACTGTTGTTTTGATATAGTGAAAAAATCTGATCCAGATTGTTATATGCTTTATGTTT
Source organism: Labeo catla (assembly GCA_012976165.1). Classification (NCBI taxonomy): domain Eukaryota; kingdom Metazoa; phylum Chordata; class Actinopteri; order Cypriniformes; family Cyprinidae; genus Labeo; species Labeo catla. The sequence goes on along the minus strand of VONZ01000032.1, from coordinate 2,239,846 downwards.
ATTATTAACCCTTATCATATATATATATATATATATATATATTCAGTCTGTGATATTCAGTCCTTGGAAAGACCTAACAAATATATGAAAATGCAGACCAGTGGAGCTTTCAATTCAGGATTTGTTGAGGTCTTTCTTACCACTGAATGAGAGCCACAGCCCATAAGCGTTTTGGACTTAAATGCACATTCCATGATTTTCCACAAATTATCAGGAGCCGTATTCAGTGCATAGTACATATGCGTCCCACCAGTGAAATCCATCAGGGCCTCGGATATGAAACCGGCGTTCAAGTCAGCATAGGAGCCACACACCCTGTAAAGACAGTTTATTTGAGTTCACTCCTCTGCATACTTGTAAATCAAGTAAAATTTCAGTTATTCAATTGATAGATAATAATCCAAGTAACTGGTACCTACTTTGCATAAGCTTTCTCCAGCAAGGCAGGCCAAAACTCATTAGATGTTTTTGAAGACACAAAAAGCAGCTCATCATCAAAAGTTGGAAGCTGGTCATCAATAACAACATCGATCCATTTCCCAAATCGCCAGAACTGTAAGATAAATTACAAAATGGGAAATATGACTTTTATCTGCTCAAGAAATTATAATGTGAAATTATTAATAAATATTTAAATAGTGAACAGCAATTATATTCACCCTGAAGTGAAATATCCCAGCATAATCCTTGGTAAATGACTGTTCAGCTGGTATGACTTGTTTTATGATATCCTTCTCAAAGGTTAAAGCTCCAATTGCAGACAAGAACCAACAGTTTCCTAAATAAATGAATAAAAATGTACATATCTGAAACATGTACATAATCTGTCAAAATAATGGTATATATCCCATCAAATAATGCATGATGCCGTTTTAATTGTTAAAGAGATAGTTCACCCAAAAATGAAAATTCTGTCATTAATTACTCACCCTCATGTTGTTCCAAACCTGTAAGACCTTCGTTCATCTTTGGAACACAAATTAAGATATTTTTGATAAATTCCAAGAGCTTTCTGACCATGCATAGACAGAATCACGTTCAAGGCCCAGAATCATTAAAATAATCCATGTGACATCAGTGGTTCAACCGTAATGTTATGAAGCTATGAGAATTTTTTGTGTGCAAAGAAAACAAAAATAAACACTTTTTCACCAATTCCCTCTCTTCCTGCTGTCTATGGAGGATCGTAAAGCTCTCGAATTTCATCAAAAATATCTTAATTTGTGTTTGAAGATGAACCATGATTTGGAAAGACATGAGGATGAGTAATTAATGACAGAATGTTCATTTTTGGGTGAACTAACCCTTTAAGAAGAGACATGAGTTGATATTGTTGTATATGTTGTATAATAGACATAACATCTATAGTATGATATCAGAATGTACTCAGACTTACCTAATACACTTCCCTGTGCATAATCAAACCTGGATATGCCATCTACAAATAAATTAGGGTTTGACACCAACTCCTAATAAGAGAACATTAAGGTCAGTTCCTTCAGTACCGAAACATAGACATACACAATAAAAAGATTTGTAATTCATAATTCCAGGCAAAGCAGTGAAAGCCATGAAGAATGTTTATAGACTATAGACAAAGAATTCTATAGTCTTTACATACGGATGGCCGCTTCCACACAACTTGGGACAAATCCACCTCATCCGACAGATCATCAAACAAGCCAATAGAGCTGTTGTCTGGAGGGAACAACTCGTCATTGTATAGTTTGTTTTCAGTGAGACAGTTCTGGTGCAGTTCCTGGTAGTCCTGATCCAGGAAGTTCAAAGGATTGGAAGGAGAATTCACATCATCTTCATTTGGGTTGTGGTGGTGGAATCCATCATGGGGAAGCATTTTTCACTCAGAACCCTTTTGTTGCATGACAAACAAATACAAACACATTTTTTTAGCTTAGCATTGTGCTTGTGTATCAACATGAGTGCAAGGCTATAGTTAATATACCCTTTGTAAGAGTACTTTATTTTAATTTGTCTGTTATATAGTCAAACCAAAATTTATTCAGACACCTTCAGCAGTTCTCACATTATAACAGTTTATTCGCTATAGTTTAGAAAATAGTATATAAAATATGATAAAAACTTAAAGTTAAACTGTGAACAAATTCATCTTTATAATGCCAGATAACTTTGATAGATACATCTGTAATGGATTACAACCAACCAAATTTCTGACAAATACAGAGTTCTGGCATGAAACTCTAGATGGTGCAATCTGATAGGTCTAACCCAATCTGACTTAATGACATCATTATCACATGGCACAGCTGATTGCTTCTCTCCTGTATCAGTAGCCAATGAGCTCACTGCTCAATTTTTAAATCCATAGCTTTTGATTGCTGTAGCAGTTTGCAGTGCACTTCAAAAATCCCTCACCTTCCCCAGCTCCACCAGTATAGCTCTGCGGAGTGATTCATGTGTGCTATGGGGTTATTCATATGTGTTATATGTGCAGCAGCAGTATTTCTTAGATTCTCACAGCAGCATGTTGTGGATGTATTAGCAGTAGCAAGTCTCGGTACTTCAGCAGTAACACTCGGTACAGATCTATTCCGCCAAGACCAACAAATACATTAACATTGTCATGTACACTACCACGCCAGTTCCTTAGAGAGTTGTCATGCCAGTTACCATGCAATGTTTAATTTTATTCAGTCTGTGGTGTAAAAAGGCTGCTTTAGCAATTAAAGAAAAAACACTTGACGAAAAAATGATTAGGTCCAAAGTGTTTGAATAATTTTTGGTGCCATTTATTATATATATATTAATAAAAAAAATGGAATAAAAATAAATAAATAATAATAAGAAGAAGATAAAGAAGAAGAAGAAGATGAATAGACCTTAAGAGCCAGAGCTGACAGACTCTGCTCTATAAAATCATAATTAATTAAGAAGCCTTATGTAATAACCCCAACAAACTTTCAGCAGGTTTTATACACCCACTGAATGCAAATTGTGGTCTCTACAGTGTGTCCAAAAGCTGACCCACAGACAAAGCACTTTTCCTTCCCTCACAGTCTCTTACTGTGAGGGAGGGAATCAAATGTGCTTTGTGTTTGTCTCTGTATGGGGTGACTTGAACTACAGCCAGTGAGATGTGAATATGCCGACACAGTGAGAAAGAAAAAAAAATTATATATTCTTTAGCAAACCTAGTGGAAAAAAATGCATATTTGAAATACATTTATTTTACTCTAAGTATATTACAAATACATTTACATATTTATGTGCTTAATAAAAATACCCTGCAATTGTACTTATGATATAATAAGCTGGTATACTTAAATTCTGCTAAATTGAACAACTAATTTTGTACTTGCACTAAAGATATACTTAAGTATATTTGATTGTGGTAAAGTGAAAAAATTGCGAGTATACATCAAGTAAACTTGAAATATATTGCATTTAAAGACTGATATAATACCGAGATCACACGATTCTTATTAATAGTGATATTTAAAACATATTTTAGGCATAATATTAAGAAATGTGCATTGTGCAATAAAGAAATACTCCAAATTAAGTTTAATTAAATTTTATATCAGTCTTAATTTTGCTTGAGAAACAAAATAAACTACTTATCTTCCTCAGATGACTCTCAATCAAATGCTTAATTGACTCAATTTCCAATAAGTAAGTAAGTAAATACATACATACATACATACATACATAAATAAATTTTAAAAAAAGCACACCTTGCACTACCCTTAAAGACAATTGGGTTAAAACTGTGTTCTCATTGTACATCTACTTACTCAAATTGCTAATATTCTGGCATTCTAATTGCACATGAGTTCAAAGTATACTTCCCTTTTCTGTGATCCACTCCGGCTCATGGTCAGTACATATGTGAGTAAACAAACTTACTGGTGTTTGTTCTGTTCCTGTCCCCACAAGTTCAAAAACAGGGTGCGACTGCAAGTCCACTTGGCCTTTTCGCAGAAGATACTAGAGCTTTTTCTTAAAATAGAATGAGTTTGATAAGCAAGTGATACAATGACAGTTGCTGCTGGGACAGCTGCGAAAATGAACACTGCAGTCTTCACTGTCTTGGTGATAGTCCCTCCCCCCATCCTTCACAAACAGCCAGACCCAATCATTCTAAAGTTTGAGAATCCTTTACTGGGATATACCGTTGCCGACTACATTGGGCACTGAAATCACTACCATCACTACCTACCTGTCACCTATCATGTTTTTTTTCTGTTTTATATTAATCTGAATGCATGAAACACTTGCAGAACCACTGCATTTGAATCACAATCCAAATAGTTTTTGATGTAAATTAGATTGTATAACTTCAAAATTTAAAGCAAAAACAGAACCAAACAAAAGCAACAAAGAATGAAAATGTACTTTTTGCCAGCAGGTGGGGATTAAGGAGCAATACCATCTAAACTTTCCTGAAGCCAGTCAGTTCTCCTCAGGAAATTCAGTGAAATTCCCCTCAGTGTTTAGGATTTTCTTCCAATATTGCGCACATTGTAAACCTGCTCTACCTGCTACAGTAATTCTCCTCTTTGCTACAGTATTTTCTCCTCTTGCATCATGAAGTTAATAAACACACGATTATAAAAGTATCTATTTTGTATAATATTTTAATAAGATTTAGGGTATTTTCATAATAATAAAAGATTTCTTACATTCTAAAATTCTAAGCAGGTGCAGCAATTAGCAGCTTATAAAAAAGTTATAAATGGAATGTTACAACAACATTATACGACCAAAATCCACATTAGATCGCAAACCCTCGATGGTGGTTTAAAGTGAGCTCTGAGAAAAACATACTACTAAACTCATAAATTGTCTTATGTAACTTATGTAAACAAACAGCGTCAGCCTACTTGCAAGTATGCGCCCATGCATATGTCATTATGCGAGGAAGATTGTGCTCCAAACAGTTGTTTGTGTGCCGAGAACCGTTTGTCTAGGCTGTGGATTAAAGGTAATAACTTTGTAAATAATGTTCATTACCTTGCACAGATCAATTGCTTTGCTTAAAGACCTCAATATATTGTCAGGAGCCACAGGAATTGATTTGGTGTTTACATGTTTTTTTTTTTTTTGTTTTTTTTAATGCTCAAAAAACAGCATCCACAGACGTGCAATGTATGAATTGCCTAGGACAATGGTTTCACCTAAAAATCTCCTAAGGATACTGTCCTACTGGAGAAAAAAAGTGACCTACTTTTTGGATGGCCTGAGGGTGAGTAAAGTAACAGCAAATTTCCTTTCTTGGCTGAACTATCCCTTTATGTTATGAAGAAAAAAATATATTTAGTGTGTAATAATAACTGCTATCTTGCATTTTATTCCTGACCCTGTTTTGGTGTAAAATATGAAGTCGGGAATCAGAGACAGAGTCAGCTGAAATCAAACACCTCTAGTAAAAGATAACTCAATTTGGTATGCTTTTCTGTAGCACACACTTGTAGTGCACAAACAGACACCTGTCAGGAAACACAGGCTCAGAAAATTTAATCATGGTTTATTGATTAACACTGTGCACAAGGTGAGTATATATTGTAACAATAATTGAGCAGAGAATGATGAACAGTCCAAAATAGGGTTATCCAGTATGTTGCTATAAATATTCAGTAAAGATATGTTTCTTGTCTTACAGAATAGAAGAGGCAAACATGAGGATAGCTGGAGACTGGAGTAACTAGCCAGAGAAAGTGAAGACAAGGAATCAACATCAGAGGTAAGATGTCTAGGTAAGTCATACGATATGTGTAGTAGTCCTTGTCAAGACCAGACACTGGCAGAGTGTGTAGTGCAGGGTTCCTCAAACATTGTCCTGGAGGGCCAATGCGCTGCAGAGTTTAGCTCCAACCCTGATCAAACTCACCTAACTATGATTTTCTAATGATCCTGAAGACATTGATTGGCATGTTCAAGTGTGTTTGATTAGGATTAGAGCTAAACTCTGCAGGAAAGTGGATCTTGTGGGCCAGATTTGAGGATCCCTGGTGTAGTGTTAAGATGATGAGTATGCACTGTAAAACCCAATAGTTTACCTTACTTAGTTACAATTAGTTATCTTTACTTAGTTACTATACTTACTAGGTTTTATTAAGTTACAGCTACTTTCAAGGCAAATAAAACAATTTACTTACTTGCTTTGAGTGATGTTTACTTAAAATATTCAAGTATCCACAAAGAAACCAATGACATTAATAAACCAGTGAGAGGCAGCAGTGCACTAATATGTTGCTAATGTGCAACGTGACAACAGAAGAAGAAGAAAAGAAAGTTTTTGAGATGGGGCAATTTTTAGTAGACTTTTCACTCACATCTTTCTTTCACTATTTGAAATCACTCATTTCCCAAAGTCATCTTGAATGTTGAATTTTCAATACAACTGAAATATTTGAGAGAACATCACATAAGCTGACTTCATAAATTAATGTTGATTTTCCTGAAAAGGTTTTTTTTTTTTTTTTAAATACTCACCATTATAGTGAATAGTGTTACTTTTGGTTGGGCACTTGGAACTTTGTTTATATTACTATAGTTTTCTTTCTGTTGTTGCAACAATGCAGCATGAAATCAGAGTTCTTTGATTTCAAAGAAAGAAAAGTAATAAATAGATTGCTTTTAGAAGGTGATCTATATTCTAATTAAGTCATTAGGTTGAGTGTTTTTCATGCTGATTAATGATTTTTTTTTACAATTTTACTGTTTTTCTTTTTTTTTATTAACACTATAAGAAGCTTTTAACTGCGTTGATATAATCTTTTAATATTTGGGGTAATGTGCGTGAGTCACACACAGACTTCAACATTCAGCATGTGAATCACAACAATGGTAACAACTCAATTTTATTTATTTTTATTAACTATCAATAACCATTTTATGAGCTTTTTTGTTTGTTTTTTGTTGTGCTACTACTGACACAAGACAGCAAATGAAATTGGCAAATACAAACAACAACAGTAAAGCAAAGCAATTGCATAATTCATTCATGTCGCAATGCACTCTGGGAGTCAGTGAGTAGATATACTAAGTCAAGAGTAAACCTAAAGTAAAGAATCAAGTACTCTCAACAGTTTTTTGTTAGTTACTACAACTCTTGTGTAAGTAAACTATACTAAGTAAGCATTTGTCAGTACAACATACTATTCCTATTTCACTTTACTTAGTTTTTTTAAGGTAATCAGTTTCCACGCTTTTTACAAGTAAAGTCAACTAATTACATTTTACAGTGTGGTAATTGAGGTGACGGTGATTAGTATTCAGGGGATGGTGCTCATTGTGAGGAATCCATGACAACACCTGCCTCTCACACAGCATTCAAGTACTTCTATGCTGCGTCAGCTGCTGGCCTTATGGGAATATATGCCCTTGCAGAACCTGGTGTTTAGCAGAACCTGATTTTACCAAGTACAACATGTTCCTCGATCAACATCTTTGTTGACCCTGGAACAACATTGTGATTAACCAGTCTGATTAAAAAAAAAACAGTTTTTGTGAAGTTAAGGTTTACAATCAGTGTTTGGTGCTTGTACATCAGTGTCATTCATCTATCATTTCCTCTGATTTTAGGGCTTACTCATGGGTAAGGTTAGGTTTAGGTGTAGGGATGTGGTCAAGATTAAATTTTGGATTAAAATGTTGTCTCCATGCAGACCTGCACAACGAGGTGTCAGGTGCATGGAGACATCCAAAGTCTGAATTTTGGGGCTTATATCTTAAGGGGTCTCTGAACTGTGTATAGCCACAGATCTAGGACTAAGCAGATGGCCTGCTCTATTGGCAACTCCATGGTGGTGATGGAGAGGCAAACGTAGCTTAATTTGTCATGGATCAAGGAGTCAGATAAAACTGTCCTCCTCGACACCCTGTCTTGTCATTGGTACTGTTTGGTACTGCTGTAGAGACAGCCAGGGACTGTTGTAGAGAAGCAAGATCGGATACATGGATACACACGTCACAGGCACAGATACCCACTCTGTCTGATTATAAACCGATTATAAAAAGTGGGAATGAGGCAATACTGCCCATCTTATTAAAAACAATAAACCAATTAGTAGCATTGTGCGAATCACAGCTTAGAAAGTGGGACACATGCAGCAGAATACCCCACCCTCTTAATTTTCATCTCAAAAGTCTAAATACAGGGATTAAAACCACTCTGTACTGTTGCATAATAGATATAAGAAGTGGGAACACACGAAGCGCCACTGCCCATATTCTATATATTCTCATATACTAACAAATACAAGACTGAATAGACTCTGCTGTCCCAATAATACAGTAGAACTCCCTTTCCCTCCCTTCTCTTTTAACAACCTCTTGAACCCCAACCTCCATGACTGGAGGGGAGGGAAAACAAAAAAGGGAACAAGAAAGGGGAACTAAAATAAAATAGTAAGAAATGTAATTAGTTGACCTCATGGTGTCTAATGCTTTTCTTAGCCTCTGTGACCTCCCTGAGGTCCTTCCCCTTCTTCAGTGAATCGAGGGTTTCGCAGCTATGCTTGCCTTCTGACCCTGCCGCCAGCTGGGCCTAGCAGCAGTTCGCCACCTGCAGTGAGAGATGTAGCGTTTACATGCCGCTGACTTAACGCTTGCGTCCCTGAACTTACGGACCCCCATCTCAATGCCAGTGCCGAAAAGTCTTGCAGACGAAGCTGGGGCATCAAGAAGAAAGGACCTGTCCTTCCCCTTTATGCCAAACTGGTTAGGTCACAAATTCAAAAGAGAGTGGCAGATGACACGAGCAACCTGCTTGCTCACATTGAGTGCAAGATCAGAAGAGCAGCAAAGCTCTTCGTTTTTGGCAGGAGCCATGCCTCCGCCACATTGGCGTCCTTCAGCAGGACTACCTGGTATGCCTGCAATACCGCTATGGTAGGCAGGGTACTGCCAGCCTGCCAGTCACCATGTATACCTTACCTACGAGCCTTGATGTAAATTGGCATGGCTTCGAGGGCAATGTTGGAGCCTTCCATGAAGATGCCGAGGAAGACAAGGAATTCCTCCACCTGAGGCATCTTCATGCACCACTGTCTTCCATCCCCTTCACATTAAGCATAGTTAGACTTGCTGGTGAAAGACAGGGCACAAAAAGGTTTCCCCCATGACCTCAACAGCTCACTGTGAAGTTCAGGGAGGAATAGAAGGTTCGGAAGGGGGGAACGTTTATGACCCACTAGAAAACGTCAATCGGAACGATCGCTGGGACCGCATTCCTGCGTTTCTGCCGACCAGTCCAAGCTGAACCTGGTGGTGGGGTGGGTCATCACATCCAACAGCTCCCCACACGCAGTTGACGAGGCGGAGGTGATTTGAGATGTAGCATTTGCCTCAAATCCTGTCACATCTAGCCCCTCGGAACTAGACCGGCTGAATAACCTGTTCTCTGCTGGATCAGAAGAATCCGAAGACCAGACTTGCAGAATCATTTCAAGAGCAGCAGAACTGGCAACCGAGGATTGAGAAAGGAAAAGACCCATCCCAAGCTTGTCAGCCAGATCCAACTGCGAACCCCACAAATGTAGATGCCGCTGTGTCTCGGCAGCAGTGGGTCCAGCACCACGGGGCGCAGACTCTTGGCTGCCATTCTCCCCAAACAGAGCCAAATGGGAGCACAGCTGTTTTACCGTGAATGAATCACAATGAACACAGGCGGCTCCCTTGAGAGCTGACCCTTCATGCACTTAAAACACCGGTCGCACTAGCCACGTTTACATGTACACTTTTTTTGTCATTCCGATTGAAAGATTTGGTGGACTGTTTACATGAGACGTTATCTAATCCGATATGGTGTTTATATGTGCTGGCGCCTTCAATTTTGGGACACGCTAATAGTGTACAATGAAAACAAATACAAATCACCAGAGGAAAAAATGCCAGTATCTGCAGTGATATTTTTAATAGCTGCTTGCATTTGCTTGGAATAAACAGACTAATATTTGAACCCCTTGCATTCATTTGAGCGCTCAGTCATGTGGCCAAAACACAACATATACTCACTCATAGAAATCATGCAGCCGTCTTCTTGTACCACACACAGAACCAAATTAATTTCTAGTTTGCAGTTTCTAATAAGCACAGATATATCTACCAGATAAAATGATAAACACAGTTATCGCTTGATCTCTGCCAGCTGATCAACACATATCATCATATCACCCTAATTTCTTAATGTTTAAGGGATAAAATAACATGACCCTCTGTAACGCAGCTCTGAAATGAATTGCATTGTGATACTAAAATGTTTAATTGCAGCCTACTTAAATGGAACAAATACACAATTTCTTACCAAGAGTTACTGAACAATGATTCAAAGCGTTCAATCTGTGATCGTGTGCAGACGCTGACAATCGCGAATGTGTGCAGTTGCTTTCTTATGCGTGCTGTTTTACAGGTCACTTTCGCTTTCGAAATCCATCACATTTAGCAAGGAGGGGAGAGGATGAACAGGGGGGCACAGCCCTCGAATGCCCCCCACCTTGGCATGACATCTGTTCTGCTTGAGGTAGATGCAAAGTGATCGGTTTAATGCGTTTACATGGCAAAATTTTAATTTTGTTCAGTTTATAGAAAGGTTTATCCCACCCCTCTCAAACCGATTACAGTTTCGGTTTAAGCATTTTTATTCCGATTGAGGTCTTTATATGGAGCATCTTCATTCGGATTGGACTTTTAAACCAATTGCAATGCTCCTACTGAAGACATTCCCCAAAGTGTCCTCTAGAGGACGCAGTGCGAGTTCCCATTCGTCGTTCCCGTAAGTCGTTATACTCTCTTCTCTGTCAACTTCTCCAGGTTTGGAAGTTAAGTGAGGTTATGCTCCTTATCATTGCCCATATTTTTAGATGTAGGTCATCAGCTTAGCTAAAGCTTTGTCTGCTTACTGGAAGATATTCCTCATCTTTGTCTTTGTTACATTTAACATATAGTTTTGGTCTTAATCTTAATCTTAGCCTTAACCTCTTCCTCAAGGACGTCAAACGAGAAAACATGTAGGGATAAATTAAACTGATTCAAAATAAATAAATAAATAAATACAATTTTTACTCAAACATATTGGAATGATCATGAAAGCACACAGAAAAATGTGGATAAGCATAAGAATGAAGAATGTTCTCCAAGAACGGTGTGTGACAGGCTTTACTCTAATCAGGGATTGTCTCCTCCTTCAAAACACCTATTGGAAAGAGAAAAAAAAATGATGACATGAGCTAATAGGCAAACCTCATGTTTCATGTATTCATGTATTCATGAAATTCATGTATATCCAACATTTTCTACTATATTTTTATTTCTGAAACTTTGCTTTCAAAAGATTTAAAATTCAGTTGTATTTTACCTTGTATTGTTTATGAAATGCCTTAACTAATTTGTCTTGTATTTATTATTATTTTTTTTTATTATACGAACTAATGTTGTTTAAAATACATGCTGCCATTTGATTATGAGATTATATCATGATCAAGCAATGACAACAGAGCTGTTGAACTGAATGACAATTAACAACATCAAGTTTCATGCTGCACCATACTTACTCAAAGTATGTCTCGTGCTTTGAGAAAATAGAGAGGACAAAGGAGGCAGTTTCACCAGGATTCTCAGTGCATGGTACAATCAGATACTCTCCTGGCTCTAGCCTTAAGAATTTCATCACTTCTCTTTGATATGCGAAACACTCTGCCACAGGGTTTGTGCGATCAAAAACTTTCCTCTGGCCACCTTCCACTTGCTCGCCTTTCATCTAAAAAGATATGCAATATGAAATTAAAGGTTCTGAACCTTCAGAAAGGTTCTGAAGACTATAGGTAATATTTTCTATCAGTTAAATTTATGCATATTGTTTATGTGCTTTAGGAATAAATACGAACTGAATTCTTTACAACTAACTATGCAATGATAACAACAGAATAAATGCTATAACTTTATATAAAGTAAATATTTTCCAGGTAATATTTTATCAAGTTTCTTTAGCTTTTAGTACAATTACAGTATTAAACCATAATGATCTGTCTAGACTAGTCAGTACTAACCTCAAAAACATAGAAACCAATATTGTAGTATTTTTGTTCTTTTCTGTGTCTTTTCTTGTTGTTCTGGATGAGAGAAACCACTATGTTTTCAACATCCTCATGAGGACAGGCCTCATTAAGTTCCTCAATCCTCACTCGAAACTGAGGGTTTTTGCAGAAAGTCTCTGCAACACAGCAAAAGAGTAATAAATCAAATCCCGATGGGGTGTTAAACAACTGTCATCTGCACTCTATTAATGGATGAATTTAAATAACAACCCGAAATATCAAAATTGCTTGTTCAAATATTAATTAGAAGGCCGCTGGAGAACAGAAGAACAACTTTACACATGTAAATCCATAAAGTGTAGAAAAGTTAGTATGTTTCTCCCATTATGTTTTATGAGTGTCATTACTAAAACCAACATTTGCACACACATACACACACATATGTATTTTTTTTCTTTCATTTCTAATATTACTAATAAATAACTATATCACTAAACATATATCTACCCAATGTTTGTATGGAACCACCAGATGTATTTTCAGTCCATTCGCCAATACAACGTTGTGATTTCCAATGACATCCAGAGGATCTGTCCAGAAAATCAGCATACAGGCAGCAGATATCCAGGCTTTTAAAGAATTTGGTGAAATCCTCCACTGACATCCTGCAGTACACATAAGTGATCCTGAGTAAATCAAAGCCAATATGTGATTCATATCTGAAAAAAAAATGGTTTACGCTCACCAGAACTCTCCATTGTCCAACACTTCATGGCACTTCTTACTTTCCGTCCCACTTACAGTGCTCCACAAAGGTGATCTTAAAGAATTACGAGTGATATAATGGTTTAATTATACAAAATGTTTACAAATAGCAACTTTCTGCAGGACTTGTGAAGTTGTTATTCAATACATGAAAACAACACTTACTCGTCACTCCAGTCTCCAGTCCACTCTTTGCGTCCCCAAGGATTCAAAACTCTCACCAGCTTAACTGGGTTTCTATTACTCATCACCTATTCAACAAAACCAAGACTAGCACTGTCATATTGTTGTTGTTTTCTAGCAATGAAACCTTGATCTATAAATGAAGATATAATTTTCTGTGGTCTTACCTTGGAAACACCCGTCACAGTGTAAGCATGACCACCTACTATGCCGTTGGACGGACAATGTTTATGTGCTTCCTGAAAACACACACACAGCTCATGCCATTTTTGTTTGTTTCAACATTTTTAGTTCTTAGAAACACTTCCGTAAAGCTGTATTTTCCAGTATTTTCTAAAAACAGTATTTATGACATTAGACCAGCAGTGGCTAACATTGGTCCTGGAGAGCCTTAGTCCTGCAAAGTTCAGCTCCAACCCTAATTAAACACACCTGAAGAAGCTAATCAACGTCTAGAGTTACTGGAAAGCTACAGGTAGGTATATTTTATTCAAGGTTGGAGCAAAACATGGATCCTGCAGGTTGGAGCAGGACTGTGGCTCTCAAGGACCAACTTTGGCCACCCCTGTGGTAGGCTATAACGTTTATGAGGTTTGTTCTACACAGCAATACTCATCAGATCAATTTTTAATTTGCATTCATAACTTATTTTACATTTAAAAGTATTTATTTAGCAGATGCTTTTATCCAAAACAACGTACAAATTCAATTTGCCACAGAGCCAACAATATTCATAGTAGTGATACCAGATGTATTTGAAGGCTAGATTAGGAAACAAACTAGAACGGAGGTGAAATGCAGGAAAAAAATAATTATAATGATTCTTTCATTAATTTTTTATTCAGTCTATGACTCCATCTTTGGGAACAGTTCTGCAAAGCCTTTGCAAATATGTACGCTGCCTTGCGAAAGTATTCTTTTTTTTTTCACGTTTGTTATGTTGAACTGCTTTAAATTACTTTCGTGTCCACATCGATCTACACTCCATACACCATAATGACAAAGCACAAAACAAGTTTGTAACAACTTTGCAGATTTATTAGAAAAAAAAAAACTGAAATGATTCCATTGCATAAGTATTTTCTGGGACACTTGAAATTTAGCTCAGGAGCACTTATATCGCTTGTAGATGTTACTACAGTTCAAGTGGAGTTAAACTGTTCAAATTCATTTGAATGAGTATGATTTGGAAAGGCACACATCTCTCAGAAGAGGTCAAATGACTGAAAATGCATATCAAAGCAAAAACTAAGCCCTGAGATCAAATAACTGCCTGTAGAGCTCAGAAACAGGCTTGCCTCAAAGCACAGATCTGGGGAAGAGTTCTGAAAAAAATCTGCTGCATTGAAGGTTCGCAGACGTATGTAGCCTCCATTATCCAAAATGGAAGACGCTTGGAACAACTAGGACTCTTCCTAGAGTTGGCCTTCTGGCCAAACTGAGCAATTGATGGAGAAGAGACTTGGTTACCAAGAAGCTGATGGTCACTCTAGTTGAACTCCATGATCATAAATGCAGATGAAAGAAACTTACAGAAGGACAAACATCACTGGAATACTTCACCAATCCAGTCTTTATGGCAGTGTTGCCAAACTCATTCCTCTCCTCAGTGAAGACACATGAAATCCCACAAGGAATTTGCAAAAAAGCACCTGAAGGAGCCACAGACTGTGAGAAACAAGATTCTTTGGTCTGATGAACCTCAGTTCCAAGCATCATGTTTAAAGGAAACCAATCACTACTCATCATCTGCAGAGTACCATCCCAAAAATAAAGTATGGATGTAGCAGCCTGATGCTGTGGCACTGTTTTTCAGCGGCAGGGACTGAGGAACTCGTCAGAGTAGAAGGAAAGCTCAGTGCACCAATATATTGAGATGAAAACCCAGTCCAGAGCATTCAGAACCACAGACTGGGCAGAAGGTTCACCTTCCAACAGGACAATGACCCTAAGTACACAGCAAGAGTGGCTTATAGACAACTCTGTGAATGTCCTTGAGTGGTCCAGCCACAGCCTTGGCTTGAACGCAGTCAGATATTTCTAGAGAAACCTGAAAAAATGTCTGCCAGCCCCCATCCAAGCTGACAGAGCTTGAGATGTGAAGAATGGAAGATAATTGCCAAATGAAGATGTGCAAAGCTTGTCACATCATACCCAAAAAGACTTGAGGCTACAAAGGTGCTTCAGCTAAGTACTGAGTTAATTATACATTTGCAAAACTGTCACAAATCATTTTTTTTTGCTTTGTCATTGTGGTGTATCAAGTGTAAACTGATGTGGGAAAAAAATAATTTAAAGCAGTTCAACATAAGGCTGCAACATAAAACAAAAAAATGAAGGGGTATGAATATTTTCGCAAGGCACTTTACTGGTACATCAGCGTTTATGCCATTTGTCAATAAAATTGAATTACCCCTTACCCCTTTATGAGTACCACAGCACATGAGGGATCGTGCCCTGGCTGCACGTTTCATAATGTTCCAAAGGTAAGCAGGAGCTTCATTCAGCACAAAGTGCAAGTGCACCCCACCAGTGAAATCTAACATAGACTCAGATCTCCTGCCAGAATCTAGATCTGCATAAGATCCACAAACCCTGTAAAGTCAGAAAACAGAAATATATATATTTTTTAAAACAAGAAATAACTTTAATAAAAAACAAACAAAAAAACATTGTATTTCAAAATATCTAAAAGCACCTACTTGGCATAAGCTTTCTCTAGCAAGGCAGGCCAAAACTCATTCGATGTTTTTGGATGAACAAAAACAAGCTTTTCATTGAATGTTGGTAGCAGATCATCAATGACAACATCAATCCATTCCCCAAACCTCCAGAACTGTAAGATAATTTACAAACAGAGAAATCTAAAGGAAAATGGGTAAGGGCTAAAAAAGAGTCAACTTTGTTTCTTAATCTTCAAAAATGATAATTAAACAAAAAACATAGAAAATAATACTACTAAAATGATCTTGTAAATAATACTAAACTTACCTTGAAGTGAAATATCCCAGCATAATTCTTGCTGAATGACTGTTCAGCTGGAATGACTTGCTTTGTGATGTCTTTCTGAAAGGTTAGAGCTCCAACCGATGCCAAAAACCAGCAGTTTCCTAAACACATGAATGAGAACTTGCAATCAGTTTGAATAAGCACAATAGTAAAGCTTCTATAAATTCTTCTGTTTTATCTAAAACCTTTCTAGAAAGTTTTCAACATATTGTGATTTAGACATGTTACTTTAGTTGCTGTGCAAATAAACAATTAATCTGAGGTTCCTTAGGCCATACTGTTTTGTTTTTGTTGTTGTTGTTGTCTAAGGGGACAGTTTATAGGGCTAGTCCCCAAATAAATCCAAACTTACCTAAATGCCCTTGTTTATAGTCAAACCTGGATACTCCATCTACAATGAAACATGGGTTTGTCACCAGTTCCTTAAGAGAAAGAATGAACAAAGCATTCTGAAGTAATCACATGGAGCCATACAACAAAGATTTTTTTTTTTTGTCAAAACAGTGGCAGCAGTGATGGAACATAGTGCACTATATACAGAAAGAAAATGGAAATACAGCATTGTTTACATACAGATGGCCTCTTCCATACGATTTGACTGTAGTCTATTTTGTTTCGTTTATGAGACAGGTTACCAATAGAGCAGCTGTTTGGTGGGAACAACTCATCAGTATACAACTCTTTTCTGCTTAGAGATTCTTGGAGCAGCTTCTGGTAGTCTTGATCCAGGAACTTTAAAGGGCTAGTTAAAGCCCCCATGTCATGCACATCACAGCTCTTAGCAGGAGGAGGCATTTTCACTCAGAAGAGCTTTATTCAGGAGACAAACCACAAAAAGATATTTGAAGAGCTATTTATTAGAATTAATTAATTAATTAATTAATTTAATAGTAGGGTACAATGGGACTAAAGGCACATCAGGGTAAAAGGCACCTTTGATATTATTTTCCTCTAAACCACTAGATGGCAGAAAAATGTGGCAGAGCACTTTCCAAAATCATCTGCTTTTCAAGATACACGTGCAAAGTCGATTCTGTGCTTACTTGAACTAAGATTTTTTTTTTTTTTTTTAAATGTTGTAGATTTAAATAGTAAATGTGAATTGCTTAATTTATATATATATATATATATACATAAAATATATCGTAAGACAAATGTCTTCTTAATGATTTTCAATTTTGTTTAAGATAATTAAAGCAGCAGTTTTTAAATAATGAAAGAATATGTAAAAGTATGGTATTTGGGGTAAAATGCATCCCTGCTGTTGGGGCTAAAATGCACAATAATTTTCATGATAATTAATAGGCTGACTTTTCCATTTGTTGACATGACATTGTTAGATTCAGATGGTAAATATCATATATTATGTTGGTTGTCCATCTTAGAGATAATCACCATGTTTAGAATGAAATAATCATAGTTAAAAACATGATATTAATCATATCATATAATAAAAAAAATTGTGTTACTACTGTTACTACTATGGGATCCCCTTCAATGCTTTCATTGATCAATTTTAAAATTATTTCATTTCTGTATTTTAAAATATATGTTTTATGTTAACATGTTTTAATGACAATATATTTATTGAACAAAATGATTTCTTTTATTTATTAAAAATAAGCAGAAAATAGTAAAAATTTTGTTAGTGATTGTTTTGAGCAAGTGTTAACTTATACATTATTTAAAAAAACAAAAAAAAACATTATTTTGGCTAAAGTATTTGTATCAATACCGTGTGCCCAATGCTGGTGTGTAGGGTGAAAGGCCCCTCTTGCCACCTCATATATTTATATGATTTTTAAACAAAACGAACAAACTAGTATGATTTATTTTCACACAAAATCTGTTGCTCCATAAATGTTCAATACAAACATATATATTTTTCAGCAATCATATACACTTTGGGTGCAGCAAAAAGCACTTTTTTTCTTAGGGGTGTGCCTTTATCCCCGTTGTACCTTATCAACTGTCCAAATCCTGTCCTAACTAGCTTACCCGTCCCAATACACCATCTCGGTGATATTAAAGTCACATACACATACAAGTTTAAAAAATATATATATTCTAAATAACTTTTAAGGTTTATTTGTGCTGATTGGTGAGAAGTTATTTACAAGTACTTTGTTATGTACTACTCTTGTTAATCATGTTTGAATAAAATATATCTGTGCAGAATAAACATAAAATATGTTTTAAATTAACTAAAATATCACAATAAAAATGCATATTACCTGCAACGATCAGTTAAATCTGTTGGTCAGGAAGTTACCCTAAAAGAGTGTTTTTTCACAGTGTCTGTCTGGTTTTTTATGCTTTTTATACTATACTAGTCAACATGTGAGATCATGCAATGATCACAGTGACATCACACCATTCTCATACTTTTTTTTTTTTTTAACATATTGACTAACCACAATTTTACAAATACCATGGTTAAACTATGGTTAGTGTAGCAAAACCATGGTTAATTTGTGGGTACCATTGTTTAACTACAGTAACCATGATTTTGTGGGTTTGTCTGTAGTAAAACCTTGGTTAATTTTCATAAGGGCTGTACAAGTGTATTCTGGACTGAAATGATTGAGAAAGTGTTGAAGTTGGGGTTTGTTGTATCTGAACACTGCTCTCTGTGTTTCAGGATGCAGTTTGTGTTTCAAGTCTTTTCAAGGGAAAAAATAGAAATGAAAACGAAAAGAAGTCATCAAAACACCAGAATCTGAATGCATCCGTCAAATGAAAAGAATACAAAATAAACAAGCAAACTGAATTTTTGAAATACTTTGATGGAAATTAAATATGAACTTAATTCTACATGATGTTTGTGATATAACTGACCATTATGAGCAAGCAGTGAGTGAGCTGCGGTTACACTTAGCTCACTGTCAACTGTTAGCTCAAATTGTGACCACATTATGAGTATCCTGGAAGCTCATGGTGAGATCACTGTGAGATCAAATTGTTGACTGGGTTAGTATTTACCATTGATCCCTTCACATTCATCCATATTTCATCATGTCTCTAATATGCTAGAGCCATTCATTAAATGACATGCTGAAGAGTACTAGATTTAAAAACAATTAGAGTGGGATTCTGCTTGTTTAAACCTGCAATTAATATTCAGATTCTAAACATTAGCATGGTATCAAGATTGCCAGTTTAACCCTTTAACTTTAAATTCCTCTCATTGGACATATTAAAAAAAAAAAAAGATATAGAACTCTGAGATGTCTGTTTATGGTAAATCTTGCTTTATATGTGTAGCACTGTTTCATGGGCTTTTTTGTTTTGGTTTGCTTTTTTTTAGTAATAAACATATCAGTAACATTGTTAGTGAGTCCTAGATACCTTCCATGACTTTTAGAGTTGTAACGCATGTGTGAGGGGAAAATGACAAGAGTAAGACCCAAATGCAGCAAAAGGATTTATTAAAACAAACACAAAGTACATCCAGACAGGAGCTAGATAATGCAAGCATGGGCAAGAAACAATGGAAAATAGTTCTAAAGCATATATTATTCTTAGTAAATGTTCATTTCAACATAATACATCATTAAAAACAAAAGTTGTGTCTGTTAACATTTAATTCATTTAATAGAATTCATTCAATTAATGATTAATTGCAGATTAAACTGCAGATTAATACATAATATTGTAACAACGATATTACAATATTGTATTGGTCAGTGTTAATGTTAGTTAATGCATTAACTAATGTTAACTAATGGGACCCAAAGCTTAAAACATGTTTTGAACAACACATTGATAAATGGCCAAGTTTTGGAATTTGGAACACAAAATAATTTAAATCATTATCTATTACAATGTATCATTTCTGACGTGAAACCATCATTATTGTTCCTTGGTTGTTGCTCATTTTCCAAAACTTATATGAGGAGTTTTGGTCATTGTGTAACATGTCGTTCCACATCTTAATCGCGGCGAGTTCTTTGTTTGGAAGATTTCATTTCTGCACCCGTATAGAGCAAATAATATAAAAGTATCTATTACTAAAGGTCTAATGGTAACGCTTTACAATAAGGTTCATTAGTTAACATGAACTAAGAATGAACAATACTTCTACATCATTTATAAATCTTCGTTAATTTCAGCATTTACTAATGCATTGTTAAAATCAAAAGTTTGTTAACATTAGTTAATGCAGTACGAACTAATATGAACTACACTGTAAAAAACAATTTGTTGAGTCAACTTAAAATTTTAAGTTCAGTCAACTCCAAAAAATTTAATTCAACTTGAAATGTTAAATTATACTAAGTGACAACTTAGATATTTGAGTTGAATCAACTTAAAATTTACTTAAAATAAGGCAGCTGGGTTACTTGCCCATCTGTTAAGTTTAGCAAACACAAATATATAAGTTGTTACTTAGTACAACTTAACATTTCAAGTTGACTAAACTTTTAGTTGACTGAACTTAAAATTTTAAGGCAGCAGGGTAACAAAATATTTTAAGCTGACTCAACAAATTGTGTTTTTTTATTTTTTAGTGTAACAACGAACGACTGTATTTTGAACTAACGTTAACAAATATGAATAAATAGTGCAATAGTGTATTGTTCATTGTTTATTCATGTTAGTCAACAAATTAACTAATGTTAACAAATGACACCTTATTGCATAGTGTTACCAGTCTAACTTAATGCACCAAACTGAATGAAAATAAATATATATGTTGTAGCAACGTACATGTTGTTTGACTGACTATTTACAGCAGTAATTACAATGATACCACAATAAGTGGCTGTGCCCAGCATGATTAATATTAAAAGTGTGTAGGATGCTAATTAAGTGGATAGTTCACCCAAAAATGAAATCAATTAATAGAAACACTTTTCACTAGTCATCGCTGTACAAAAAAATAACAGTAAATGCTACAAAAAAATGCTTGAAAAATACACATTCAGCAGATCCAAAGTTTGCTGTTTGTCAGTAGGTTTAAGTTAAGATTCATGGTGTAATGGCCATGCTGACATTTACTTTAACTTGCCAACTTTCTCATTGGCTACTGCTCCTTCCTAGTTCAGAAAGTCCCAGCAGACACCGGTTGACATTGGAGCCCTTCTTTTTAGTTTGGATTTTGGTTACACAACATTAACATTTAAATTTAGTTATTATGCAGTCGCCTTTATCCAAAGTGACTTACAAACGAGAACAATGTAAGCATTCAGAATCAACAAAAGAGCAATAATATGCAAATGCTACGACAAGTCAAAACACAACCTAAAAACAACAAATGTGATAAAGTGTGATGCTGTGTTTGTGTTGTAGTCAGTTATGTGTCTTTTGGCAGCATTGAGTATTTGAACATGTACAGGCTGCTTACATTTTGCAGATGTAAAAGCGGACCAATCTAGTGCAGATGATCTCAGACATACTGATGCATATTAATATAATTGCAGTACATTCTTGTCATAAAAATCACTGAAACTAGCTTATTATTGGCTTATGTATTTTGTTGAGGTTATTTGAAAACAACGGCCTCTAATAGGGTAGAGTGAGGGAAAATAACCACAAGATAAAATCACAGTAAATTATCTAATTTTCAGCAGTAAGAAAAAAAGTATTTTAAAGCTTGTTGTTTTGTAGAACATCACGGTTATATATAATATGAGAACAGCGGGGCCTGTAGAAAATATAATTATATTTTCAGAATGACATTTTTTTTTTTCTCAAACATAGCCAGTGGGTAAATCGCTGTAAATCGCAATTACTGTAGTTACTCTGTTCTGAACATCAAATCCTTTGTTTTTCCATCAAATTCAAATTCAAATTTTAGTTGGTTAAATAAAAATATTTGGATTTAATATGTAAACATTTACTCGAGTTGGCATCAGGTAGCTAGTTAGCTAGCCAGTTAGTGTCAGCTAACAAAATGTTTTAAATAGACTATTATAATTTTGTAATTCATAATTATTGATTATATTCTTTTTAATTTTAAGTTAAGCTAAAACTGTCTGTACTCTGATTTTGCTGTAAATGTTTAAAGCAAATTGCTTTGTCAGACTGGGGGGCATTTTACCCCACCCATGGGGGCGTTTTGCCCCATAGGTGGGGTAAAACGCCCCCTTGATACAAATTTCATTTTTGTTAAAAATCTAACAACTTGAAAACTCTGGACATTTTTCATAGTTTGTAATTTATGTCATTTTCACTAAAACTGTGATAACTTTTCTGAACACATTTAACTTCTGTTTCACTTTTGTTTTGCATTCATAAAAATAAGAATGTGGAAACTAAAAATAGCAACCCTTTATCCTTTTATATGCTGAACCGCCATCATCCTCCTCTGTTTGTTTGTGGATCGTATCGCTCGTCAAAGTTCACTGCAGCGTAAACACTCTAGACCAGGCATAGGCAACGTCGGTTCTGGAGTGCCGATGTACTGCAGAGTTTAGCTTCAACCCTGAAAAAAAACCTCATCTGCCTGTAGCGCTAGTAATCCTGTAGAACTTGATTAGCTTGTTTAGGTGTGTTTGATTAGGGTTGGAGCTAAACTCTGCAGGTCATCGGCACTCCAGGACCGACGTTGCCTATCCCTGCTCTATACCACATAACAATACTTGGATCAAAGATGTAAGAGACCTTGTTCATTTATTAAAGGATTAGTTCACTTCCAGAATGAAAATTTCCTGATAATTTACTTACCCCCATGTCATCCAAAATGCTCATGTGTTTCTGTCTTCAGTAAGGCCTTTCAAGCTGCATTGAAACTGCAATTTGGACCTGTTGGCCACCGCTGAAGTCCATTATATGAAGAAAAATCCTGGAATGTTTTACTCAAAAACATTAAATTCTTTGCGACTGAAGATAGAAAGACATGAACACCTTGGATGACATGGGGGTGGCCCTGGGCTGTCCCACACAGATGCAGTGCTAAGTTTGTCTACCCTCCAGCAAACTAAGGCTTTAACGCTTTGGGTAGCAAGGTAAGAAGCCCCTGCCTAGGACACTTCCAATCACTCACTTATTTACTGGATGCGAGCAGCAGCCAGCCATGAACAGAGCATAGAAAAATCCCAGTCGCTCACTCATTCACGTGATGCAAACAGTCCCCTGCCTCAGCACAGCGGTCAGCAGTGAGCAGCAATTTGAGAAGTCCCAGTCGCTCATTCGTTCACATGCTACAAGCAGGCCCTGCCTTGAAGCAGCAGCCAGCTGTGTACAGGGTACACAAACTAACTTATGTGGCATAACCAGCCCCCATCTCAGTGCAGTGGTCAGCAGTGTCCAGAGCATGGAGGAGACATAGTCACTTACTCTTTCACATGTTATAAGCATCCCCTGCCTTGGACCAGCGGACAGCCATGTACAGGGCACAGAAAACCTGGTGGTCGCTCACTAACTGACGCGATCTAAGCAGTTCCTGTTTCAATGCAATGGTCAGACATGTAGAGAGCACTGAGAAGTTCCAGCTGCTCTCTCATTCAGGCAATAAGCAATCGTGCCTTGGAGCAGTGGTCAGCCATGTGCAGAGCATAGGGCAGTTTTCGACATGAGCAGACCCTGTCTCAGAGAAACGGTCTGTCACGTGCAAGTGCAGTAAGCTCTTGCCGCTTACTCGCTCACTCAATACATGCAGCCCAGTTTCAGCAGCGACCTGCTATTTGCAAAGCATAAGCAGCCTTGTCTCAGAGGTGGTCTGCCTTACACACAGGCACGGGGCAGTTGGCCTAGTGGTTAGAGAGTTGGACTTGTCCACTCTCTCCGCCCTCAATACCACAACTGAGGTGAGACCCTTGAGCAAGGCACCTTTCACACCAAAAGTAAAAAGAATAAACCTCAGACTGCAGTAAATGTAAATCCATGTCTGTATAGTACAGGGTGCAACTCAAACAAGCCTTACAATTGTGCTGCCATTCTTAATTGCATGAGAAATATAATGCAAGAGAAGATTCAGAAAAAAAAATAACACAAATGTTATGTTTATCTGAAGTCATCTTTGTTCATTAGTATGGCTGAACTCAATCACTGAAGGTTAGCAGCAAAGACATTAGTTATGGGATTAGTTAATGGGATGTGTCATATTCTGAGTTTGCGTTGCACTGTTTTTATTCATTTTAAGCAAATATTCTGTTTTTGTGCAAGTAAGATGAGTAAATGCATGTTCTCATCTGTCTAGAACTACAGTCATCATCATATTTACACAGTGCACACAACAGCATTGCAGTTACACCCAGTTTCTCTCAACATGGGGACAAGAGACCTGTCAGTCAATAAAATGGGGAAACAAATTTATTTGGAAAAGTAACTCTATATTTGTAAGTAAGAAAAAAAGAATATGATTACTTAACTCATGCTGCTTATAATGCGTTACCCCCAACACTGATCTTACCATATCTGCTGCTCAGAGGTTCTTCATACTTGGTGTTACGAATCTGGCCGATGTTCCGCGGTCCGCTCACCACCAGATGTCACTCTCACCTTATCACACACTGACTGTTGCATTACACCCCGGACTACATCTCCCAGTATCCATCGCGCTGATTGCGTCAGCACCCGTGACCAATCAGCAGCGCTATAAAAGCCCCGGTCTTTCCCCTCGCAAGCCACGGAGTATTGTTGTTGTGTTTCTATTGTTAGCGTTCCCTAGTTTCCTTGTTCCCGAGTTCCTAGTTCCCTGTGTTTAGTTCCCTCGCCTGGCTCCCCCGTTTTCGACTGTTCGCCGCCTGCCTATTGGACTCTAGCTTGTGTTATTGGTTTATTCTCCTCGCTCAGCCCCTTACGGATTACGTTCGCCTTGGACTGACCCTCGCCTGTGTTAAGGGTTTCTCTTGGTTTGCTGTCTATGTACCAGTCTGCCGTTGTCTGACCCTGCCTGCCTTGACCATGTATCTGTCACATCCCTTGAATAAAAGCTCGCAAGTGGATCCGCTCGCCTCTCGTCTCACTTACTCCGTAACACTTGGATTACTCAGTTAGCTAGAATGTATTGTTGATTATTTGACATGATCCAGGATTGTCAGGTTCTTTGAAAGCTCATCCAGGGGTTCATTCTTTGTATGTGGACTACACAGTTAGCTGGATTTTATTGTTGCTTATTTCATGCAAACAGGATTAGATTGTAACATTTTAAGTAAAGGTGATGCTTAAAGTCTGTCCCAGCCACAAGTGTACCTTATTTAACCATGAAAAATAATTTTAAATGAAAATGATTTTAAAATGTTGCTGTAATAATAGACACAGTTTTACTCACTGAGAGATTTATTTGTAAAGGAATAATTATCTCATAATTTCATTGCAGTCATGCACACATTCTGTACATCTGAGCTGTGCATTAATCGGATGGCTTTGATGCAGATGCAGACTCACTTCTCAGATCTCGAAATGCTTTTATGATGCACAATTATTTTAAACACAGTCAGTAATGTCTTAACGTGGATCATATGGATTAAGAAAGTTTAATTAATGCAGTCACATATAACAAATCTGCTTCAAATTAAATGAATTGCTAATTGCAATACTGTAAAACAAAGCCTATACACATTTTATTCATGTATTACAACTTTTATGCCATTTTCCTATCTAGGATGTTTCATTGACCTTTAGCTTAAATGTGGGACACCTGCCAGGAAGGCCTTGGAGGCAGCAAGGGTCAAGTGGGCCTTGACCCTCATAGGAGAGGGAAGGCCCGAGAATTCATAGGCTAGAGTGATGGCATCCACAATCCAGCGACTAAAGGTCTGCTTAGATGCAGGAAAACCTTTCTTAGGGGGACCGAAACAAACAAACAACTGGTCCGCCTTTCTCCACCTGGCAGCTCTGTGAACATACGTGTCTAGTGCCCACACATATAATTAAGCTTCTGCTGGTCTGGATCTCGTAAAGGAGGAGAACAAAAGGCAGAGGAGGGGACCTTCGGAACATACCCAGGACGAGGGCATAAGAAGGCTTTGGCCATACCAGGCACAAAGTCTAAGTAGCAAGGGGCCACAGAGAGGGCCTGAAGATCTCCTACTCTCTTTAGAGAGGTCAAAGCAAGAAGAAGGACTGTCTTAATGGTTAAAAGGCGGTCAGAGGACTCTTCGATAGGCTCGAAAGGGAGCCCACAAAGAGCCTCTAGCACCGTGGCAAGGTCTCAAGGAGGGACCCGGGGGCGTACCGGAAGCCTAAGCCTCAGCGCACCGTGGAGGAAACGTGTAACAAGAGGGTCCCTACCCACTGAGAGGCCACCTAGAGGGGCGTGGTAGGCCGAAATAGCCGACACGTCAACCTTCAGGGTGGAGTGGGCTAACCCTGCAGAGAGCCGATCCTGCAGAAACCCCAGTACTGTACCAACTAGGCAGTTAACTGGGTCCTGCTGGTGGTCTCCACACCATGAAGTGAAAAGATTTCACTTCAGTGCGTACAGTTTCCTCGTGGAGGGAGCTTTGGATTGGAGGATGGTCTCAACAACCTCAGTTGAGAGACCGGAAGCTATTAGGTGTGCCCCCTCAGGGGCCATACCCACAACTTCCACAACTCCGGGCGAGGGTGAATGATGGAGCCCATCGCCTGAGAGAGGAGATCCCTCCTG
This sequence comes from Labeo catla, assembly GCA_012976165.1. Taxonomy (NCBI): domain Eukaryota; kingdom Metazoa; phylum Chordata; class Actinopteri; order Cypriniformes; family Cyprinidae; genus Labeo; species Labeo catla. The sequence continues at coordinate 2,213,335 of VONZ01000032.1, read as the reverse complement.
ACGGGAATCTCCCATGGAGAGCTGTTGAGAAGGGAAATCAGGTCCGAGAACCAAACTCGGGCCGGCCAGTATGGGGCTACTAGGAGTAGACGAACCCCGGCGCACTCTCTCCAGAACTCCCGGGAGCAGAGAAATCGGGGGAAAGATGTACAGACAAAACCTCGGCCAGAGGGGACATTGCGATGTCTCTCGAGTCGCAAAGAGGTCCACCTAAGCCTGGCCAAACACTCTCCAGATCTGCTTCGCCACCTCAGGGGGGAAGCCTCCATTCCCCGGGCCTCGGCCCCTGGCTCGACAGGATGTCTGCTCCCAAACTGAGATATTCAGGAAGGAGAACTGCTCTCAACGAGAGGAGTTTGTCCTGGGACCACACAAGGATCTGGTGATCATGGCGATCTCTTAGGTCCGGGAGAAAATGTTTCTGAGCCCGAAACATGGCCAGCATCTCCAGGCAGTTGATGTGCCACGAAAGATGGCGACCACTCCACAGACCACAGGCAGGGTGGCCACTCATGACCGCTTCCCAAATGGTGAGGGACGCATTCCGTCGCTAGCGTTACGCGGCGACAAGGAACTCCAAGCACCGGGCCCTGAGACAGGAATCAAGGTTTTTTCCACATGTCCAAGGCACGTAGGCTTTGCCGCGTGACCTTGATCATGCGAAACGGGTTTCCCCTCGGGGAGAACCCCTTGGTCCTGAGCCACCACTGTAGGGGTCTCATGTACAGCAGGCCAAAAGGTATCACGTTGGACGCTGCTGCCATCAGACCCAACAGTTGTTGTAACTGCTTCACAGTGAGTGACTGGCCATGGTTGAATCCCACACCAAGCCTAGATAAGTGGTTCTCTGTGATGGAGAAAGCACACTCTTCTTGGCATTCAGTCTCAACCCCAGCTCTTTCATGTGAGCGAGAACAACACCTCGATGTTGAACCGCCATTTGCTTGAGTATGAGGATGCCCTGGAGTCACAGAGGAGCCAGAGCTGCATCCACACACTTCGTGAAAGTGCAAGGGGAGAGTGCTAGGCCTAACGGAAGAACCTGATATTGGTATGCTTTGCCCCTGAAAGCAAACCTTAGGAACTTCCTGTGTTGAGGAAGGATGGAGACATGGAAATAGGCGTCTTTTAGATGTATCGTGACAAACCAGTCCTTGGACTTGATTTGAGACACAACTTGCTTGATGGTCAGCATCTTGAACTTCAGACACATGACTGAGCAGTTCATCTGAAGCAGATCTAAAATAGGCCGCAGGCCCCCATCCTTCTTCGGAACTATGAAGTACCGGCTGTAGAACCCAGACTCCCTGAATGGAGGAGGGACCACCTTGATGGCCTCCTTCCTCAAGAGACTAGCTACTTCCTGTTCCATTACCAGACCCTGCTCCAGGCCCACCAGAGTGGGAAAAACCCAGTTGAAAGGCAGCAGCGGAGCGCCGAACTGAATGCGATAACCTTGCTCTACAGTGCGCAGGACCCAAGCAGATTCATGAGTATTCATACCCTTTTCTGGGACACTTGAAATTTAGCTCAGGAACATTCATATTGTTTGTAGATGTTACTGCACTTTGAGCGGAGTTAAACTGTGCCAAATTCATTTGAATGAGTATGATTTGGAAAGGCACACATCTCTCAGAAAAGGTCAAACTGCTGAAAATGCATATCAAAGCAAAAACCAAGCCCTGGGATCAAAATAACTGCCTGTAGAGCTCAAAAACAGGCTCGCGTCAAGGCACAGATCTGGGGAAAAGTTCAGAAAACATTCTGCTGCATTGAAGGTTCACAGGAGCATGTAGCCTCCATTATCCATTGTCCTTTCCTTTCCTTTCCTTATCCATAATGGAAGACACTTGGAACTACTAGAACCCTTCTCCTTGAGTTGTGCTTTTAGCCAAACTGAGCAATTGATGGACAAGGGGCTTTGTTATACTGGTGACCAAGAAGCTGATGATCGCTGAAGAATTAAAAGCAGAAGAATTAGCAAGAACATGTATTGAAGTACATAATAATTTAAATATATCAAATTAAATGAGAAAGCACAGGGAGCCATGTTTGGCAGAGAACCCAGGAATTTTAAGGAGAGAAGAGGTTATTGGATCAACTACAGATGCAGTGTTTTATTTATTTGAACTGAAGCAAGTGAAAGGACAACCCACTGGCCCAACTATGGAATCCAGTACGTGGCATGTTGGCAGTACGTGCATCTCACAATCACAAATTCACCAGTCCAAACTTAGTCAGAGGGTGACTAATACCTTTAAGTTGGCTGCCTACTGCTTGCTCAGAACAAAAAGTGTAGTTTACTTTGTATGAGTCTTTTCTCATACAAGTTGCTAAATTAGTAATAGACGGAAATCAAAAGGTCTCAGATGACGTGCCTACTGCACTATTCTTCCAGAAGCCTTTAATTTGCTCTATCCTGGCCAAAGATTCGAGGTAACTTCAGCCTCCACATGATCTACTAGTCATGATGATTTTGTGAGAGTTCAGAATAAATCAAATACATTTTATTTGTCAGGTTAGAATGTATCATGCCAATTAAAAAATTAAACAATTAGAAGGCAGTTCAGAAAGGATACTGCAATTGTGAATCACATTGTAGCCACATGGCTACTATGTTCCTGTATGTGGATTACTGTAGCTATTTGGAAAATAGCTGAGTGTTCAATGTAGGAGATAAACAAATTCAACATAGCCACATATGTAACTTGAAATTGCTAGACAATTCCACCGTTAGTTATTCTAATTTCACACAAGACACATGGTCTAAAATGCATAGAATCTACAAAGCTATCTCACGACCAATTCGTACACTCTAAATTTAGCAACCCAGTGCTGGGTAAATATTGGACAGAACACGTTATTTTGACCCAGGTGGTTGGGTTAAATGTTTTTACCCAACATGCTGGGCTGTCAACTATTGTTTAAAAATTATTATATTGCTGGTTTGAAATGGGTTGGATTTATTGGATTTATTTGGGTGAATACAACATAGTTTACAATATTACATACAATTAAATTTGTTTAACAAGCATTTTAGAAATAAATAAACGTAACATTTAACAGTACTATTTTAATTTAAAGGGGTCATCGGATGGCCATTTTCCACAAGTTGATATGATTCTTTAGGGTCTTAATGAAAAGTCTATTTTATACTTAAAAATTCTCAGTGGTTGTGTAAAACAACACCCTTTCTACCTTGCCAAAATCAGCTCTGCAAAAATCATCCTGATCTGGTCGAGGCTGCTATAAATGTTAATGAGCTCTGCTCACCCCGCCCCTCTCTTCTTTCTGTGGAGTGACGAGCCTCTTTACTTTAGCCACATTTAGCCGCGTTTAGCCGCTAAACTTCCTAACTAGTACGTTATTAGGAAAGGTGATCGCAAAGATTCATTTAAAAAACCTTATACTCACTTCTGTTGTAGGCAAAGCTGGATCATGAATGAGTTGCATGAACATAGACGCATTTATGTAGATAGGGAGGCGCATTCCCTTCACAAACAAACATAATCCACTGCATCTTCAGCGGCTCAGATTTCGGGAGTAAATGACGACCACTATGTTCATTATTATAGCCAGCAACACAACACCTCAATCGCTCAATCGGAGATATTCTTGTCTAACTTATATCCCTGCTCAGGCATCGAAACAGTGGAGGTCAGACTGTGACAGCTGATCTGAGGAAAGACGCTTATGTCAATCAACCATCGTGGGAGCGGCCTCTGTTGGTGCAACGCCACACCGACAGGCATCTGAGAATGGCTCGATTTGAAAAAGGGGATATTATAGATTTTGTAGATTTGTTCATATACTGCCAACACACGTTAATGTTCAAACAACATTAAAAAAGTTCACAAAAAGTGAACTTTGCATCCGATGACCCCTTTAAGTGTATTCAGTTGTTCTCTGTAATCACTTTTTACTGAAATAATGCAAATTCTAATGCCGGTGTGTCACCGAAATCTAAACCAGTGAAGCCTGCTGTTCGCCGGGGAAATATGAACCTCAGACCGCCGCTTGTGTTTCACTCATAGCTGAAAGATGCTGTGACTGACTCCAACTAGTCTATGTATGCATGTGCACAAATAACTATAATGTGTGTTTTATGAGCATAATGCATTTAACACAATTACAAATTTGAAAATGCAAAGGAATGCATAAACAAAAGCAGAAACATTTCTACACACTGCAGCATGTGAGAGTTCTAGATGCAGAGCTCAATGCACACTGTGCTGAGGTTTTCAGAATCCCAAACAACTGTAAATGCCACTTCACTCTTTTAATTAGTTGTAAAAACACACCAAAATACCTTCTGATTGACCAGGATCAGTTACAGGGGAGGACTATTGTGTTGTTTATTTCCTTTTATTTATTGAGGTAAGTGTAAAGTGATTCCCTTGCATTAGATTAGAAGAGAAGAGAAAAATTGAATAGGAATAATAATTGAAAAGTTCCAAGAATAGGAACTAAACTAATGTTAAAGATCAAAATAAGTGCTACTGATGCAAGAATGTGAGATTAGTTGCTGCTGAGGTTAACAGACTCTCTCAATCTTTCTCTGCTGACTTTTTGCAATGGCTGTAAAAATGGTTGTTAATTATTAATTTGGGTACAGACATATTAAATCCTGGGTTTCACACCAGGGGGTGCTGCAGCATCTCCCTGGAATTGTGCCACATGCTAAAAGTATTACTTTAACTTGTGTTGATAAATTAATCTTTTATAGAACTTTAGGTGTACACTCCTGCATAACAAAAGTTATGCACAAATCACATAAATGTTTTGTATTAAAACAGAGAATTCTACCAAAAGGTGACAAATTTGTAGCCTGCTAATATTTACCTACAATCACAGAATTTACTGTAATTTTCAAATATAAAAATATTCGTTGTTGTTTAAGATCCAAACTCCACAAAAAAAAAAACTAAAGGGGGCAAGTGAATATAGGCATGATGTGTTTTCACCCCTCAGCTCTTAATGCATTGTGTTTCCTTCTGTCAAAGATGATGAGATTATATGCTGATATGTTAGAAATGTTAGACTAGATGAATACAAACAAATAAAATGACATAAAATGAATATATTTATTAGAAAGTAATAGTGCACTAAATAACAAATCATCATTTCTGTGGAAAATATGTCTGAGGACTTAGAATACATTAGATTTGGTTCAAAAGCTGTCAACAGTTTTCACAAACAGATACAATAATAACTGATTTCTTTGGAGGAAAAAGAATAGCAGAATAAAACTAAATACCCATTCTGAACTGAGCATTAAAGAACAAAGAAAAAGTGCTAAAATAAAAGGCACAAGTTGACTTATTTCTCCAAAAAGCCATTTTGTGTGACAGGCTTCACTTACATCAGGGATCATCTTCATTGTCCTCATCCTCTTCAATGTATCTGATGAAAAGAAAAGAACTTTAGATGATAGTAGCTAACAGACAAACATCAGAATATGAATTACTGAATACTGTACATTCATGTATGTATGTATTTATGTGGATGATATACACAAAAATAAGCATTTAAAAGGATATTTTAGTGTAGTGATAAAGAATAAAGCCACCTGACGACTATGCTGAGCTTGAGTGAGGATCAAGTGATGAACTTTGACTATCCACAGAGCTGTCGAACTAAGTTTAATGACAAGAGTGAAGTTAACAACAAACTTGACAGCACCACAACTTACTCAAAGTGTGTCTCATGCTTTGAGAAAATAGACAGGACGAAGGAGGCAGTTTCACCAGGATTTTCTGTGCACGGTACAATCAGATACTCTCCTGGCTCCAGCCAGAAGAATCCCATCACTTCTCTTAAATTTTGGAAAGATTTCATTTCCACAGGCATTTTGTCATTGAAGAAAGCTGAGAACTTCCCATTCTCGCCTTTCACCTAAAGGTCAACACTGTACTATTAATATTTTACTAGTTATAGTCAGATATTGGAGATCATATTTACTTATGATGGCATCTATAAAAGTACAAAAGAGTTTAATAAAATAGTTATAAAAACTATATTTGTTTTGTCCAGTTTCTAAAAATAACTCTATAAAAGTATAGTTTCTCCTTTTACTTCTCGTTGACTGATACATTTTAGGAATACGTTGCAGTTTTCTAAATTAATTTGTAGAAGACAAATGACAAGAATATCTAAAACAATAAACATAAAAAGTGTTACAACGGTCCTTAAACTGAAGAACTACATCTGTCAATACTGACCTTAAAAACATAGAAACCAATCATGAAGTTTTTTTGGCTACTTCTGTTTCTCGTCTCATGGTTCTGCATGAGGGACACCAATATGTTTTCAGCACCCTCCTCATGAGTACAGTCCTTACTAAGCTCTTCAATCTTCACCCGAAACTGAGGATTTTTCCAGAAAGTGTCTGCAGCACAGCAAAAGAGTTAGACTTGTGCACAAGTGTTTTGTATGAAACAAATCTGAATTCTTTGTAAGATGTTTACATATAATCCACAAAATAGCTGAAATTATTAAAATAAGCCCTTGCAAAAGTTTGGTAACCCTTGGTTCTTAAAGGGGTCCTATTGTGCTGTTTCACTTTTTGAATTTTAGTCAGTGTGTGGTGTGTATGTTTGGGCATAAAAAAGATCTACAAAGTTGCAAATCTCAAAGTCCATTTCAAAGGAAGATATTTTGTTTTTAAAAATTCCCTTTTCAAGAACTACAACAAACAGCTCCTTTGGACTACAGCATTTGTTTTCCAGATGTTATGATGTCACAACGCGGCCCATTAGAATATACGGTGGACGTGTCGGAGCCGTAATGCATCGCAGATGTGTGCAGTGTGTGGTAAGAGATTTATTCATCATACAGTGTAGATAACCACTTACAATGCAAGTGTTTTTAAAGTGCATAAACTTGCACTAGAATAGGCTAGGCTGATCAGCTGATTTGATAATGTTAATTTTAAGCTGCTTTTAGCCTTACATTGGAGCTGGGGCAATGAAACTAAATATGTAAATAATTCAATAAATTAGCATGACAATATCATGTATCGGTGATCTGGCAGGCTGACGATAGGACCCAACACTACTGTAGCGTATTATGTACCCTCCAGGCATCCTAGGTGTATATGATGTCCTTCTTTCAGACAAATGAAATTAGAGTTATATTAAAAATTATCCTGGTACTCCCAAGCTTCAGAATGGCATAGATGAGTAATTCACTTCATCAGTCCAAAACAAGTCCAATAAAGTGCATCCATCCATAATAAAAGTGCCCCACATGGCTCAGGGGGTAAATAAAGGCCTCCTGTAGCGAATCGATTGGTTTTGTAAGAAAAATATCCATAATTAAAACGTAAGAATCTTTTCACACTAAGGACAACTGAGGGACTCAAATAGAACTATTAAATAGGGTGAAAACTTTTGAACAGGATGAAGATGTTCAAATTTTTCTTACTTTGTTAAAGTATCATTTTTTTCCATTTAGTACTGCCTTTCAGAAGCAACAGAAGATACTTGCATGTTTCACGGAAGAAAAATTAAGTACAATTTACCTTGATCTTCAAAAAGTTTTCACACTACTGGTTCTTAATGTATCGTGAAACATCTCTTATGTAAAATATAATTCAGGACAGTACTAAATAAAAAATAACATGCATTTTGTTTGATCTCTCTTATTTTCTTAAAGGTGTCATCGGATGCGTAGTTCACTTTTACATGCTGTCTGAACATTAATGTTTGTTGGCGTACACATCTTACCCTATGATGATAAAAATCCATGCAGTGTTTTTTAATTAATCCGTAAAAATAATATCCCCTTTTTCAAATCGAGCCATTCTCAGATGCCTGTCGGTGTGGCAACTATCCCACGATCTACGCCCTAAATCAGCTGTAACAGTTCGACCTCCATTGTTTTGATGCCGGAGCAGGGATGTAAGTTAGACAAGAATATCTCAGACTGAGCGATTGAGGTGTTGTATTGCTGGATGTAATAATGAACATAGTGGTCGTCATTTACTCCCAACATCTGAGCCGCTGAAGATGCAGTGGATTACGTTTGTTTGTTTGTTTACATATATCTGTCTATGTTTGTGCAAATCATTTGTGATCCAGCTTCACTTACAGCAGAAGTGAGTATAAGAGTTTTTGTATGAATCTCTGCAATTGCCTTCCCTAATAACGTGCTAGTTAACAAGTTAAGCGGCTAAACACGGCTAAATGTGGCTAAAGTAAACATGCTTGTCACTCCACAAAGAGAAGAGAGGGGAGGGGCGAGCAGAACTTTAACATTTAAAGCAACCTCGACCAGAACAGGATGATTTTTGCAGAGCTGATTTTGGCAAGGTAAAAAAGGCATTATTTACACTACCACTGAGAAATTTTAACCAAAGCATGTTATAGACTTTTCATTAAGACCCTAAAGAATCATATCAACTTGACCTCTTTAAAATTATGAATACTTTCACAGATTCTGCAAGGGGTTCCCAAACTTTTGCATAAAACTGTATGCTGAGTAAGAGGGCCTTTGGAGGTCAGAAGGACAGAGATGAAAACAACTTTATATATGTAGGTCCATAAAGTGGGGAAAGTTCTTATATTATTTAATAATATCAGACTTTATATATTTTCTCATTATTTTTATTAAGAGTGTCATTACTTTGTTTATGACATATAGAAGTCTATATATATGATTTTTTTAAAAAACACATGTACCCTTATTGTCCATAGAACCACCAGCTGTAGTCCCAGCAACCCATTTGCCAAAATTGCGTTGTGATTTCCAGTGGCATCCTGAGAATCTGTCCAGAAAATCAGGACAGAGACAGCAGATATCCAGGCTTTCAAAGTTTCTGGTAAAATCTTCGAATGACATCCTGCAGTATACATACATGTTCGTAAGTAAATGTGATTCCAAAATGTGATTCATACTTTGTATATAGGAAGTAATATATTACAACATCAATGCTGACCAGAACTCCCCATTTTCATCATCTTCACGGCACTTGAGGTCCTCCTTACTCACTGTGTCCCACAAAGAAGATCTGAAAAAATATATATACATTATACACAATATAAATTTGATGTAAGGTGGTAAGACAAAAGTGACTATATGATTTTTTTAAGATGTATAATATAGAGATCAATGCAATGGCAATGAAGAGCTTGTGAAACTGTTACTGAGTACATAAAAGCAGACTTACATATCACTCCACTTTCCATTCCACTCTGTATTTCCCCATGGGTTTAACACTCTCACCAGATGAACTGGATTTCCTTCACTCATCACCTGTGCAAGTCACATGCATGTGTCACACAAAAACACTGAATTGAGCAAACATGTCTGCCACAGAGAGCGCCACTTTGCACTAACCACTGCATTTGTGACTAATGCAATTATAAGGGGAAATGCATAAAGAAAGCACAGTGCTTAAACAGAAGTCTGAAATTAATATTTCTCACTGCACTTTAAGGTATTTGGTTTCTTTCTAGTAATAAGACTTTATGGTCTTACCGTAGAAACACCTGTCACAGTGTATGCATGACCCCCAACTATACCATTAGATGACAAATCTTCACGTGTTTCCTGTTTTACATGTATTCAAAAACAAACATGAATACACACATCAATAATGTTTATAATGTTAACATTATATCAGTACACAACAGATCAATGTTTGTACACTGACCAAAATGATAAACGCAACACTTTTTGTTTTGCCCCCATTTTTCATGAGCTGAACTCAAACATCTAAGACTTTTTCTATGTACACAAAAGGCCTATTTCTCTCAAATATTGTTCACAAATCTGTCTAAATCTGTGTTAGTGAGCACTTCTCCTTTGCCGAGATAATCTATCCATCTCACAGGTGTGGCATATCAAGATGCTGATTAGACAGCATGATTATTGCACAGGTGTGCCTTAGGCTGGCCACAATAAAAGGCTACACTAAAATGTGCAGTTTTATCACACAGCACAATGCCACAGATGTTGCAAGTTTTGAGGGAGCATGCAACTGGCATACTTACTGCAGAAATGTCCACCAGAGCTGTTGCCCATGAATTGAATGTTCATTTCTCTACCATAAGCCGTCTCCAAAGGCGTTTCAGAGAATTTGGCAGTACATCCAATTGGCCTCACAACCGCAGACCACGTGTAACCACACCAACCCAGGACCTCCACATCCAGCATCTTCACCTCCAAGATCGTCTGAGACCAGCCACCCGGACAGCTGCTGCAACAGTCGGTTTGCATAACCAAAGAATTTCTGCACAAACTGTCAGAAACCGTCTCAGGGAAGCTCAGCTGCATGCTTGTTGTCCTAATCAGGGTCTCGACCTGACTGCAGTTCGTCATTGTAACCGACTTGAGTGGGCAAATTCTCACATTCGATGGCGTCTGCACTTTGGAGAGGTGTTCCCTCACTGCACAGGGCAGATGGCAGACAGAGTGTATGGCGTTGTGTGGGTGAGCGGTTTGCTGATGTCAACGTTGTGGATCGAGTGGCCCATGATGGCGGTGGGGTTATGGTATGGGCAGGCATATGTTATGGACAACGAACACAGGTGCATTTTATTGATGGCACTCTGAATGCACACAGAAACCGTGACGAGATCCTGAGGCCCATTGTTGTGCCATTCATCCACAACCATCACCTCATGTTGCAGTATGTTAATGCAACTTCGCACAGCCAACAGAGAAGTGGACCAACATTCCACACGCCACAATTAACAACCTAATCAACTCTATGCGAAGGAGATGTGTTGCACTGCATGAGGCAAATGGTGGTCACTCCAGATACTGACTGGTTTTTGGACCCCGTCAAAACAGTAAAACTGCACATTTTAGAGTGGCCTTTCATTGTGGCCAGCCTTAGGCACACCCGTGCAATAATCATGCTGTCTAATCAGCATTTTGATATGCCACACCTGTGAGGTGGATGGATTATCTCGGCAAAGGAGAAGTGCTCACTAACACAGATTTAGACATATTTGTGAGCAATATTTGAGAGAAATAGGCCTTTTGTGTACATAGAAAAAGTCTTAGATCTTTGAGTTCAGCTCATGAAAAATGGGGGCAAAAACAAAAGTGTTGTGTTTATAATTTTGTTCAGTGTATGTGAATAAATTAAATCATATAAAGTGATTGTGTCTCTTCAGAAGACTTATATTAAACTGCTCAATTCATATTAAGTAATTTTGTTTTGAACAATGTTTTTTGTGTCTTTTAAAGCATAAAAAAGTTGGTTGCATGGGCTTTCAATCAGGAGACAAAAATAAAATATTGTCATTTGTGTTTGAAGATGAATGGAAGTCTTGTGCATACATTTCTATATTAATACATATATTTCTATATTAATAGTTTAAGCCAACAATATTTGTCAACAAGGCATTGAATGTGAGGTCTATGTGAGGTCTTACCCCGTCATAAGAAGCGCAGCCCATAAGGGTTTGTGACTTGGCTGCACGATTCATAATGTCCCATAGATAAGCAGGAGCTTCATTCAACACAAACTCCATGTGCACCCCACCAGTGAAGTCCATCAGGGCCTCGGACATGAATCCACCATCTAGGTCTGCATAAGATCCACACACTCTGCAAAGCCAGAGCCATTTTATGGTGCAGTGTAAATACAACAATGTCACATGATGTAATGTAGTGAAAAGATGTAATGTGCCTTGTCACTGTTTATAGATTTTATAGTGTTCCATCTCACTACAACATGGACGAATCCACATCAGTATTGTTGAGACAAGAAACAATAAGTAAATTCATTCATTCACAGCATCTACTGGCACCTACTTTGCATAAGCTTTCTCTAGTAAGGCAGGCCAAAACTCATTAGATGTTTTTGAACCCACAAAAATGAGCTTGTCATCAATAGTTGGAAGCAGATCATCAATGACAACATCAATCCATTTCCCAAATCGCCAGAACTGTAAGATAAATTGCACACAGAAATATTTTTTTAAAAGAGTAAGGGTTAAAGAAAGGAATTCTGTTTACCTAATAATCAAATTCATTCCTAGTCATAAACATTCAAATATCAAATAGGTATTAAACGCACCCTGAAGTGAAATATCCCTGCATAATCATTGCTGAATGACTGACCAACTGGAATGACTTGGTTTATCATATCTTTAGTCATAAATGATGTCTCCTCATCTTTCGAGGTCAAAGCTCCAATTGAAGCCAAAAACCAGCAGTTTCCTAAACACAAATATAGACTTGAGGACATAAAAATGCAGTATAGGAAACAAGCAATGACAAATCTACAGTATATGATTATCTATGCATGAGAACAACTATGTCAAACTTTATTCAAATAAACTCAGACCTACCTAATTTGGACCCTTGTTCGTAATCAAACCTAGACATTCCATCAACAGTGAAGAAAGGTTTACCAGGTGACACTAATTCCTGTTGAGACAGAATGATCAAAGTGTTCTTTCAACACCTTAAAACATGGATACAAAGAAGAAATATAATTATTATTGTTTACATACTGCTGGTCTCTTCCATATGATGTTATTATAGTCTAGGTCAGCTTCTTTATTCAGAGTCCCAATAGAGCTGCTGTCTGGAGGGAACAACTCATCTGTGTACAGCTTATTACTTCTGAGAGATTCCTGGAGAAGTTTCTGATAGTCTTGACCGAGGAACCTAACAGGATTGGTAGGAGAACCCTCATCATGCTCAGTTTTCATGTCATGGTGCTTATGAGGAGGAGGCATTGTTCACTCCGAAAGGTCTGTTGTCTGAAGACAAACAAATACAAACATTCAAGTATCAGTAAAATAAAACAAAATTATCCATGAAAAAATATATCTATGCAAATGGATTAAAGTCATTTAAATTAATAAATGAAAAGTATAAAAGTAAGAAATATAGCACACCTGCAAGGATCTGGTCGGTCAGGAAGTTGTAGAAAAGACAGCTTTTCCTTCCCTGTGTCTGGTTTTGTACTTGACACCAGTGAAAAAATCTTTTTTACTTTTGCCATATATCCCGCCCCTTACTTTGTGTAGACACACTGTTTTTCTGCCATTCAGGCGACATGACAAGGTTAAGTATATCATTGTCTTAAGATTCTTCAGATGCCTCACACCTACATTATGTGATGTCATGGTCCAGAATTACAACATTCCAAACCCGATCTCATAGAAAACAACTAACATTTTACCCAAAAGCATCATGATTATAATAGAATGTGAGCTGTTACAAATTCTGCTTAGGTACCACATGCTGCTTTTAAAATTAAAACATTAACGCAAAGCACTCAACCTTCGGGTCTTTTATGGTCTTAAAGGAGAAGTTCACTTTCTCTCCAAATAGTGTTCAATTTCTCTCCATATAGTGGACTTCTATGGTGTCCCTGAGTTTGAACTTCCAAAATGCAGTTTCAGTGCAGCTTCATGATTCAACTATTGGTTATTTTCTAAAAAAAAAAAGAATACATAGCATTTATATAGGGTAGACCGGGTGCAGTTGGTACAGGGGTACATTTGAAACGCGTTAAATAACTGAAGTGTGCAACATGTCTGATCTGTGAAATTTGATTCGCACATGCGTATTAGCACCCTCTTTGATTGGAGGAACTTTGAAGTACATGCAGATCTCCAGTCCAAAGATGCAGGTGAAAGTTTTTTTTCTAAGATCAATTTTTTCATTTCACCACATCCCTTCCACAACGAATAGATTCTCATCCTTACATGACTGTTAAAGTTAACTTACATTTTCATAAACCTTACTCTGTGCTCTAAAAACTGACATATTGCATGACTTTGTGTCATACAAGATCACCGTAAAATCTAGATAAATGTTCAAGGTGGTCAGCAGGGTACAGTTGAGACAATGTATCAATTGTAGACACACTAGAATCCTATTGCGGCACATGCACAAGTTAATAGTCGCATTCAGACAATATTTCTTTGTCATGAGAATGACCTTTGTTTTGTCATTATGGTTTATTAGGCTATTTTTGGGCTAAGTTTGGGCACCCCTTCAATAAGGAGTGTGTAACAACTCACCTGCTGAATCAATTAGCCCTGAAAATGGATGGCACTGGAGCATTGAGCCCATACCGGTCGTCAACAGTAAAAGAGATCTATAAGTGATTGGCCTTGATAAACAGAAGGACCGCCACAGTGGTGTGAAAGTCTAGGGCAGTGGCTCTTAATTCCAGTCCTGGGAGCCCCCTGTAACTTCAAAAATCATTTCAAAATCATCCTACATTGCTGCAGAAGTACCGACCCAGTCTTTGCAAAGTGAACATGCAAAGACACCCTTAACAAAAAAGGTAAACAGCGATATAGGACGATTTTGAAGACAAAAAGGCAACAGAAATTCAAATAGCCACTTGTTACAATCAAGGTAGTGTATGCAGAAAAGCATCTCTGAATGCACAACACAAACATGGATCCTTGAAGCAGATGGGTTACAGCAGCAGAAGACCACACCGGGTGCCAATCCTATCAGCTGAGGAAACTGAGGCTACAATTCGCAAAGGATCACCAAAATTGGACAATAGATTGGAAAAGGTCGCCAGGTCTGGTAAGTCTTGATCTCTGCTGCAACATTTACACGGGAGGATCAGAATTTGATGTGAACGACATGAAAGTATGCCTTGTATCAATGGTTCAGACTGCTGGTGGTGGTTTAAAGCCTTAACATACATGAATATTGCTGTTGACCATGTACATCCCTATATGACCAGTGTACCCATCTTGTGATGGCTACGTCCAGCAGGATAATGCGCTATGTCACAAAGCTCAAATCAAATGGCCTCCACAGTCACCAGATCTCAATCCAACTATGCATATTTAATAAATTCTTTTAATTGCTAGGGAGGGCCCCGCACAAGCTATGCCCATGGTTCCAGGGGCACTTCAATAGGACCTTAAAAGGCCCTTTACCATTGCTGATTAAAGTGGCAGAGGCTTGAACTTGTGGAATTAGTGAATGATAAATCTATGAATTATAATACATTTTAAATGAGAAAACTACACTACACAAAACAAAGTACTTAATTTACAGCCTCAAGACAAGGCAATAAAATTCAAACATTTTTTTATTAGTATAAACTGTTTTAAAAAACAAAAGGTTCTTTCTAAAAAAAATAGAATACATGGATGAGAATAGGCCCTTTATATAATGTTGTATTGAGAAACATTCATTCTTCACAATCTTGCTGACAATTTAAAAAATGAAATAATAATAAACTAACATCAGAACTAGCATTAAAACAGCATCTGCTTGAATGTGCTTTTCTTTACAGCAACAGTGACTCCAAGTGTTTACAATGAAAAATACATACATTACACGCATAACTTTTAAAGGGGTCATCGGATACAAACTTCACTTTTCCATGTTGTTTGAACATTAATGTATGTTGGCAGTGTATGTACAAATCTACCCTATAATGATAAAAATCCATGTAGTGGTTTTTAATGAATCTGTAAAAATAATATTCCCTTTTTCAAATCAAGCCATTCTCAGATGCCTGTCGTTGTGGCGTCACACCAACAGAGGCCGCTCCCACGATAGTTGATTGATGTGAGCGTCAGACCTCGGACCGGCCTTAAATCAGCTGTAACAGTCCGACCTCCATTGTTTCGATGCCGGAGCAGGGGTGTAAGTTAGACAAGAATATCTCCAATTGAGTGATTGAAGTGTTGTGTTGCTGGATGTAATAATGAACAGAGTGGTCGTCATTTACTCCCGACATCTGAGCCGCTAAAGATGCAGTAGATTACGTTTGTTTGTGAAGGGAATGTGCCTCCTGATCTACATAAATGTGTCTGTGCTCGCGCAAATCATTCGTGATCCAGCTTCACCTACAGCAGAAGTGAGTATAAGGGTTTTTTTATGAATATTTGCGATCGCCTTTCCTAATGACGTGCTAGTTAGCAAATTTAGCGGCTAAATGCGGCTAAAGTAAAGATGCTCGTCACTCCACAGAGAGAAGAGAGGGGCGGGGCAAGCAGAGCTCATTTGCCTTTAAAGCAACCTCGACCAGAACAGGATGATTTTGCAGAGCTGATTTACGCCCACACTGAGAATTTTGAACCAAAGAATATTATAGATTTTTCAATAAGACCCTAAAGAATCATATCAACTTGTGGAAAATGGGCATCCGATGACCCCTTTAAACAGTTAAAACAGAGAAAAGCAATTTAAATTTGTTTATCAGTTTGACATAGAAAATAAATGAAATGAAAGAAATGTTTAGGCTGTTTTTGACTGTTCTTTTCACACTGCTGCTTGCATTTCTTGGTAAAAGTCCTGGCAAGCACATATTCCCTCATGAGTACATGGTGAGTCCAATCCACTAAAACACAGATACACAGAAACATGTTATAAATGAATGAACTATGAATGAACAAAAACAACAAAGAAAATGAAGCAGAAATCTGTTAAACACTATGTGTTTGGAAATATGGGGGAAAATGTTCACATCAGGATTACCTCACTCTCATCAAGAGTTATCTTTCCATTTTCACAAAGTCTCTGGAATATTCCTGATGAAGAGAATAAAGATTGTTAATATGGAATAAATCCAAACGATAATACCAGAATATGTACCTCAGGACCATGAAAGGATAAAACAAGCATTGCAACAGTTTCTGGATTTCTACTCACTGGCCATGCAGTTCAAACGCATGACAAGGCAGATGAAGCCCTCCAGAGAAATGTGTTCAGAAGAACCAGCATACCGCACAAACATGAGATTCAGGATGTCTTCATTTAGATGCAGGCCTAAGATACAATGACCACGACATAAATACAGTATTTATGCAATGTTAGAATTAACAATTAAATCAATATAACAATATTATATCAATACCTCTGTGTTCACTTTTTGGGTCACTGGACACAGAGGGTAGCTATTATGCTGGCAGTAACATTTACCATCAGTGATATTTAAGGTAATGCAAATATTGAATAGTAACCTCTTAGAAAATTTTCAACCACAGCAAAGAATAAACAGTATGAGTCTCAACCTGTTTTCTCTAATGCATTTTGCAGTTCGTTCAAAGACAAAACGCCATCTTTGGAAGAATCCATGCTGTAGAAGATATCCTGTAAAAATACTTGAAAAATGAGTCTTAATAAAATAAAAAGTCTCAATATAACTCAAAGCAAAATGCCTGGTGTTAATGCGATAAAAAATGTACAGCTAAATTCCAGACTGGAATCCACTCACCCTGTACATCATGATATTTTTCCATAGACGAAGAAACTCTGGTCCGCGAAGTCTTCCAGTAACATTGAACTATTGTTACAGTCATGGAATATTTCTAGAGCTAAAACATAGTTCTTTACAATACGACTGCAAATATAAGCTGAACCTGGGAGATAAATCATCATCATTCAAAAAAGTATTTTTTTAAAGTTTAAAATTATATGCTTAAAGAATGAAGGATACATCTGACATGGCAATTATACTTCTACAGGAATCCAGGCCAAATCCTTCAGTGTTTTTATTACCTAAAAGGTATAAGTCACAAAAGACTGTGAGATTTCAAAACCAGCTACAGTGTACTTCACATCGAATGGACAGGATTTGTAAAACATTCACCTCTAAGTAGGTTTTCATGAAGAAGCTGCTGAAGCTTCTCAGCATCAACAACTTTGTACTGTTTCCAAAGAAGACATTCAAGAGATTGAAGCTTATATATTGTTAAGTTTAATAATAATACAGTTTAATTATGGGTGCATTTGTATAGTTTTTTTTTATAATATATATTAGCTTTCATATTTACCTGATCAGAATATTGTCGAAACAGTGCTCTAGTTTTTGATCTTTCATTCACATTTTCAGTGTATTTGACCTAAACATGGACAAATAAAATGAAGAAAACTTTTTCAATGGCAATCAGCAAAACAACACAATTAGAGGTATGATATTACAATGTACTCATAATTTAAAATGAATAATATTATATTTATTTGATATATATATATATATATGTGTGTGTGTGTGTGTGTGTGTGTGTGTGTATGATTAAAAATAATTAGGGCTGTCAAATAATGAATTGTGATGAATCGCATACAAAAAAGTTGGAGTTTAATTAATGTATATATAACAGAAATATATTATTTATGTACAACACATTTTTATTTATATTTTATTTAGATTATATAAATTATACAATCATTTAAAAAATACATATACTTGTAAATATTTCTTGAATATATACATGAATGTGTTTGTATTTATATAAACCTAATAATTATACACAGTACACAGACATATTAGGCAAACTATATATATATGTAAACTAAATATATTATACTAACTTTATTTATAAAATTATTTCAGTTTTCATCTTATAGATGCATTAAAAAACAGGACAAAAATAAGATTTAGCTTCAAACTCAAATAAGAGAATGATAAAACTTTTACAAAATGATCCTTTATATTATTACCTCAGACCCGCCTAAAAGATCCACAAGAAAATCTTTCTCCATTCTTTCTGTGTCCTTTCTGAATTAAAACACACACACACACACACACACACATTTAATCCAGGTAATAAATAATGTCATTGTGAACATTTTAGAGTATAAATTAGTCTGTTTTAAACCAAGAGGATGATTGTGAATTTTAATCTTATTTAAAGCACAAGTAAAAAGAAAAGTCTCTCAGTGTCTTCATGCAACTTACTGAATGTGGATCTCATTTTTGCAGAGAATGGACAGAATGAATTCTCCACTTTTATTGGGATAGTATGTGGATGGTACGATGAGATACTCTCCCGGCTCCAGCCTGAAGAATTTCATCACCTGTCTTGCATCCTGAAAGTCCCCGCTTGTTACCACAGGCTTTCTTTTAGAGAAAAAGCTTGATCCAAACTTTCCCTCAGATCTCATCTAACAGATAATGAAACAAAAATCATTTTCACTGAACATTTAAAATTAATGTGTCAGAAAGGAACAACAAATAATGTAATATGTATTGATACAACCTGAAAAGCACAATGTGATTAACACCAGAAACTGAGTAAATTTAACTTGCCTCAGGTGGAATCTGTAAAAGTTAAAAATTAAAATAAATGTTACACATCAAACACAAAAGCATCATACATGCACTGTACAGCCATATTTATGATCTTGTTATGATACTGACTGCAAACACATAGAAGCCGATGCCATGGTGTGCAGCGCGGCGTCTGTGTCTTTTGTCGGGTGTCTGTATGAGGGACACCAGAACATTCTTCTGACCCTGTTCACAGGCCTTATCAAGCTCACTAATCCTCAACCAAAACTGGGGGTTTTTACAGAAGGTGTCTGCAATCACAAAAAGGGGGGTTAGAAGTGGATTTGTATTGATAACTAGCTTTAGAATTCAGAAAATGCACCTGGATGATTCATGCAGCCTCCAGCTGTGCTCCCCGTAACCCAGCTGCCATGGTGGTATTTGGAAGTCCAGTGACAAGCAGACCTCTCTTCCAGAAAATCAGGACAGATACAACAGATATCCATGTTGTCAAATGTTCTAACAAAATCTTTCACTGACATCCTGCAAAAAAAAAAAAAAAGAAAACCTCTTTCTAAGTAAAACATAGAGAAAATATATATTGTGTTTTTGTACATTTTAATAATTTAAATGAAAACATGGGTCATGCTCACCAGAACTCTCCGTTTTCACGCACAAGGAGTTGTTTGTAGTCCTCGTCGCTCACTGTGTTCCACAAAGGTGATCTAAAAGAATTTTGCAAAATAATCATCAGGACAAAGGATAACTCTGGCAGCTAATAACAGTGGTGGACAAAGTACACAAATCAAGTACTTGAGTACTTGAAAAAGAAAAGTAAAAGTACTTCTTTTTCAATTTTATTTGAGTGAAAGTACGAAAGTACTCGATTTTGTATGTACTTAAAGCAGAACTCCACTTCCAGAACAACAATTTACAAATAATTTACTCACCCCCTTGTCATCTAAGATGTTCATGTCTTTCTGTCTTCAGTCGTAAAGAAATTATGGTTTTTGAGGAAAACATTTCAAGATTTTTCTCCATATAATGGACTTCATTGGTGTCCCGATTTTGAACTTCCAAAATGTAGTTTAAATGCAGCTTCAAAGGGCTCTTAATGATCCCAGCCGAGGAAGAAGTGTCTTATCTAGCAAAACGAGCTGTCATTTTTTTTTTTTTTTCGAAAAATAAAAATTTGTATACTTTTTAAGCATAAAAGCTCATGTAGCACAGGCTGGGATGCGCCTCCACGACGCTACGAATTAGTAATGGGTCGTTCTTGAACTATTCTTTCACGATTCTTTAACGATTTCTTTTTGAATGAATCGTTAATGTGACTCGGGAAGAACGAGACGTCTCGGGGAGTGATTCGTTCAGTCGCGCATGCGCAACATCCTATTAGGTTCTGTACTGGAATTAGTTCACCTGTTTCGAGTCTTCGGGTTTTTCGAGTTGTTCGTTCATCTTATGGGGCTGTCACGTGATGAACGAACGACTCGAACCCGAAGACTTGTCAGATAAGAGGTGAGGTGAGCTAATCATAGACTAAAATCATAGACCCAGGTAAACAATGAATTAATCATTTCTGTTTCTTATAGCATTATAGTTTTTTGTCTTGTTTGTAGTGTGATCAACGTTTGTGTAAGCAGTAGATGTGTTAAGGGAAGTAACACGTAACATTTTAATTATATTTTGCTAAAATGAACAAAATGATTCAAAAAAAGATTCGTTCAATTTGCTGAAAGAGACTCAAAGGTCTAAGTCGGTAAAATAATCCGAACTTCCCATCACTACTACGAATCACGTGTAAGTTCATCATCTGTGTACTGAGTATGGCGAAAAACTCCATCTTATTTTCTCCTACAACTTGAGAGGAGGACATCATTGTACCTTTTTGTTTGTAAACAGTGTTTACAAACTTACTTGCACTTTCTTAGTCTTTGCGCGTTCGCTTTGTAAACACTGGGTCTGTAGTTCTGCCTATGTTCCGCGTGATCTTTCGACGTGATTCAATAGTACGTAGTGTCGTGAACCCACATCCCAGAGCCTGTGCTACATGAGCTTTTGTGCTTAAAAAGTATAAAAATATTTATTTTCAGAAAAAAAAAAAATGACTGATCGTTTCGCTAGATAAGACCCTTCTTCCTCGTCTGGGATCGTTTAGACCCTTTGAAGCTGCATTCACAAGACCTCCCGGTTCTTACTTGTGATTTTAGTTCACTGTGGAGACTCACTCTAAATGAATCATTTGAATCAGTTTGCACTCTGATCATTCTGCCTGCACCCTAGTGTGTATACTATCTATCCTAAATTCTATGTGACAGTAGTAATTTTCAGTACTATTTAGGGCAGATAGGATGGATAGTACGCACATTGGGACACATGGTCTAATTCGTGAATGAATCATTTGGTGCGATTTGTGAACCGATTTAACAGGTTCATCGTAAAGAATCAGTTTGTTCATGAATCAGACACTGCTTCTGCGTCTCGGAGCACGTGAAATGTTATAAGGAGTAATGATGTTCTATGAAATGTAGTTAAGTAAAAAGTACGATCTCATGCTTTGGAATGCTGTGAAGTAAAAGTAAAAGTTACTCAAAATAAAACTGCTCCAGTAAAGTACACATACTTGAAAAATGTACTTTAGTACAGTAACGAAGTAAAACTACTTAAAGGGGTCATCGGATGCCCATTTTCCACAAGTTGATATGATTCTTTAGGGTCTTAATGAAAAGTCTCTAATATACGTTGGTTAAAAATTCTCAATGGTTTTGTAAAACAACACCCTTTTTACCTTGTCAAAATCAACTCTGCAAAAATCATCTCATTCTAAGGGGTTGTTCCTTTAAATGCAAATGAGCTCTGCTCGCCCCGCCCCTCTCTTCTCTGTGTGAAATGATGAGCTTGTTTACGTTAGCAACATTTAGCCACTAAACTTCCTAACTACCACGTTATAAGGAAAGGTAATCGCAAAGATTCATAAAAAACCCTTATACTCACTTCTGCTGTAAGTGAAGCTGGATCACAAATGATTCGCGCGAACACAGACGGATATATGTAGATCAGGAGGTGCATTCCATTCACAAACAAATGTAATCCACTGCATCTTCAGCGGCTCAGATGTCGGGAGTATATGATGACCACTATGTTCATTATTACATCCAGCAACACAACACCTCAATCACTCAGTCGGAGATATTCTTGTCTAACTTACATCCCTGCTTTGGCATCGAAACAAGGAAAGTTACTGGACTGTGACAGCTGGTCTGAGGTAAGACGCTCATGTCAATCAACTATTGTGGCAGTGACGGCACACCGACAGGCATCTGACAATGGCTCGATTTAAAAAAAGGGGATATTATTTTTACAGATTAATTAAAAACCACTGCATGGATTTTTATCATTATAGGTTAGATTTGTACATACACTGCCAACACACATTAATGTTCAAACAACATGTAAAAGTGAAGTTTGCATCCGATGACCCCTTTAATTACTGCCCACCATTGGTTAATAAAATTAAATAGTTTTTGTGTATTAAGGACATGTCGAATTCCCTTGTTTCTTGCACAACAACTTGTTTTATGATTTACTGCCAGTTGTTCTGCTAGTGATTATCTGCCAAGATGTTGAATAAAAGCAGAGCTTACTTGTCACTCCAGTCTCCATTCCACTCACTGTCTCCCCATGGGTTGAACAATCTAACCAGCTGAACTGGGTTGCTACCACTCATGACCTGTTGAGCATAATTTCAACTGCACATATTTAGTGTTATAAAAACATGGCAAACCTTTATAATATTAGTATCTTTAAATTAGTATACTTAGTAGACTATTAACAATGTTACATTTTACAATTTTGCAATACTTTCACCAAGAATTTTGAAGTAAAATGCACATGGCTCATTTTTTTTAAACATTTGTTGTTTAACGGAATGTAAATGATTTTTCCCCAGCAAGTTTACACACACTTTCTAACACGAAAGAGCTTGTGAAGTCTATGAAGCATTCTGAAAAATCTCCCTGAAGCAACCTGCGGTTGAGGGCTTTATTTCCTTATATGTTTCTTCCTTAAAGGGACAGTATACCCAAAAATGAAAATTGTCTTCATTTACTCACCCTCATGTTGTTCCAAACCTGTATGAGTTTCTTTCTTATGTTGAACATAAAAGAAGATATTTTGAAGAATGCTGGCAATCATACAGTTAGTAGTATTTTATAGTATTTGTTTCCCTACTATAGAAGTCAATGGGGACCAACAACAGTTCTTTAAATTCTTCAAAATATCTTCTTTAGTGTTCAAAATGAGAAACGGTTTGGGGATGAGGGTGACCAAATGATGACAAAATTTTCATTTTTGGGTGAACTATTCCTTTGATACATTAAATTATATAACTGGCATTAGTCAGGGTTGCCAGGTCTGTGTAACTACTGTCTACTGTCTTAACAGAACAATCACTAAGACTTAAGCCAAAATGTCAAATCAAGTAAAAACTTGTAAAGAGTGGGTGTGTTGGCTCAACGTTGGCTGGACTCCAGGCAGTAAATTTGATCTTAAAATAATATTTATCTTGGGATCTTATGGCTTTATCTGATGCACGCTAAGACTTAATTTTGTGCAGTCTTACCTGGTAAACCTTGGTTATGGTGTAAGCATGGCCCAGGACTATGCCATTTTGTAACCGGTTCTCATTCTGTTTATGTGGAAACAGCAAAAAATATCAGGAGAAAGATAGCACAGTGTAAGTTAGAGGAATCCCAGTTGTTGTTTTTTTAACTGAAGCAGTTGTCTAGGCATACAGAGAAAAGTTTTTGAAGTGGTTTAGCAGAGTAAGAGTGTGTGTGTGTGTGTGTGTGTGTGTGGTTGAAGGCAGATGGTGGAATTGGAGGTCTAGTTCAGAGGATAGTGAACAAGATGCCTAATAACGCTCACAGCAGCTTTAAAGTCCCCATGAAATCAAAATTAATGTTTTTTGGCTTTTAGTATGAACATGTTGGCCTTAAAGTTATCTTAATTAAGCTAATGTGCTCCAAAACAATGATAAAATTTGCATTTACAAGATATAAGCATTCAAAACTTACAGTCTCTTACTTCCACCAATATGAATCAACGATTTTGATGACATCACTCTGCACTTCAACTTCTCATCAAACATTCTGTCCAATCAAATCCTCTATAGAATCCGTAGCATCCCGCCCCCTACACTACAAATAGACGCTGAAGCTGCGGCTGAGATCGACCACTTGTTCACAGTGTTAGTATTTTCTGTATGACATGTAGTGCACAATGTAGGCGATAGGGAATGATTCAGACACTGTAAATATGCTTTCGATTGGGGCAAATGAGGACTGGTTTTGCGTGAACCGCGGCACCGCGCATAGTCTACTCCGGACTTTGGCTCTGGTCCAAAGACGCAATAGCACGTGAGTCGGCATATATTAGCACATAGCGTGAGTCGGCATATATTAAACACTTTTAAAACTACACAGCCTCAGTATTATTATGATCACTAGTTTTTTAGTAAGAGTTCCATATTTAATTTAGAGGGTAATCTATTAGACTGTGGCTGTCATAAGCTGTCAAATGTGGCTTTACCGAGCTCAACGGCTCTGGCCCGAGCAAATATAATGAAACGCTATTGGCTATTTTAAAAAGGGGGCGGGGTTGCTCGATATGTCCCGCCCTGTTTCCCTGTTTCAGTTGAAGTTACGTCACCACACAGAATAACACTGTGTGTTTCAAAGCACTTCAGTGGACCTTTAAATGTAATTATATAATTATATAATTATTCTTTATTTAAAATACTATGTGTGTAGATCACTCTTTGCTTACCCCTGGTGGAGTTTCACAGCCCATAAGGACCTCTGACTGGTAAGCACGGTACATTATCTCCCACAAATCAGCAGGAGCTGTTTTCAGTTCGTAGTGCATTTGAACCCCACCGGTAAAGTCCAAGAGGGCCTCAGATACTCGACCAGAATGCATGTCAGCATAGGAGCCGCACACCCTGAAACAGGTCGATTTATAGCCATGCTTATATTGAATACAACAGCGCTATTGCTTACATATACTTGAGATGATACTTTAGAAAGTCACATAAAAAGATACACCGGCACTTACTTGGCATATGCTTTCTCCAGCAAAGCAGGCCAGAACTCATTATATGTTTTTGATCTCACAAAAATCAGCTTGCCATTGTATGTTGGCAGTTTGTCATCAATCACAACGTCATACCATTTTCCAAACCGCCAGAACTGTAAATTTACATTAGCAGAACAGTGAGTGAACAACTGATGAAACACAAAACAGGAATTGCTATTGCTTAGGGCATTGATGCTGAATAATAATCAGTTATGTCAATTATGTCACGAAAAAAGAGAGAAACTTACTCTGAAGTGAAATAAACCAGTATAGTTTTGGCTGAATGACTGTCCATCTGGAACAACCTTCTGTAAAAATTTGGTTTGAAATGTCAAAGCCCCAACAGAGGCCAGAAACCAACAGTTTCCTAAGAAGATAAAGAAGAAGAAACATCCCAATATCTTTATTATCCCAACTCACGCCTGAATTTCTAGTTTTGCAAGTAAAAGCATTAACTTTTTTTTCTTTATTTTTTTCAGAAGAAATGTATGTTGTATTTTGTACGATTTTCGTGACTGGGTTAGTATTTGCTCTATAGATCACAGGTGTCAAACTCAGTTCCTAGTGGGCCACAGGCAGAGATTAGTTCCAACCCTGCTCCAACACACATACCATGTAGTTTTCAAAGCCGCGTTCACACAGCACGATTTATAATAGTCCTTTACAATTGTTGCTTGTCAGACTGTACAAACATGATGATCATGTTACACCGTGACTGTATGACAGTGAAGGCACTTGTCCAGAGTTTTACATTATCAACCCATACACATTCAGTGTGAGCACCATTGCACGCGGGGCTGAAATGTTGAAAAGTCTACGACCGGCGGCAATACCAGCGAATTTAAGAAGATAAGCAGTGTGAGCAGCACTACACAAAGTATACACCCACAAAGGCAACATATCATAGGATTTTTGCGAGTGGCGGAGTTTATGCCGATTAGAAGAAATCTCTAGCATTAATTCTGATCATGGCTTGTCTTGAAAAACAAAGACAGTTTGATGTTCGTCGTAGAAGTCACACTGCAGGATTGTGCACCAAATTTTCTGACACTGCCAGAATTTCGTTTGAGGCAAAAATTTGATCACAACAGTCAATCAAACTAATGATCAGAGACTATAGATTTTATCCTAGGATCAGAAGGATCTTTTAGGATTTGCAAAATTTGCCTCCCAAATCGTGGCCAAAATCACACAGTGTGTGCACGGCTTTAGCCTGAAGGACGTGATTAGCTGGATCAGGTGCGTTTAATTAGGGTTGAATCTAAACACTCTAAACAAACCTCCAGTTTGAGTTTGACACCCCTGGTATAGATTGAAAGATACAAACAGGTGCCCAAACCTGCCCCTCAAGGGTTTCCAACCCAATGTCCTGCAGAGTTTAGCTCAAACCCTAACTGAAAACACACCTGAACCAGCTAATCAAACTTCTAGGCATGTTTGTTGGAGTTAAACTCTGCAGGACATTGGGTTGGAAACCATTGGTCTAAAACATCAATATTGTAGTTATCCAGACATACCTACATTCCCTTGGGCATAGTCAAACCTGGACACTGTCTCTACAACAAATTCAGCTGCATTTGGATATAACACCTGAAAGAAAAAAGTAATATACCTTCAGTATTGCTCAACTGATCCATTCTGTGAAATTATATTTCAATTGATGTTGTTTTTAGTAATGGCATTCTCTTTTTCATCTGTTGTATGTGTGACTACAGGTCAAGTATATTAATGTCTTTTAAATTCTTTAAAACATTTAGCTTGTCACAGTCAGTTGACTTTAAATAAGACTCTTTAGCTTTCAACAAAAGTGCATATTTTGTGCAATACTGTCAGAACACGTGCTGAGCGCAAGCCAAACGCAGGTCTGCCTACATACCGTTGGTCTTTTCCACTCCACCCTGGCCATGACATCTGGATCCAGCAGCCCTTCACCAATGGAACGGGGATCTGGTGGGAAAAACTCATCAACAAATCTCTGTCTTGTCTTGAGACAGTAGTCTTGTAAAAAGTTGTAGTCCTGATCCATGAACCTCAAAGGATTTGTTTCAGAGCCCATGCCACCCTTCGAGTTGCGGTCGTTTACGACTTTTAAGCACATGCCATATGGAACTGCTGGAGGAGGCATTTTGAAATCTACCTGGATTTTTCTGTATTTTGCTTTTTAAAAAAGAGGGAAATACAATAAACATGCAAATATGTTACAATGCTATGATAAAAGTTTCCTCTATCACATTCATGTCTAGCAAAATTACCACATGACATTTACCTGCCAAAAATCCCAGCCACACAACTGTTCCTATTCATTTTAAAATCATTTAAGAGGTGTATACACCCTGACAGCTCAGTGCATCTGCACATCTTGCGGTTCTAGATGACTGTTCTCTTTGGTATGTCTACAGTCCTTGCTATTCTAGTCGTTGGATATGGTCCACATTTTCTATTAAACCTAAACAAATTCCATGCTGTTATCGATTTTCCTGTGTTAGACTTACATTTGCATTACACTTACATTTGGCACTTGAAACTTTTATCTAAAGCCATTTTCAGTACATTCATCGTATAAATTTTATTCATTGTTAGTGCCATGCTCTACTGTTTATGGTTCAGGTATGCACACACAGTGTGTAATAAGTTCTTAGAGAACATCTACAGATGTAAATATATGCTAGCACAGTAGTACTTTGCATAGATTACAGCCTAATGAAAATTAAAAGTAATTAAGTTCATATAAGTATTAACACAATTCAGTTTTCCTTAGTATAAAGTGTGTTTTCAAACAAAAAGTTATCTACAAGCAGAATATAAACCCTTCCTTATTAGACTAATGAACTTTAACTTGCATTACTGAAATAAATAAAATGTATATATACCTTCAAGGGTGCAACAAATTACTGGAACAAGAAATCTCACCCAAATGACTGGTAGTCTTCTTTGTCTGTGACTGGCTTTTACAAACTTTTACTCTACTTCAGGCTTTTAAAACACTTGCAGAAGCCACACCCAACTCCCAGCTTGTGTGTTTATTAACAAAGAAATGATTGGCAGAAGCTCATGTGAGCATTTGTCATTCTGAGAAACTAAAAACCTTTACATTTCACATAGAAAAAAATGTTGGCCAACATGTTTTACAATATGCAAATTATTATTTGTCCCGCCAAGAAGACACAAAAATTGGTCAGATGTGCACAGTTTATTCTCTTCCAGCATTATAAAACGTATGCAGCTTGTTAGGATACCATCACGTTTATGTTTGCACTCTTTAACAGTATGGGCTTATGTAAAGCCTCCAAAAATGCATTCAGAGCAGCAGATACCAGTTCGTCATGCCTGGACTTGCTTTGAATGTTGTGTTCTACTCGCGTTTCATCATTATAATGATCATGAATTATAATTTATAGTATCTGTAATTACCATATTACACATATATGTATTATGTATAAATCTAGAAGTTATGGACTTATTGGCCCATTTTACTGTTGCATTGCATAACATTGCTGCACTTGGCCTCAAGTAACTTTAGAGTCTTTGACATTTCTTGGCAAATGAACACTCATGACAGGTAGGCCTACTTAGGTATGTAAATCATTTTCATGCCAGTACAGCATATGCAAATAAAACGCAGCCAGCTCAGATCAAATATGATCACTGTACAAAGTTTATATATACAATAGTTTGACAGTGCCAGGCAACCTGCACTGAATTTTTAATCAAGAATTTGTAATCATTGTGAAACTGCAAAAGTAGTACCAAAGGGAGTTTTTTAGTTGCACTGCAACATGTAAAATGATTTTTGACTAAAAGTTTCTTCAGACCATTTAAAAATTTACAATGTCATTGTATATAATGTTCAAGAATAGATTATATGTATATAGCGCGTTTCAAAAGTATTCATACCCCCCTTTTTTAACATTTTGTTATGTTGCAGCCTGATGTTAAACTGCTTTAACTTACTCAATCCACAAGTATTCATACCCTTAATGTGATACTTCGCTGAAGCACCTTTACAGCCTCAGGTTTTTTGGGGTGTGATGTGACAATCATCATTTGGCAGTTATCTGCCATTCTTCTCCTCACCTCTCAAGTTCTGTCTGCTTGGATGGGGGCTGGCAGACATTTTCAGGTTTCTCCAGGAATGTTTAATTGGGTTCAAGCCCAGGCTGTAGCTGGGCCACTCAAGGACATTCACAGAGTCGTCTATAAGCTACTCTTGCTGTGTGCTTAGGGTCATTGTCCTGCTGGAAGGTGCACCTTCTGCCCAGTCTGAGGTTCTGAATGCTCTGGACTGGGTTATTAAAGCTATCTCTATATTTTGAGCTTTCCTTCTACTCTGATGAGTCCCTCTGTCCCTGCCGCTGAAAAAAAATTCCCACAGCATGAGGCTGCTATATCCATGCTTTACGTTTGGGAAGGTACTCTGCAGGTGATAAGCAGTCCCTGGTTTCCTCCAAACATGATGCTTGGAATTAATGTTCGCAGACCTTCATCAGGCCTTGTTTCTCGCAATCTGAAAGTTCTTTAGGTGCTTTGTTGCACATTCCAAGTGGGTTTTCATGTGTCTTCACTATGGAGAGGCCACACCACCATAAAGACCAGATCAGTAGCGTGTTGCTGTGATGTTTGTCCTTCTGTTTCTCCCATCTGCATATATGATCATGGAGCTCAACTAGAGTGACCATCAGCTTCTTGGTCACCAGTATAACCAAGCCCCTTCTCCATCAATTGCTCAGTTTGGCCAGCTCTAGGAAGAGTCCTAGTTGTTCCAGACTCCTTCCATTATGGATAATGGAGGCTAGATGCTTCTGTGAACCTTCAGTGCAGCAGAATTTTTTCTGAACTCTTCCCCAGATGTGTGGCTTTATGCAGTCCTGTCTCTGAGCTCTACAGGCAGTTTTTTTTTTTTACCTCAGGGCTTGGTTTTTGCTCTGATATGCATTTTCAGCTGTTAAACCTTTTCTTTAGAGGTGTGTGCCTTTCCAAATCATACCCATTTAATCCAATAGGGTCTGGCTGCAGACATGCACCTGCACTCTCAGACACCTGCACTCTCAGATGCCTGCACTTCCGCAAGTGATGTAATTTGCAGTCTATGTTATTTTTTACTTTATTGTATATATGTATTATTTTTTTAATCGAATCTCTCAACATTTTACAACAGTAGCCAGGTGGTGAAGACAAGAAAAAAGAAACTAAATTACAATGTCACTCGCAATTGCCACCTGCACTCTCTGCTACCTGCGACGTCACTTGAAATCCACACAAATGGTGCGTGTTGCCAGTGGAGACAAGATGTTGTGTTGGTCAAACGATTAACACTAATTTAGCATAACATACAGGGTCCTGCACGTCATCTGTAGTCATCTGTAGATAAAAACAAGACCCGCAAATCCGTGGCCACAGAACAGCAGAATATGAACGAATATGAATATGAAGCAGAATATGAACGAGAGGTTAAGCGTTTTCCTCCCATAGAAAACCATTAATATGGCTCAGTGTATTAAGATGCAATTAAAAGATCAAATTCGATATACAGTTTATTAATACAATGTATATGTAGGCTATATAGTGTTTTTCTTTCGCAAAACGTGGCATAATCTGGCATAACGGATTAAGATGATAAAGATTAAACTCAATATGCTCCTATTCATTATTAAAACAACTACACACAAGCAGGTGAGCCCAGAATAAATGCAACGTCGCGTATATTTGCATTTTCCCATAAAGAATAATCTCTACAGCTGTTTTATATCATTGTCTTTTGTTTATATTGATTTTCTTTGGGAGGAAAACGTCTATTTAACGCATTACGTTCTGGGCACGTCTGCTTGCCTATACAGAGTTGGTCCTTTTAATATCACATAATGCCTTTCTTATGGCACGTTCATATCTGCTGGTATATAGTTTGTCATTAATAAGGTTTATATTGAATTTGGTCTTTATCATCTTAGTCCGTTTTGCCACATTAATCATTTGCTGGGCAAGTATAAAAGCGAAAGTTTGCACATTCATGGCCATATGCTTGCCTTGAAGTACATTAAATTAATAAACTATATTACAAATTTGATCGTTTAATGACACTTAATGTATCTTTATACATTAAGCCATATCAAGTGTTAATGGTTTTCTACAGGAGGAAAAAGCTTAACGAGAGACTTTGCGCATTGCGTTCATATTCTGCTGTTCTGTGGCTACGGATTTGCGGGTCTTGTTTTTATCTCCTATAGATGACTTGCAGGACCCTGTACGTTATGCTATTAAATTAGTTTTAATCATTTAACGACCACAGCGTCTTGTCTCCATTGGCAACAAGCACCATTTGTGTGGATTGCAAGTGACGTCGCAGGTAGCTGAGAGTGCAGGTGGCGCTTGCGAGTAGCATTGTAATTTAGTTTCTTTTTTCTTGTCTTCACCACCTGGCTACTGTTGTAAAATGTTGAGAGATTCAATTTTAAAAAATAATAAATAAATAAATAAAATAACGTAAAAATAAAATCGACTGCAAGTGACATCACTTCCGGAAGTGCAGTTGTCTGAGAATCCAGGTGCATGTCTGCAGCCAGACCCTTCTCATTTAATTGAATTTGCCACAGAATTATCACTAATTTCAGTTTTTTATTTCTAATAATTTTGAAGTTGTTACAAACATGTTTTTTTACATTGTCAAACAAATGCCACGCCAGCAGAGGGAGCCCTCACCCATGAACTGACCGTTTCTGTTCCCTCTGCTGCTTCACGGGTTACTTCCTGTTTGGTGGCCATTTAAGGAGGCCTAAACCAAACAGGACTCCGCGAAGTATTGTTTTGCTGTGCGGACTCTACTAAGCGTTTTCCCTGATTTCCTTGCCTTGTTTTTGTGATTTCCACGGTTTTGCTTTATTGTCATAGTTTTACCTCGTTTTTTTGTCTTAGTCAAGTTCATTGCCATAGTTTTTGCCTAGTTTCATAGCCTTGTTTATTTGTCACTTTGGACTGCTCTCTCTTGGATTTTGACCTTCTGCCTGTTTAATTGGATTCGTCTTTTGTCTTGCCTACGTGTTACTGTTTTGTTTGGATATCGACCCTGCCTGTCCTGACTACGCTGTGTTTATTAAAGTTCGCATCTGGATCTATCACGCTTCCTACGAGTCCTGTTACACTAAGAAAGGCGATTTAAGTGACTTTGAATGTGCCATGATTGTTGGTTTTTGTCAAGGCTGGAGCAAAATGCTGCAGGACTGTGGCTTTCCAGGACCAACGTTGGCCATCCCTGATGCAGAACACTGTGTGTCCTGCAGACCTTTATGAGATTGTCTGGAGTCATTAAACACAACATCAGCATTTGTATCTTCATCTGACTTTATTTTGATTTTGATTCCTCTGCAGTTGCTGTACATTGTAAAAATGCTGGATATCCATTCAGGCCATACAACAGCTAACCAAGCAGTATGTAGGCAACCATAGACTATTAACCGGCAGATTCGTCATGCGCCAACTTCTTACACAAATTTCAGAGTTTGGGGGCGGTGTTAGGAAGTATGACTTGACTTAATTTATTTACAAAATAATTTAAAATGTACAAAAATATTCAATTTGCATATTTAAGTTAAAAATATTACTCATAAAAACATCTATTTTGAAAAACTTTTTTCATGGTTCTGGGGGCACCTCTAAGACCATAAAGGAAAATGAGAAATCCATATATAAAAATAATTTGATATAGAAAAATAAAATTAAAAATGTTTAGATTGCCTAAATCAGTGGTTTTTGATCACCAGACTAATATCACTGCTTCTTGAGTTTGTTGGCAAACCTCCTGGCAAGCATACATTCCTTCAGGAGTACATTGTGAGACCTATCCACTAAAACACAGAAGCACAGAAATAAGTCTTAATGTATGAACTATAAATGAACAAAAACAACAACAACAACAACAACAACAACAACGGGGCAGAAATCTTTTAAACATATTGTATATGTTTGGAAATATTACATTTAAATGTTTACATCAGGATTACCTCACTCTCATCAAGAGTTATCTTTCCATTTTCACACAGTCTCTGGAATACTCCTGATGAAGAAAATAAAGATTGTTAATATGTAAAATAAATTCAACACATAATACACAGTATGTAGCTCAGGAGCACTAAAAGGATGGAACAAATATTCATATATATATATATATATATATATATATATATATATATATACACACATATATATATATATATATATATATATACACAAACACACATATATACACACACACACACTGTAAAAAATTGCTGGTAACATCCTGTTTTTTCTGGGTAATATTTGTTGTTTGAGAAAGTAGCCTTTTGCAGTACTGTGAATTAACAACGCTCAGAGTCGACACTCAGAGGCTGTGTATTAAATTACACCCTACACCCTCATTGACTATTCACTACATGAGTTTACTAATATAGTCCACCTGACAGAGAGAATTAAAGCTAATGAGTGAATTCAGCCAATGATGAACAGATGCTGTTACCAAGCAGAATCACTATAGAAAAGAGCAAGAAATGAAACTACAACTGACATACAGCCACAGCCTTAGACAAAAGTCACCTGAAATAAATTTTCTGTCATATAACTACAAAAATTATTTGAGAACTAACAGAGGCTTAGATGTTTTATTGAAAACATTTAGTTTGACCTTACCATTGTGGCGGTCAGGGTTTTCTTTAGTTGGGCTCTTGACTCTTGACTGGTGCTAGATGCTAGATTTTTTTCTGGCTGTTGTAACTGTGTTTGTAATGTACATTTGTTAAAGCAAAAAAACCCAAGAAAAATTTAGATTAAATGTTTTTAGTTAATTATTGATGGTGGTGACTCTCAAAATGAAGTAACAAACTTTTGTGAAGGATTTTAAAAACATCTTATGCACAAAACTTTTGGAACTACAGCGTCAGCTAGATACACAAATATCAAGAATCAGCATATGAATCTCAACAATGGTGACAATCAAAAGCTTCATGCTGCAATGCGTACTGGGTACCAGCACAGTACAAAGCACACCCATGACTCCCAGCATGCATTGCAGCATGAATGTGTTTTGCTGTTGAACTGTCCAGATATATATAAATAAAAAAAATAAATAAAATAAAATAAAAAAATCAATGAACATGGTGTTAAATGATGGTTATGTTATTAAAAAAACATAACAGTATTATAGATTTTGCCTTGTAAGATGGGTGACAAATTCCTGTTATTTCAAGGAAAAACCGAAATATACTGTAAAACGTAAGAGTCAGATTAACTAAATGAAAAAAGCTATTTTCACTGCAATGTTAGTGAAGGTCCACAGAAAACAGTTATGTAAAGTCATTAACTGATAAGGAGAGTAAATATTTAACTGATCTGTATTAATATGTATTGCATAAGAGAGATCTGTTAGTTTAATTTAGTTTTGCGGGGCACTATTTTGCTGGAGAGTAGAGCCTGTGCTTCATTCAATGATGAGTCACAAACACTGATGTTTTGTGCTTTATTTACCCCCTAGGGGTCGCGCCCCCCCAGTTTGGGAACCGCTGGATTAAGTGATGATCTCTTTAAGTACTTCAGCACATACATGTGTGTTATAGCTAACAATTCACTGCAACAATTTGAGTTAAAGTCATGTTTTTAGTTATTTTACTATTACACATTAAGTGGTTGCAGTTTTATACTAAGAAACATTTCTTCTCAGTGAACACAAATGGAAGTTCACAGTGCTAACATTGTATGGATACCAGTTTTTAAAAAAACTGTTTGAAGCAGAGTTAATTGATATGGTAGAATTATGGCAACCCTGCTGCCAGTAAATTTAGTTATTTAATGGCACAATTTTATATATTATTATATATAAAATACTGTATTATATATACAGTGCACAGCATAAATGAGTGCACCCCCTCTGAATAAATATAAAAGATGTATTATCTTAATTATCACTAATATAATTCATGAAAAGATGGCAAAACTGAAATGTATTATACATATACTTAATAAAAACAACAAAATATATGCCAATATATTCTCTAAAATAAGTAAATTAGCCAATTTTGTTTAAAAGAAGGATTGCAGAAATGAGTACACCCTAGATTTAATTCAGCAAATGTATAATATTCTTAGTATCCTCCAGAATTTTAAGTATACTGCTCTGACCCTTCAGGGGCGTCGCTAGGGCTAATCATTCGGGGCTCGAGCTCCGAAAGTTTTTACTCCAGCCCCGAATGTTTTTTTTTTTTTTTTTTTCCTATGGTCCTCTGATTTCCACGTAATTTGTCAAAGTTTGAATTAATTAATCAAAAGTTGGTCATTAAACTTAAATCAAGTCGCGATATGGACTAGTATCTGTAAATATTATGCCGCAAAAGACTATTTAAATATGAATCCTGCATGTTCTGCCTGTATTTTTATGAATGAACGGCGCGGATGCGCGGTTTCGTTTTCTACACATGTAATACTCACACGCGCAGTGATTTCAGCGTCTGCCGTTTCACTAAATGAGGGCGTAAATACATTAGTCACTTCATGAACATTTCACTGTTTCATTTGAGTAAAACAAGCGTCAAATATATACACAGAAATGTAAAGGTATTCACGGCAAGTCGGCAGGCAACCCGTCAAAATAAAAGTTCAGTTTAACTTTATTCATCATTCAGTATAATGTACGTGCCTACTACTACTATTAATTAATAAAATAAATAAAATATGAATTTTTTCACACAATATTTCTTCCATGTTTTACATCTTATAGTAAATTCCCTTTATTTGCCAAAAATAAAATATAATTTTCATTAAAAGATCAATTAAATCAATATTTTTATCTGATAACCAGAAAATATACAACACGGAATTCCATAAGGCTATTGTAAAAATAACTAAAAGCTGTTTTTATGCATTCAAATAAACAGACATGCTAAAACATGTTTGGTAACAATAAAACGTAAAGTGAGAAAAAATAAAACATTTCATAGGGTCCCAAACATGTACATCATGTACAACTTTTGATAAATTGACGGTAAATTGTATAAGATTCATGGTTTTAATTACACGTGATTAATTACATGTTGATTAATAAAATTAAATGTAACCATTAAAAAGAAGACCAGAAAAATGAAAACAGAAAACAGAATTTTAAAAAAATAAAATAAAACGGAATTTGGGAAAAAAATAGGGCCCTATTTTTGCATGCAACTATGTATTTTTTACAGTCATAAATACATTTTCAAATGTATTATTTTATTTGTCTAACATATTTTTGTAATGTTTTAATTTTGTTATAATACTTTGATATATTTGCTATTTGCAGTGATTACTATTTACTATTGTTATAGTGTGACAAGGTCTTTAACCCCCGGTTTAATGCCCCTGGACCCACCTAGAAGGATCCAGGTTCAACCACTTGTGTCTAACAAAATCTTATGTGAGCATGATGTGAGCTCCCACCCACTACCACCAGCCCCTGATGTTTTGGCACCAGCCCCGGATGTTTTAAAATCCTAAAACGCCCCTGGTGCAAGTTCATGATAATTTTTTACATCTGTCCTGTTTAACTCCTGGAGGACGAGCTCCTTAAATGCCCTGGTCTTTAATGGAGTTTTGCTAAGCTCGTCTATACAGAATCCCCCACAGCCGCTCAAGAGCGTTAGGATTGAGTGAAATACATGTCCACTGCAAGATTTTCACCTTGGGAGAATGAATATCTTCATTGTCATGCTGAAAAAATGCCCAATAATGCAAGGAATAAGGAGAGGGTAGCATCTTCTGTTTCAAGTTTTTGTATTACATCACACAGTGGTGTGTGAATTCATGACAGCGTCGATAAAGCACAACTCCCTCACACCTTCAGCACTCATAAATCCCAATATAAGAGCTTTTCTACAAGTGAACGTCACTGTGGGTACCAGGCACTTCTCACTGTACTCCTCCTCTAGCAACACCAGAACATTTTATTTTGTTGAATAATTTTGACATTCTTCTTTGGTAATTGATCAAGCAGGCTTGTTGGAACATTATATCTCCAAAGAACCCTAACCCATGTCTTATAAGTAAAGAGTAATTGCTGAATTTGTTCAGTTTTAGAGGTGGTGTACTCATTTATGCTGTGCACTGTATATATAATTACTTTATTTTAGTTTCCTGACCATAAAACTGAAATTGCATTGCAACAATTTCTGTCCAGTACACTGGAGCTCTACTCACTGGCCATGCAGTTCAAACGCATGACAAGGCAGATGAAACCCTCTAGAGAAATCTGTTCAGAAGCACCACCATACCGCACAAACATGAGATTCAGGATGTCTTCATTTAGATGCAGGCCTAGGGTACAATGACCATGACATAAAGACAGTATCAATGCAAGGTGTGAATGAACATATTACAGTATATCAATATTATATCAAAACCTCTGTGTATGCTGGCAGTAACATTTAGCAGCAGTGATATTTAAGGTAATGCAAATATTGCATATTAACCTACAACTAACAAAATGTTCAACAACAGTTCACCAGAGCAAAACATTAACTGTATGAGTCTCAACCTGTTTTCTCTAATGCATTTTGCAGTTCTTTTAAAGACAGAATGCCATCTTTGGAAGAATCCATGCTGTAGAAGATATCCTGTAAAAATACTCGAAAAATTATTCTTCATAAAAATCTTTCTATCAAGCTAAATTTCTTGTCTTAATATGGTAAAAAATACGTAGCTAAATTCCAGACTCGAATTCACTCACCTTGTACGTCATGATACGGTTCCATAGATGAATGAATTCTGGTCCGCAAAGTCTTCCAGTAACACTGAACTATTGTTATTGTTACAGTCATGGAATATTTCTAGAGCTAAAATGTTTCTTTATAATATGACTGCAAATACAAACTGAACCTGGGAGATAAATCATCATCATTCAAAATGTTATTTTAAAGTTTATTATTACATGCTCAAAGAATAAAGGATACATCAGACATGGCAATTATACTTCTACATGAATCCAGGCCAAATCCCTCAGTGTTTTTATTACCTAAAAGACATACAAAAGACTGAATTACAGTGTATTTCCCATCGAACAGACAGGATATTTAAAACACTCACCACTAAGTAGGTTTTCATGAAGAAGCTGTTGAAGCTTCTCAGCATCAACAACTTTGTACTGTTTCCAAAGAAGACATTCAAGAGATTGAACCTTATATATTCTTAAGCACATATATTGTTATTGTTAATTAAGGATTTTTTTAAAATAATATATTAGCTTTCATATTTACCTGATCAGAATATTGTCGAAACAAAGTTTTAGTTTTTGATCTTTTATCCACTTCTTCATTGTATCTGACCTAAACATGAGAAAAGGCAATGAAGAGAAAACTGTTTCAGTGGCAACTAGGACTGAACTGTTTCATTAACAACTAGCAAAAAAACACAATATATATAAAATATAAGGAATTTCCTGGAAAGTCATTTGTCTTATTACGCCGATGAATCTCGCTTGTGGACTTTCTGCTCTAGGGTGCCCTCCGGTGTCGAGTATGAATGAAACAAATCACACTTGAGATTTTAACGCTCCACAATGGCTCTGGTGATGGATTATTATGTGTCATATTATCTCATGTATACTATTAATTTTCAAATATCCCAGAAACCAGTGAATTGCACAACTCCTAATTAACACAATTTTTTTTTTTTTTTAATTTAAATATCACAATTATAACCAATACCGGTATATCGCAACACCCCTAAAGTGAATATTAAAACTTTTACCAAATGATTCTGTGTATTATTACCTCAGACCCGCCTAAAAGATCCACAAGAAAATCTTTCTCCATTCTTTCTGTGTCCTTTCTGAATTAAAAAATAAATAAATAAATAAAACATTTAACCCAGATAACAGAATTTGATTGTAAACATTTTTGGAGTATAAATTAGTCTGTTTTAAACCAAACCTGTTTTAAAGCACAAGTAAAAAGTCTCTCAGTGTCTTCATGCAACTTACTGAATGTGGATCTCATTTTTGCAGAGAATGGACAGAATGAATTCTCCACTCTTATTGGGATAGTATGTGGACGGTACGATGAGATACTCTCCCGGCTCCAGCCTGAAGAATTTCATCACCTGTCTTGCATCCTGAAAGTGCCCGCTTGTTACCACAGGCTTTCTTTTAGAGAAAAAGCTTGATCCAAACTTTCCCTCAGATCTCATCTAACAGATAATGAAACAAAAATCAATTTCACTGAACACATCAAATTAATGTGTCAGAAAGGTATAACAAATCATGTAATATGCATTGATACAACCTAAAATACACTGTACATTTTTTCAAACCAATATGATTAACACCGGAAACAGAGTATATTTTACTTGCCTCAGATGGAATCTGTGAAAGTTAAAAAAAAATAATAATAGATGTTACACATAAAATACAAAAGCATCATACATGCACTGTACAACCATGTTTATTGTCTTGTTAAAATACTGACTGCAAAAACACAGAAGCCGATGCCATGGTGTGCAACATGTTGTCTGTGTCTCTTGTCGGGTGTCTGTATGAGGGAAACCAGAACATTCTTCTGACCCTGTTCACAGGCCTTATCAAGCTCACTAATCCTCAACCAAAACTGAGGGTTTTTACAGAAGGTGTCTACAATCACAGGAGAGGGGTTTTAGAAGCAGATTTGCATTGATGACTACCTTTACAATTCAGAAAATGCACCTGGATGATTCATGCAGCCTCCAGCTGTGCTCCCCATAACCCAGCTGCCATGGTGGTATTTGGAAGTCCAGTGACAAGCAGACCTCTCTTCCAGAAAATCAGGGGAGGTACAGCAGATATCCATGTTGTCAAATGTTTTAAGGAAATCTTTCATTGACATCCTGCAAAAAAAGAAAATTCTTAAGTAAATTCTAGACAAAATGTATTTTGTGTTTTAGTACATTTTAATAATGTATATGAAATCACGGTTCATGCTCACCAGAACTCTCTATTTTCATGCACAAGGAGTTGTTTGCGGTCCTCATCGCTCACTGTGTTCCACAAAGGTGATCTAAAAGAATTATTCAAAATAACCATCAGGACAAAGAATAACTTTGACAGTTAATAAATTTCACAGTTTTTGTGTGTTAAGGACTGCATGTCTAATTCCCTTTCTTCTTGCAGAACAACTTCTTGTTTTATGATTTACTGCCAGTTGTTCTGCTAGTTGGTTGTCTGCTATGATGTTGAATAAAAGCAGAGCTTACTTGTCACTCCAGTCTCCATTCCACTCACTGTCTCCCCATGGGATGAACAATCTAACCAGCTGAACTGGGTCTCTACCACTCATGACCTATTGAGCATGATTTCAGCAGCATATTTAGTGGTGTAAAAATGTGGCAAACCTTTATAATATTACCAACATCTATACTAGATTATTGACAGAATGTTACATTTTTCAATTCTGCAACTTCTGCAATTACAAGAATTTTGAAGTAAAAATGCATACTGTTTAGTTTCAATAGTTTGTTGAATTCAATAGATCAAATCTCCCTGAAGCAACTTGCAGTTGAGGTCCTTGCTTAATGTGTTGATGATGAACATGAAATGATATAGCTGGCATTGATCAGGGTTGCCAGGTCTTGCCAATTGCCAATTAAGATTAGCCCAATCACAGTAAAATGTACTCCTAGCCCAAATTAAGTTCTTTTTATGGTTCCCTGAGAAGGGAACAAGACACCGTGTCGACAGTCTGTGACGTCACTATACCAGGGTAACCGCCATATAAAAGGACACCAGGAGAATATGTCATCCACTTCTACATCTGAAGCTTGTAGAAAAGAGGACATAGTGTTTCATTCCCTTCTCAGGGAACCATGGTTACATGCTTAACTTGAGACATTGCCTTTTCAAGGGAACTCGGACTGTGTCCTCTAGTGGCTGCTATGGGAAATTGAATACCCATGCTGCCATGCTGAGGGGAGTGCATGCCATGTACCATGGTGAGCAGTAAGTACCAACTGTACGGCATAGCCATAAAAGCCACCCCTTAGACACATCAGCGGCTGTCGGAGACGCTATCCCCTCCGGCCACAGGCCCCAGCTACGATGCAACCATAATAGTAGTCTAGGACCCCAAGCCACACATGCACATAATAAGGCTCCTCAGAACGAACGGTAGTCCTTGAGAGAATATCCTTATACTCATACCTCGGGGGAGATGGTGCACTCACGATTACTCTCAGAAGGAGTCGTCGTCACACCAGTCCATCCCTAAGGGAAGCATGACAGGAAGGGCCATTGTAGCCCTGACAAACTATCATAACTGCAGAGTGGAATTCGGAAGCAGAGTTAGGATAACTCTGTGTCAGGGTAATCGAGAGATAGCTCAAGCAGGAAGGACCAATGTAGTAGGTCTAGCAACCCCCTGTTCAGTGGGCCAGGATTCTGTACCAGAGACGCACCAACGAGCATCCCTCATGAGCACAAGAGAGGTACAGCCAAACTCCTGCCCCCAGGGAGCGGAATGCTCAACTACACCTACTCGTATGCGAGAGGCATCTCCTCCACCTGGGGCACAACAGGGCCAAAGTCTTGCGCTAAGGAGAACATGATTGGGAAAGGTGTGGTAGATCATGAACCCCAAGAAACAAAACAAAACACGCAAAGATTGTGTGTGTTGTCACGTGTCAGATAATGAGGACATGAATCGGCACACTTCCTAAATGTCTTACTAGTGCTAGCCATGGTGGAAAAGAACAGTGTTCTTACCAGAATGCACATGCTTTAAACAAAACAGTCCTTGAAAACAAAGAAGAGGATGACGTATTCTCTTGGCACCCTTTTATACTGTGGTCATGCCGGTAGCGACATCACAGGCTTCTATGGCATTAAAAATGTTTGAACAGTCCTGATTTGATTTTTAATACATTTCAGCAAACCAAAGAGATTTTATCTTTTCTCTCTACGGTCTTAGCAGAACA
The DNA here is from genome assembly GCA_012976165.1 of Labeo catla. Taxonomy (NCBI): domain Eukaryota; kingdom Metazoa; phylum Chordata; class Actinopteri; order Cypriniformes; family Cyprinidae; genus Labeo; species Labeo catla. The sequence goes on along the minus strand of VONZ01000032.1, from coordinate 2,171,325 downwards.
ATCACTAAAAGGTAAAATCAAGTATAAACATGCAAAGAGTGCGTGTGTTGGATCGTGTTGGCTGGAATCTAGGTATCATCTTTTGTTTTTAAAATATTTATCTTGGTAGCTTATGACAAAATCTTGATTTTCTGCAGTCTTACCTGATAAACCTTAGTCACAGTGTAAGCATGACCCAGGACTATGGCGTTTGGTAACCGGTTCTCATTCTGATTATGTGGAAACAGAAAAATTATCAGGAAACAGACGGTTAAAGTCTTAAAGTGTTAAAGTTACTTAGAATCCCAAATTTCTTTACTAAAATAGGTGTCTAGGAGAACAGTTCTTGGAATGGTATATATAGTCAAAGGAAGCACAATAAAATATTTATGTTTTTAGTTTAGCTTGACCATGTGTGTTAGATATGATCACACTTTGTTTACCCCTGGTGGAGTTTCACAGCCCATAATGGCCTCTGACTGGTAAGCCCTTAACATTATCTCCCACAAATCAGTAGGAGCTGTTTTCAGTTCATAGTGCATATGAACCCCACCGGTAAAGTCCAAGAGGGCCTCAGATACTCGACCAGTATGCATGTCAGCATAGGAGCCGCACACCCTGAAACAATCATTGTAACGCAGTTGTTTTCCTCAGTGTAATAGACAAATTTAAAGACAATCAAGTCGAATTACAGCCGTGCTTATATTGAATACAACAGCACTATTGCTTACATATACTTGAGATGATACTTTATAAAGTCACACAAAAAGATACACCGGCACTTACTTGGCATATGCTTTCTCCAGCAAGGCAGGCCAGAACTCATTATACGTTTTTGATCTCACAAAAATCAGCTTGCCATTGTATGTTGGCAGCTTGTCATCAATCACAACGTCATACCATTTTCCAAAGCGCCAGAACTGTAAATGTATATTAGAAGAACAGTGAGTGAACAACTGATACAATGAAACAAAACAGGAATTGCTATTGCTTGGGGTTTTGATGCTGAATAATAAAAAATTATGTCAATTATGTCACAGAAAAATGAGAGAAACTTACCCTGAAGTGAAATAAACCAGTATAATTGTGGCTGAATGACTGTCCATCTGGAACGACCTTATGTAATAACTTGGTTTGAAATGTCAGAGCCCCAACAGAGGCCAGAAACCAACAGTTTCCTGAGAAGAAAGGGAAAAAAACAGTTGCCACAGTGAATTAAATATCTGTCGTATCCCAACTCACATCTGCATTTCTAGTTTTGATAGCATGTACTTTGTTTTCAGGAGAATTTTATGTTCTGTTCTGTAAAATTTACATGACTTGGTGTATAGATTAGAAGATACACTTTAAGTTTTTTATTGTAGCATCCTCTATAGGTATGTTCTGATGCAACTCGGCAAGTTTTGTTAAGTTTGGGAATTACTTGAAGCAGATATACGCCATTTAATTGGCGTATGTCTTTGCAACACTCTTCTAATTCAAAATTCTTCTAATAACATTTTTAATGCGGATCTTAGAATTACACATGCTAAGTTTTGTGCAAATGTAATCAACGTTTAAGGAAGAGTTTTTTGTGTGTTTTTGAATTGAAAATGGTGGAAAAGTTTCCCAGGGCAAACTAAACCATCATTAAACACATCAAATCAATTAAACACACCTGAACCAGCTAATGAGTTTCTACAGCACAGGTGTCAAACTCAGTTCCTGGAGGGCCACAGCCCTGTAGTTCACATTCAACCCTAATTAAACACACCTGATAATCTAGTCCTTCAGGCTTATTGGCAAACTACATTGTTTGCGTGTAGGTGCAGGGTTGGAAATTTAAATTGCAGGGCTGCATTCCTCCCAGACTGAGGAACTGACACCTGTGCTCTGTCACATTCATGTTCAGCAAATTTATCACATTACATTCCCTGCCACCAGAAATCCCAGATGCAAACTGTGTTGGTGCAGAGTTGGAAATAAACTGAGTTTGACACCCCTGGTCTCCTAAGTGTGTTGGTGCTGGCTGGAGCTAAACTCTGCAGGACATTGGTCTAAAACAATATTGTGGTTACCCAGACATACCTACATTCCCTTGGGCATAGTCAAACCTGGACATGGTCTCTACAATAAATTCAGCCACATTTGGATACAATACCTGAAACAAATTAAATTATATACCTTCAGTATTGGTCAACTGATCCATTCTGTAAAAGGGATATTTCAGTTGATGGTGTTTTTGGTAATGTCATTCTCTTTTTCATCTGCTGTATGTGTGACTACAGGTCAAATTTATTAACGTCTTTTAAATTCTTTAAAACATTTAGCTTGTCACAGTCAGTTGACATTAAATAAGACTCTTTTAGCTTTCAACAAAAGTGTATATTTTGTGCAATATTTTCAGAACACATACTGATGCCTCAAGCAAACCGCAGGTCTGCTTACATACCGTTGGTCTTTTCCACTCCACCCTGGCCATGACATCTGGATCCAGCAGCCCTTCACCAATGGAACGGGGATCTGGTGGGAAAAACTCATCAACAAATCTCTGTCTTGTCTTGAGACAGTAGTCTTGTAAAAAGTTGTAGTCCTGATCCATGAACTTCAAAGGATTTGTTTCAGAGCCCATGCCACCTTTCATGTTGCGGTCGTTTATGATTTTTAAGCACATGCCATGCGTAACCGCTGGAGGAGGCATTTCGAAATCTGTCTGTATTTTTTTTTTTCTAAAGAAGAGGGAAATAAAATAACAATGCAGATATATGACAATGCTGTAATAAAAGTTACCTCTGTCACAGGGGTGTCAAACTCAGTTCCTGGAAGGCCACAGCCCTGCAGAGTTTAGATTCAACCCTAATTAAACACACCTGATCCAGCTAATCACGTTCTTCAGGCTTATTTGAAAACTAAATGGTATGTGTGTTGGAGCAGGGTTGGAACCAAACTCTGCAGGGTTGTGGCCCTCCAAGAACTGAGTTTGATACCTGTGATCTATCACATTGATGTCTAGCAAATTTACCACAAGACATTCCCTGCCACCAGAAATCCCAGCCACAAACTCTTCATTTTAAACTCATTTAAAAGATGTATATACCCTGACAGCTCAATGCATCTGTACATCTTGCAGTTTTAGATGACTGTTCTCTTGCCATGTATACATATCTTGATGTTCTAGTTGTTGGATAGTTGTCTACATTTTCTATTAAACCTAAACAAATTCCACCCTGTTATTGATTTTCCTGTTTTAGATTTACATTTATATTACAATTTAGCACTTGAAACTTTCATGCAAAACAATTTAGAATGCATAGTATGAATTGTATCTATTATTAGCCATACTCTACTGTTTATGCTTCAGGTATGGACACACAGTGTGTAATAAATTCTTACAGAACATCTACAGATGTAAATATAGGCTAGCACACTAGTACTTTACTTTGCATGTATTACAGCCTAATGAATTAAATGTAATTAAATTCGTATACGTTTTAACACAGTTCGATCAGTTTTCATTAGTATAAAGTGTTTTCAGCCAACAAGTTTGTATCTAGAATATAGACCTTCCTATTAGATTAATGAACTTTAATTTTGCATTACTGAAATAAATAAAATGTATATGTACCTTCAAAGATGCAACAAATCACGGGAACAATAAATTTCACCAAAATGACTGGTAGTCTTCTCTGTCTGTGACTGGCTTTTACACACTTTTGCCCTACTTCATGCTTTTAAAACACCTGCAGAAGCTCCACCCAACTCCAAGCTTTTGTGTTTATTAACAAAAGAAGTGATTGGCAGAAGCTCATCTGAGCCTTTGTCATTATGAGAAACTGAAATCTTTCACATGTGCCACAGAAAAAAATGCTGGCAAACATGTTTCACAGTAAGATACCATCACAGTTTATGTGTGCACTTTTTTAGTCCTGCATTCAGATCAGCAGATGTCAGTTTATTATGCTTGGACTTGCTTTGAATGTTGCCCTCTACTTACATGTCATAATTATAATGATCATGCCATGAATTGCACTGACCAAAATAAACAACACATTTGTTTTTGCCCCATTTTTCATGAGCTGAACTCAAAGATCTAAGACTTTTTCTATGTACACAAAAGGCCTATTTCTCTTAAATATTGTTTACAAATCTGTCTAAATCTGTTAGTGAGCACTTCTCCTTTGCCGAGATAATCCATCCATCTCACAGGTGTGGCATATCAAGATGCTGATTAGACAGCATGATTATTGCACAGGTGTGTCTTAGGCTGGCCACAATAAAAGGCCACTCTAAAATGTGCAGTTTTACTGTATTGGGGGGGTCCGGGGGGGATCCGAAAACCAGTCAGTATCTGGCAACACATCTCCTTCACATAGAGGCCGATCCGGAGCATCCCAAACATGCTCAATGGGTGACATGTCCGGTGAGTATGCTGGCCATGCAAGAACTGGGATGTTTTCAGCTTCCAGGAATTGTGTACAGATCCTTGCAACATGGGGCCATGCATTATCATGCTGCAACATGAGGTGATGGTCGTGGATGAATGGCACAACAATGGGCCTCAGGATCTCGTCACGGTATCTCTGTGCATTCAAAATGCCATCAATAAAATGCACCTGTGTTCGTTGTCCATAACATATGCCTGCCCATACCATAACCCCACCGCCACCATGGGCCACTCAAGCCACAATGTTGACATCAGCAAACCGCTCACCCACACAACGCCATACACACTGTCTGCCAATCTGCCCTGTACAGTGAAAACTGAGATTCATCCATGAAAACACCTCTCCAAAGTGCCAGACGCCATCGAATGTGAGCATTTGCTCACTCAAGTCGGTTACGACAAAGAACTGCAGTCAGGTCGAGACCCCGATGAGGATGACAAGCATGCAGATGAGCTTCCCTGAGACGGTTTCTGACAGTTTGTGCAGAAATTCTTTGGTTATGCAAACCGATTGTTACAGCAGCTGTCTGGGTGGCTGGTCTCAGACGATCTTGGAGGTGAAGATGCTGGATGTGGAGGTCCTGGACTGGTGTGGTTACACGTGGTCTGCGGTTGTGAGGCCAGTTGGATGTACTGCCAAATTCTCTAAAACGCCTTTGGAGACGGCTTATGGTAGGGAAATTAACATTCACTTCATGGGCAACAGCTCTGGTAGACATTCCTGCAGTCAGCATGCCAATTGCACGCTCCCTCAAAACTTGCAACATCTGTGGCATTGTGCTGTGTGATAAAACTGAACATTTTAGAGTGGCCTTTTATTGTGACCAGCCTAAGGCACACCTGTGCAATAATCATGCTGTCTAATCAGCATCTTGATATGCCACACCTGTGAGGAGGATGGATTATCTCGGCAAAGGAGAAGTGCTCACTAACACAGATTTAGACAGATTTGTAAACAATATTTGAGAAAAATAGGCCTTTTGTGTACATAGAAAAAGTCTTAGATCTTTAAGTTCAGCTCATGAAAAATGGGGGCAAACACAAAAGTGTTGCGTTTATAATTTTGGTTAGTGTACACTTGATGTTATCTGCAGTTAATATTTATTTATTATAATTTTTTTTTTTTCGCGCATAAACTGCGTATTACAGTAAAAGCGTCAGAGAACTGATCCAAATGGCAGTGCTCGTCTAGAACGTGATTTTTACCATAGCTCTCATATATGTATGTATATATATATATATATATATTCTCTGTCTCTACTTTTAAAATGCTATAAAAAATAAAAGTTCTAGATTGCAAAGATCACTTTCACTTCAGATTGAGAGTGCACTGTGCCACAGTGCTAGCAGCACAGTTTCAGGATTATCTGATGTGGAATTACAAAATAAGAGCCCACCCAAATCTGATTTATTTGTTGTTTTGTCTCTACTTTAAGAAGCTATAAAAATAAAAGTTCAAGATTGCACAGACCCCTTTCACCTCAGATTGAAAGTGCACCTTGCCACAGTGCTAGCAGCACAGTTCAATCTGGATTAATCAATCAGATTTGGGTGGGCTCTTATTTTTTAATTCCACATCAGATAATCCTGAAACTCTGCTGCTAGCACTGTGGCAAGGTGCACTTTCAATCTGAGGTGAAAGTGGTCTGTGCAATCTAGAACTTTTATTTTTATAGCCTTTTAAAATATAGACAAAACAGTGTATAAATCAGATTTGGGTGGGCTCTTATTTTGTTATTTTGTAATTCCACATCAGATATTCCTCGAACTCTGCTGCTAGCACTGTGGCAAGGTGCACTCTCAATCTGAGGTGAAAGTGATCTGTGCAATCTAGAACTTTTATTTTTATAGCTTTTTAAAAGTAGAGACAGATAATATATATATATATATACACACATACATATATGAGAGCTATGGTAAAAATCACGTTCTAGACGAGCACTGCCATTTGGATCAGTTCTCTGACGCTTTTACCGTAATACGCAGTTTATGCGCGACAGTCAAAATAAAGTGGCGGCTAGATTGACCGTGCTTTTCGACTTGGCGGCTGGCCTGACCGCAGTTTAAGATCCCAGGACACCTTCAGTCCGAACGTTCACTGCTATTTATTACTCCGCATTGTCTGACATGAATATTCCTTTCATTCATAAAGAGACAGCAGCGGTCTACAACGGGTTACATTTGAGCTATTGAGTTAGAAAATAGAGTAAATTAAGTAGCCTATAAGGTGATTAGCCTGATTAACATGACACATACCATACTCAAATTGAAGAATTCGCTAACAATTTACAATAGGTGTGCACAAAATTTATATTAAATCATGCTTAACTAATGCAGAGATAATCATGAGTTAATATTTAACTCACGAAGAACTAAACCATTTATTAATAATTACTTCATCAGCAACAAATGAACATTCTATATGATTCATAGATTAAGTAATCAATAAACTGTTATTAGTTAATGCGTCATAATGTATTCATTTCCTAATAACTTTTTTTAACTAATAGGTTGAAGCCACGCATTTCATCTTCCAGCGTCTGCTTTAAATAATCATTAGCTAATGATTTGCAAAGATATCATTATGTTACGACTTTACTTGTTGAGGCACAGAACTATTAACTAATTGTTCAGTAATTGTGGTTATGGATTTAGAATTAGTTAGTTAATCATGTGCCTCAACAAGTGAAGTCATAACATGGCTTCTATATTCATAACCACAATGACATATTACTTAACAATTAGTTAATAGTTCTGTGCCTCAACAAGTAACGTCACAACATATTGATACATTTGCAAATCATTAGCTAATGAGAAATTAAAGCAGACAACTGGAAGCTAAAGTACATAGCTTTGACCACTGTGGTAATTAACATATGAATTTACATCATTAGTTAATAAAATAAGTTATTAAGGAATTAATACATTATGACACATTTAACTAATAATTTATTGATTACTTAATCTGTGAATCATATAGAATGTTCATTTGTTGCTGATGTAGTAATCATTAATAAATGGTTTAGTTCTTCATGAATTATACATTAATTATACGTGATTATCTGTGCATTAATTAAGCATGAATTAATGCATATTTGTGCACACATTGTAAAGTGTTACCAAGTATTCTGTTGTTTCAGGTTTCTAGATTTTTTATATTGTCATATTATAGGCTACATTTTGCATTCTGCTCTTTTTTCATGTAGATTTCAAGTATTTTAGTTCATACAATAATACATTTTAATCCCCTGCTGAAAAAGAGAAACCATCACATAATCTGTAATGGTTTTACTGGTTATAATGAAAATTGTATTGGTTTTAATGGAAACTGTAATGGTGCCTGTTGGTCTCTACTGATAATTGGTCACATTCTGTTGGTGGCTTTTGTTAAAACAGCTACATCCTAATATAATATGTCCCAAAACACACTACAGTAAACCATTGTTTAATGGTTTTAATGGTTAAACGTTTATGGTTTGTAAAGTTTGTAACAGTATTTGTAGTGGAAATTATTAGAATTTCTGTGATGGTTTCTATTGTTTTTGTCAGCAGGTCACCATGGGTTTTGTGATGTTATTTGCTATAAATGTGATAGGATTGCTGTAATATTGTGAGATAGTAGCAACTGTTAGGTGTGGTGGGCCTATTTGGGAGAAAATCCAGGGCCATTTTTTACTCCCAGTCCATCCCTGGGCATGAAGTAGCAGCTGAAATTGGGAAGATAACCGAGGAGGAGTTGGATTTTTCATTCATTTCACTGTACCTAGGAAAAATACCTAAAACAGTTCTAGACAGTGAAAAATACTTTAAAAGCATTAAAATGCTTTTAACAAGCAATTGGAAAGTCATAACTTGTAAATGGTTGCAGACCTACCCTCCATCAAGAGACCAATGGTTGGAAATTGTAAGTAAAATATAGAGACTTACATTTGCTGTTAGACTTAATTTGGAAAAATGTATTAAGTATTGGGATAAATGGATTGTGTACACATACTACACATACATTTAAATGTATGCACTGATAAAACTTGAAAAAACTGTAGCGCTTCAAACAGGAAAAAATAAGTCCTTTTACTGCAAGTGTGTAGAGCCAATGGGATACTTGAAAATGAACAAGAGGGTGGCTTCACTGATTCACTCAAGACTGAAAAAGTCTACAAAAACGTTTTTTTTTATTTTATAATTTGCATTGTGCAAAAAGTGCAAAGTGAGTTAAAAACGGACAGACATGAGCAAGCAAGCAGACGTTTCAGCGCATTGCTATCTTCAGTGAAGCATTGATATACACTGATAAAATATTTAAACTAGCTCATATGTAAAAGTATGCTGTTGTACAAACAGTAGGCTATAAATTGAGCATTTCTAGTCTATAGGTTTCTTGTTTGCTTGTGGAATAAATATTAAAAAAGGATGAAAAGAGCCCTTACGTATTCTCGGGACAAAAATGCTCTGCGTAGTTTTCTACTGCTAGTTACATAATGAATTGATAGTAGATTGATTCTCATATAAACGGATACACACATAAACGGATACACACAGGCGTAATGTCACCAGTTCTCCACCAGAGGTCACTAAATTAGTACAATTAAAAAATTTAAATCCCATCGTCACCTGTAATCCTCATATCTTTATGACAGTATAATACGAACTTGTTATATTTTTAATATTTATGTAATATCGTGTTTTTTTCCTCCTGTTTGGAATGAACGTTACTGAATATAGTTCCCTTTATAAATTGTATGTTGACAGGTCATGCCTTACAGAATTTCAACAGTACATTTTTATTTAATATTTATGCTCACCTATATTTGCTATATCCTGTTTTAACAGTCTTTGGTTACTTCCTGGATTACAACCAGCATGAAGAGTGTGTGATAAATTTGTGTGGAAGGTTATATGGATCCTCAATAAAGAATAGAGATCCCTGATAAATAAATAACCCCCAAAGAGGAAGGTTACTAATTACACCAGACGAAAATCAGAGCTCATGGGACAAAAGCAGATGTTTCTTTGGGCTTCACCAACATGACTCACCAAAAGCATCCATTTTTTTTAATTGTTATTATATTTCTGATGAAGTTCCTTATCTGTTGTCACAGTTTAATATATGCTTCCACGCTAACTTTGGCAATTCAGTAAAGACAATGTTAGGAAAGAGCACAATTCCTGATGACTACGAAAAAATAAGCGACTTCTACTTCACTGACACTGGGTCTAAAGGGCCCACCGGAAGGGTGTCTTAGGTTATTTCCTCCCATTCAAACAGAGGTTTACTGTGTACTGCTCAACACAAACACAGGATGTGATCCACGGATAGATTTTTTATCAACAGACACAATGGCAAGACATGTTGTGTGTTTCCATGTAAAAAAAGAAAAAGAAAAAAAAAAAACTAACTTTTGTATGCAGTCTTTCTTCATTCTCCATTTGGGGTGAATTGTCACAAGGTCTATAAATACCAGCAATAGTTTTATATGTTGGTTTCAAACATTTAGTTCATATTTTTTGTTATCCTTTTACATTTTTGCTATTTCATGGGTCATTTTTTATACATACCTTTATATGAGATTAGTAAAGTAATTCATCAAAAATGTTATGCAATAGAAATACAACAAACTGACAATGTAATTCTCAAGAATTGTTTTAACTTTGTGATAACTTTAATTTGTGAATCCTAATTTATGAAAAGACTGCTTCTTCATGCTTCATCTCTCCCAGTTTCGTCAGATTCAAAATTATCAGATTATTGTTTAATCATTATTTAGAATGCTGTTGACACAAGAACATCTATATTTCTTTACTGAATCTGGATACTTGCTAGCTCTTTAACAGTAGGTTAGACTGGGCACTTATTATATGACCTCTGATTTATGTATCTCTGTAGTCCATATGATACAGTGGGTTAGCTCCCATGGTTAATGGTGTGAATATGATTCTTCATTGGACAACTAGCGTTGTAAAACTTGAATATCTTAAACCAAAGTGTGAATAGCCCACTTAAAAGTATTAATCTGGCTCTATAAAATATACTTCTTATTATCTAAATTAGGTGCTCAGTGTACATCTAAAATTGGACTAGTGTCACGTTGTGAGCTGCCATAGGCTGATACTTCTGGGGAAGTAGTCAAAACAATAAGCAGCCTGGGTAGTTGTTTTTTTGTCGGCGGCAGGAACTCGCTCCGAGAAGAGACAAATGAGGTCTGCTGCTTAAAATGATTTCCTTTGTAGGTTATTCACTAAACAGGATGCATCAGTTTGAGACATGTTTTGGTACTTGAAAGGCCTACGAACAATCCCTTCTCCATTCTCTGAGATGAACTGAATATTTTCTCCACAAAGCGAGTACTGAGTCATTAATGATACTGACGGGATGATGCGCATATTGATTCTGATGTGCTGTTTTGTCGCTGGCGGAACCAATCGAGTGATCACGACCTGCACAGCTGAGGCTTGCCTTACGTTGCATTTGGAGGAGAAACATTTTGAAAAAGCTTTAGAGGACTGTGTCAACAACGGCGGCAATTTGGTTACTATGAGAAATGAAAATGAACTTCAGAGCATCAAATCGGTTCTTTCAGCAGCAGAAGAATACAACATCCGTAACTCCAAAGTTTGGATCGGACTTGAGTTGCTGAAAAGTAACTGCACTGATTTCACTAAGGAGTTACGCGGCTTCAGATGGACGTCAGAGCCGACAGATTCCAAATATTCCAACTGGAATAAGAAACCTTTGAGCACGTGCACGGAAAAAAGGTGCGTGTCGATTTCACTGGAAGATGGTCTCGGGTGGTCAGATGGCTCATGTAGAGAACGCGCATTTTATGTATGTAAATTTCTATTCAAGGGCATGTGCAAACCGATAGTGTTAGAAAAAACAAGTTCTGTCAAATATAACGTTCCGTTCTTAGATGAACCACTAAATCCAAATGAAAGGTTGGCGATGTTACCACATGGGACCTGGGCTGAAATACAGTGCGGCAGGTCTGAGAATGCAGAATATTTTGCATCATTTTGTAACAACATAAACGGTAATTTTGGCTGGACAAATTCAGAACGTTTTTGCGCACGAAATAGAAGTTGCAAACGTAAAAACGGAGGCTGTGATCATTATTGTTTCGAGACTCCAGGAGCAGGTGTTCGTTGTGAATGTCGTGAAGATTATTACCTGATGGATGATAAAGTGAGTTGTGCTCTCAGAAATAACTGCGAAAATTCACCTTGCGAATCAAAGTGTATACCGACTGCTACTGGGTTTTCATGCACCTGCGCGGAGGGATTTCATTTGGCTGAAGACAAGGTCAGTTGCGTTGATATCGATGAATGTCAGCAACATACCTGCGGTGAACACAGGTGTCAAAACACCCCGGGAAGCTATTTCTGTGAGTGTAAACCCGGTTTCAGACTTGTTGCTGGCAAATGTGAAGACGTGGACGAATGCACCGAACCCAGATGTCAACAGGGCTGTCTCAATTCACAAGGTTCATTCTCTTGTTACTGCCACGCAGGTTACAGTTCATCATTAAACGATAGCAGGACATGTGTGGACATCGATGAATGTATCCAGAGACCCTGTGAAGACATCTGCCTCAATACCTTGGGTAGTTTCAAATGTTCCTGCAGGGAGAACTTCATTTTGGCTAAAAATGGCATCAGCTGCTTGCCGGTCCCCACAGAGAAACCACAAAGCACTCAATCTCCAGATAACAGAGAAGCGTTCATCACTAAATTGGGTCAGTTACCTGTCACTTTTGGACCGACAACAATCAAGTCCCCTGCACTTAACAATACAAACAGTAAAACGGACTCTAGTAAACGCAAAGAAAGTTTCCTCGAAAGTTATTGGATTTTAGTGTGTGTCTTGGGTTCAGTTATTCCGTTAATTGCGATCATTGTGCTTATGTCAGTCTTTGTTACCTACCGATTGAAAAGTTCAAGAAAAGCCGCTTTGAAAAATGCAACTGCTGACAACTATTGCTGGGTTTCATCTGGATTGGACAAAGTGCAGAAGAAGAGCAGCATTCAGCTGAATGATTAAATGAAGGCGATTTTCTGTCAACATCAAAAGTTGTGACACAGGAGTAACTAGAAAGTTTTTATTCAAGGTTCATTTATATAAATGCCTGTTTTCCTTGTATGTTTTTAGAAATTTTTATGAATTCTGTCACTCAAATTTCAGTTATTTCCCCTAAATGTCGGACAAATGTGTGAACATACAGTGCTAAAACCACACCCGTTGACGAATGGTTGAACTGCGTTTTTATGCTTTTAGGGACAAGATGTACAGGTTTTTTTATGTTGTCATTTTTTCTGTTTTTTTTTCTTTTACATATTTGCTGTGTAATTAATTGTTTTGTTTTATAATTACTTTGCTGAAAAACCTATAATAGAACATTGTACTAGGCCCATTGTGATATTTGAGACATGTTGTCAAAAAAGAACAGTGTTTGTACAGTGAACTTTGTATTTCTTTCTGGCAATGGAACAATGATGTAGTTTTACAGTCTACAGTAGTCAAGAATGTCATGTAGAGAAATAACTTTAAAGAATGAACCTGTTCTGAGATATATGCCCATTCATTGGAGTAAAAGTGTACAGCCCACTCTTCCCTTTAAATGAACTATACAAGTATTTTTTTTAATGTACATGATATGAATTATTGTTTTTAAAAAAATCTGTACATTTTACTAGAACAAATAAAGCTTCGTCTAACTAGTTTCAGTGTCGATCTAAGATTTGTTTTAAACGCAATGTTCTTATAAATCTATACAGTTCAGTTCCGTTCTCGGAGGGCCCGGGCCATCAGAGTTTCCCTGCGTCCCAATATGCATACTATCCACCCTTTCTGCCCTACATATTATTGTTTAGGATGGATAGTATGCACATTGGGATGCAGGCTTTGTTTTTAACCCTAATCAAAAACACCTGCATATGAACTAATCGTGAAAACCTTGATTAGCTGATCCTGATGTGCTGAATTAGGGTTCAAACTAAACTCACTGGGTCGTGGCCGTTCAGGAACGGAAATGAATAACCCTGATCTAACAGCTTTTAATTTGCATGAACATGTTGAGAGTGAGCGTCAAACTCTTGGGACCACAACAATTTGGAATACAACCCTGCTGAAAAAACCAGCTAAAACCAGCTTAAGCTGGTTGGCTGGTTTTAGCTGGTTTAAGCTGGAAGTAGCTGGTTTTAGCTGGTCTCCCAGCCTGGCCAAGCTGGTCAAGCTGGTCTCCCAGCCAGGCTGGTTTCAGCTGGAAGTAGCTGGTTTTAGCTGGTCTCCCAGCCTGGCCAGGCTGGTTTTAGCTGGGATTAGCTGGAAGTAGCTGGAAGTAGCTGGTTTAGCAGCTGGAAGTAGCTGGTTTAGCTGGAAGTAGTCTTAAGCTGGAAGTAGCTGGTCTTAGCTGGTCTCCCAGCCTGGCCAGGCTGGTTTTAGCCAGTTTTAAGATGGAAGCACTGGTTTTAGCTGGTTTAAGCTGGAGTAGCTGGTTTTAGCTGAAGCAGCTGGAAGTAGCTGGTTTTAGCTGTCTCCCAGCCCGGCCAGGCTAGTTTTAGCTGGAAGTAGCTGGCTTTAGCTGGTTAAGCTAAAGTAGCTGGAAGTAGCTGGTTTTGCTGGCCCCAGCCCGGCCAGGCTGGTTTTAGCTGCTGCTTAGCGTTTTAGCTGGAAGTAGCTGGTTTTAGCTGAAGGTGCTGATTTTAGCTGGAAGTAGCTTGTTTTAGCTGGTTTCCCAGCCTGGCCAGGCTGGTTTTAGCTGGTTTAAGCTGGAAGTAGCTGGTTTTAGCTGGTCTCCCAGCCTGGCCAGGCTGGTTTTAGCTGGAAGTAGCTGATTTTAGTTGGTCTCCCAGCCTGACCAAAGTGGTGTCCATTTGACCTAATTACAAATTAATCAGTTTGTTTCACTTACTGACAAGGTTCAATTCAAGGTAAGTTTAGTATCATAATCAGGCAGGCTAGATGATACATCTTAAATTATTCTAGTTGTTAATGATAATATATCTGAGAAGAGTCTTAAATAAATTGTAGTATAAAGTATAGCATAAAATCAAGCTAGCACTCAAAAAATCAGCATAGAACTCAAATCAGATTAAAGATGAAGAAATACATTCACCATAGTTGTATGACCAAATATAGTCAGCTGTTTTATTTTTAAGGAGTGTTTCGGTATTAGATAGACTTTTACACAAAAAATAAATTAAACAAACACAGTCTTTATATAATAGATAACAATCACCTGCAATTAAAAAAAACACTAGGAGAAAAAAAACAATATCTTTAACAAGAAATGCTTAAAGCGTAATCTGATCACGTGGATCACGTGGTGGTTTGACGCAAACGTACAGCATATTGCTGTAAATTTTAAATCTACAGAGGCGGGATTTTCTTCAACGGTCGACATTCGGGAGCAGCAATAAGTACGATTCACAACTGCGGTAAGTGATTTATTTCACTTTTAATTTTTCATGCTTGGTAACTCTACATTCGCGGTAACCGCAGATGAACGAATCCTCTGTCCGCGGGGCGCGAGGGAGACTTGTGCCGGGTTTAAAGAGCGCGGTCGCGCGAGGATTTCACACATTCCCCGGCCTCATACTGGCTATAGGCGGAAAATCTCTGGGTTCCTACGGTAATAATTACACGCTTCACTGACAACAGTTGTGATTCACGGGAACGTCGTGTTGTTCAGCACACTTTCTCGTTAGTATTTTATGATGTAAATCAAATTTGCACAAGCAGTCATCTGTAAACAGGGGCGCGAAATGAAACGCGTGACGTTACTTAAGTCTCGCGACTCACGGTCATCCCGCTCACGGAGGATGTAAACTGTCCCGTAAACTCTGAACGGTGCTGTTAAAGCGGTTAACGTAAGCAGAGAGACGTGCGAGAACCTTTGATAACTTGCTAATTCCTTATTGTTTGATTGTAATGCTTTTTGCTAACTTTGGTTTAAAGTATGAGTTAATCCAGCCCATCTTCCTGTCTGGCCTTTTCGCAGCATATATTCACTCCGGAGTAACCTTACCAGGAGGAGACAGACGGGGATTTGGAGTTCATTCAAAGGTAATGGTTGCATTCTAAGAATTTAAATACCTGAATTTTACATGTAGATATTTTAGAAGATCTTTCTCAACTCCAGAAGAGAGACGAATTTTAAGGGAGAATGATTCAGATATCTCAAAAGCTAAAACTAATGTGAATTACATATTGTTTGTTTCCTGACTGATTTGTAGATATTACAGAGGAGCTAAGAAGTCGAAAGGAAAAGTGCCATCTAAAACAACAGGGCAAATGGTACAGAAGAAACCGGTTGAAGTGAACTCAAGTTGCCACTCTTCTTTGCAAAGTGAAGGATTGTCAGCAGAATTTCTGAAATGTAAGACATACACACATACCAAGATCTCTTTTTTCCTTTTATTATATTCTTTTATTATCTACATTGCCATTCAATAGTTTGGGATTAGTACAATTTTTTTTATGTTTTTTTCATGGATAAAAAAAGTTTTTGTTGTTTTTTTTGTTTTTTTTTACTTTTATCCAACAAGTATGTGTTAAACTGAAATTGATAGTAAAGACTTCTATTGTTAGATAAGATTTCTATTTTCTGTTTTCTATTTGTTGAGAGGTAATCTAATTTTTCTATTAATTCATGCATGCACTATATGTAATCATTTGGCCTGCCCATGACTAAAAATTTCTGGTCAACTAGTAGTCATTTATTTTTAAGAGATTAGTCAACTAATTGCATATTAATAAACTATATAATTTATAATAATGAACCTTTAATTGCCTATAGCCCATCAGCGCTCAAGCGCACACAAAGCTTGCCACAGAACACTGGCAGAAGTAATGATTATGAATGTGTCAGGTAAAGAAAACAGCGAAGAAGACTGCATTAACATTATAATAATTCATTAATATGTGTTTTCTGTATTTTTGGCTGCAGTGATAAAGTCGATAACACTTGTCATCTCTACAGTGGATGTGCACGTTTGATTGAATGGATTACACAATCTGAAAATATTTGTTTTCCATTTTAACTGGCTTATTTAAAAGTAGACATTTCGCTTTCTATAGATAAATTTTTTTCATGTCTGTGAAGTAAGCATGGAGTTTCTGTTTTTTTGACACCCTCAAGTTCATATATATATATATATATGTATGTATGTATGTATGTATGTATATACACACTTCCATTTGGATATATCAATTTTATCTTTATCTTAGCAATAAAAGGAACAACTATCAGGGGCATGTTTCTAAATTATTGCAGGCTATGTCTGGGATAAAAAAGGAAAATGTGCAACAAAGACATGACACTATAGTTTGTTTGTTTTTAAGTAGTTTTACTTGTTGAAAATTAATAATCTAAATTATTTCTTTTTTAAGTCTGTTTCAGTGACTGGCGGAAACAAAAGGAGCCTGAGAGAAGAGGGAGAAACAAGTGGGGCATTACATATCCCAAAAAAATACAAGATATAATAAAAAGAAAATAAAAATAAAAATGCATAATATGTTTAGAATTCTGTTATTGTTCATCTTCACCATTAATTCTTAATATAGTTTTAGAATTGTAATCATTCCAATTATTTTGTAAATATTTTGTAAATATTTGTTATTAAAGGGGCTGTAAGATCAAATAAAAATCGTTTTAATGGTTCCTTGTGGTCCTGCAGATTATTAAAAGTAAACATATTACTTATTTGTTGCATTATTTGTCAGGAAAATTGAGGCAGACACTATGTAATCAATCCATCATCAAACATTTTGACCAGCTAAGACCAGCCTGACCAGCTTAAACCAGCTAAGACCAGCCTGGCTGACCAGCTAAAACCAGCTAAGACCAGCTTAAACCAGCTAAGACCAGCCTGACCAGCTATGACCAGCTAAGACCAGCCTGGCTGACCAGCTAAAACCAGCTAAGACCAGCTGACCAGCTTAAACCAGCTAAGACCAGCCTGACCAGCCTGGCTGACCAGCTAAAACCAGCTAAGACCAGCCTGACCAGCTTAAACCAGCTAAGACCAGCCTGAGCCCAGACCAACTAAGACCAGCTTGACCAGCTAAAACCAGCTTGACCAGCTATAAAAGTGGCCAAAACCCCTCTAAAACCAGCTTGAAAAACCAGCTATGACCAGCCTGGGAGACCAGCTTAAACCAGCTTGACCAGTTTAAGCTGGTTTAAGATGGTTTTTTCAGCAGGGAACTCACGCGTAATTTTAGTCAAGATTATTAGTGCGTAGTGCGTCACCACATTTATCGTACAAACTCTGACCAGTCACTCTGGAGTATTTCTTAGCTTCCTCAGGCGGAGTTTCCTTCCCATGTTTGCCTTAATCTCCGGAATGGGGTTTCAAAAGGTAGAAATATTTAAAGCTTTGAACACCGTATTCTCATGCAGCTCAAGTTGCATCTTGAAATCACAACAGGATGGATTCTTATAAAGAAACGATTTTGTTTATCATGTTAATTTCGTCTTGCGCTGGAATGGCATACAGCTGCGCTTGTTCAAGAAATCTAAAATATTGTGCAAACGTTTACCAAAAGCCAGCGGACTTTCAAACGGCTCAACAAAATTGCAGAGAACAGGGCGGCCAGTTACCTATCCAGTCGAATGCATCAAATGAAGTTGTCGACTATCTTCTTAATAACCTGATCGGGCACTTTTGGACCGGACTCTATCTCCCAAGCGGCAAGTGTAACGCGAGCATATTAGGCGAAGGCTATTGGATTACAGAATTTACCAATTTGGAGACCGAAGACACGTCGTGCGTTCCACTCTGTGTGTCTGTCTCCAGCGGCGGAAAGCGGACGCCGAGACCATGCACGGACAGACTGGATGGATTTTTGTGTGAGGACTCTCAAGGCGATCTTTGCAAAGGAAGTGCGGACGTTCTGGATGATTGGCATTGTATGTTTGCGCCGTGTGAACATAAATGTACTCCTATAGACGCTGGATATAGGTGTTCATGTAGAGAACGATTCCGTCCAAATGTACGAGATCCACGCCGCTGTGATTTCTATTGCGCAAAGACACCTTGTGAGGCGTTATGTATGAGAGGCGGGTCGGTGTGTTGGTGTCCGGCAGGTTTTGTTAGAAGTGACCAAACCTGCGAAGATATAGATGAATGTGAATCAAATCACGGCTGCGCACAGAAGTGCATAAATACTTTGGGAGGTTATAAATGTGCTTGCTTTGAATCATTCATCCTCGTTAATGGAACTGAATGCACTCTTGCTCCTAGACTATACAGTGAAGTATTCGCAACACTGTCACCGAATTATATAGCAAGAGGGGCACTGTCGACCCCAGGAGAGTACGCTGGCGTGATCATATTCCTAGTAGTGGCTCTTTTTGCTCTATTAGTACTCGTGCATTATTTGCGCGGTCGTAAAGCAACTGTACAAGAATGCAATCCACCAGATTATGACGAGTTTCAAAATAGTGCATCAAAGTAAATGATTACTGCTACATAACGGTGTTATATATATATATATATATATATATATATATATATATATAAAAGCCAGTGGTAATGCCTCTGTGTACAGATCAACTTATATGTTTGTTACTGTATACATTCTGTGAAGAATTAGACTTGGAATGACTGTAAACATCTTAATATAGCCAAAACTTCCGTTATGTTAAAAATTGAAAACTGAAAAAATGTATTGAAAAATTGTTTTCAAAACTGATCTGCCAGTATTGCCCTGTAAGAATTATTAGCAGTGTAACAGACCATGTGGAAATTGATGTGGGCACTCTATGATGCTGCTTCTTTAGGCCAAATGTTTTCTGTGCAGGATGTTGGGTGTTTCACTCTTTCTTTCTTTCTTCTTTCTTTTTCTTTTTTTTTTCAAGATGATTTTGCTGCACTTGTAGTCAGCTGTGAGGTGTTTAAAATAACAATGTTTATAGGAGAATTTTTTTCCATCAGAGAGGTTTCAAAAACACTTTGATAAGAAGTAATTTGCAAAACGAACACACAAGCAAATCAGATGTATTCCTGGATATCTGACAAGATCTGAATAACTGCATATAACAGCTTTACCTAAACTGTTCTGGAGTACATTACCAAGTATTGAAATTTGCTAAACACCTAGTGGAATTAAAAAAAATACTAATATATGAAACACATTTATTTTATGCTAAGTATACTACAATTACATACTTATTTGCTTAATAAAAAACACCCTGCACTTTTGGCATACTAAACTGGTATATTTAAAGTCTGGTAAATTAGAACAACTAATTACGTACTTAATGCACTTTAATTTTGCGGACATAGTGCTGAGGTCAAACTTTAAATATCTTGCATTTAAAGACAGCTATTACACAGAGGTCATACAACAGTGACACTGAAACACATTTTAAGCATAATATCAAGAAATGTGCATTGTGCAACAAAGAAGTACTCCAAATAAAGTTTAATTATAATTTCATATCAGTAAGTCTTAAGTGATAATTCAATAAATATGTTAACGGATTTGAAGTATACTTAGCAGTTTAAATAAATCATGGGATACGTTTTTTAGGGCCATCTATGCTAACAACTGATTTATATTGTTATAGTGTGTATCATAAATAAAAGAGATGTCATTTTATTACAGGAATTCTTCAGTGAAAAGACTTTTAAGGTTGATCTGCTGCAAAACACAATTGTTTTTACAATCTTGATGACGTTTACAACTAGATATGTCTGTGATATATACTTTTCTAATTCACTAATAAATAATGACAGTAATGTTTGCCAACGATCCATTCTGTTTAAATGGTTACATCATCAGATGTCTGTTTACAGCATGAAAACAAAAAGAAACTGCACCCCTGACTAACACTTTTTGTGGTTATGAAATTCTGGTAGGCATTTTTTGTTAGGAAACTAGTTTGACATTGTGTAAATTCCAAATAAATTTTAGACATATCTTTATTGAAACGAGTTTAAACCATGTTTTTCATGCAGCAGTTTACAGGCAACACGTCACAGACATAATAATTTAGGAGATTAAAGAGACCTTTCTTCAGACTCTGAAAAACAACAGAAGAAAGATGCTCATGGGTCTGTGCAAATGTGGCCAGAGGAGCAAACTGCAATGTCTGTAATGTAAGAGGTTGATCATCCTTGCAGTGAAAACCCAGGTGTAATGTGTCCTCCCAGAAATGTCTGAGGACTTGCGAGAACTGGCAAATCTGGTTTAGTCCATGAGAAGAAGTACTTACAGAAGCTGGTGGACACTATTCACTGAAACTTTTTGATTTCAGAGACTCATAATTCCATGCAAGTTTGTCAAATACTTGTTCGGTTTATCACCTCGTCCTTGTTACTCATTTTATAATACTCCACTAGTACTTTGACCTGAAAAATAATTCATCTACACATCACGAGATCACCTACGTACACCACCTCCACCATTTAGGCCGGGTAATTTTGCTTTCAACACATTTTCTAGTTTCCAGAGAAGAACGAATCTACAGCCGAAGTAACGTTATTATTCCATCTGGATATCAAGATCAGCTCGACTGTCTGCTGAGGGAGAGACAAAAACTCCGTCACAACTGATTTTCAATGTACAGCATCAGTGGGTAGGTTTCAGAAGAAATCGTGTGTGTGTGTGACCAGAAAACAGCGAGCACTATTTTTAAAACAGCAGTATAGCGTCAGTAGACCTTGGTTTCCAACCGGGTAAGGTAGACCAGTGACGCGTATGACGCATTTTTCATCATCATCTTGATCATCGTACATTTAGACAGCATCGTTATGTTGCGTGAGCTTATTCTGATTTGCCGAAGACATTTGAATAATGCATAATAATGCGTGCTGGATATGTGATACACGCGTTGCCGAAAAGACTATTCTGGTATTTAGGAATTGATATGGGGATTTACTGGTCATCATGTTCTGCGCGTCGGCGAGGAGATTCTGCAGGGCTGAAAATCCATGATGCAATCCCAACAGATTTAATATTTTCACGTTTTACCTAGCTTTTTGTCGTTGTCATCATAATTTCAGAGCATTGTGACCCGATGAATTTTATTGAGTGAAAGATGTTTCATCATGGTGATAAAGAAGGCAAGAAATCTGCGTTTGGACATCCTGTCTACGGCCAGATTGTTTTCTCGATTATCCTCCTCCTCCCTCCTTTTCTGGTCACCGCCTTCCCGGATAACACAGTAGGTAAGAGATCTGAATAAAGACGGCAATTACAACTGATAAGGATTTGGGAATATGCTAAATGTGCGGGGCTAAAATTGAATAAAGCCCCTGGCCAATCATCCTCATTAGAGGTTCTGTTATGTGATGCCATAACAGTTTTTCTATGACATGACGACGCTGCTTTACAGCTGTATGTTGTATATGGAATAACCTTTGGTCATGACTAAGCAGAATAGTCAAAACAAGCAAGAACCACAATCATAAAATTCCAGACATCATCTAGGCCCTAAAATCCTCCTGGTTATAATAACATTTTATGAAGGTGACATTTCTCTAACAGTGAGTAAAACGAACATCTCAGCAGAAAAGTGTCTTCCCACGTAGAAAGAAAATGCTATATTGAGTGTGATGTTGAAGAGACAGTGAGCGTTGTAACACGGGCTGAGTTGTAACAGTTTCACCCAACAGAAATGAGGTACGGGTGACATCACTAACATGCGCTCACCACCCTCCTGAGGTGATAGTAGTTGCAAGACTATTGTAGAAACAGGATAAGAAGAAAATTACTTAAAGAAACAATAACCATTCGAAGAAAGAAAAAAACTAATTACCATTTTATTTTTTATTTTATTTATTTTTTTGTATAATCATAATGCATGTTAAATTACAGAATCTGAACTAGAGGTCGACCGATATTGGATAACTAGGTTGGACCACACTGGCCGATACCGATTAATCGACCGATAGTTTTTAAAAAAAGGATACTGAACGGAAAATAAATAGTGCTCCACTAAAAACAAAACAAACAAAAAAAAGTAGCCTACTGAACCATACTTTGTAAATGAATACAAATATTAATATTAATTATACATTGATCATTACAGTTAGTTCATTGTTCATTAATGTTAACAAAAGCAACAAAATTTTTTAAAATACATCAGTGAATGCTGAAATTAACACACTCTAACAAGGAACAATACTTCTATTCTACAGCTTTTATCAATCTTAATGTTACAAATGGACTCATATTGTAAAGTGCTACCATATACATCAACAATCAAGCTAAAGATGGCCGTCTTCAAATATCTACACAAAGGCCACAGTACTGAAATTGCATACATATGGATATTGTGTACTTTCACAATTTAACTGCTTCTATTCTAGAACATTTGTGGTTATCTAATCAAAATATAAAATATGTTAGTCACACAACGGGCAAAAGTACAGCACGGCGTCTAGAAGAACTCGCAGATATCCGGTATCACACACACTGGACATGTCGCATTCAATTCAAGCGGCGGTCTACAAGACTTTATTTGATGATCAAATGGGCAAAAGTATACTGCTGTCATTTCTCTACTAATGCAGCATCTAGTCAACAAATTCATCGCTTAGTAATGACATGAAAACATGCACTACAGTATACTGTACACACCGTTTTGTTGTCGATATTTTAAATCCGCCTTTGAAGTGTCCCGCTCTGTGCAGCGCGCAGTGTCACGCATCTAAACAAACAGCACCTGCTGTCAGTGATTTCCGCCACTAGAGGCAGCTCTTGTGCTGTATAACAAAGACTATAGGGACTTTGCTGTATAATGACGACATTCAACCTGGAAAAAACTATCGGCATGGATTTTTGCCGATAACTGATAGTTCCGCCAATCAACTATCGGTGCCGATTAATCGGCAAAACCGATACATCGGTCGACCTCTAATCTGAACCTGAATAATTACAGAATCTGAATAAGCAGAATCACCAGGACTGCACTGTAAAAAATAAAAAACACTATTTGTTGAGTCAGCTTAAAATAATTTGTTACTCTGCTGCCTTAAAATTTTAAGTTCAGTCAACTAAAATAAGTTTAGTCAACTTGAAATGTTAAGTTGTACTAAGTAAGAACTTACATATTTGTGTCTGCTAAACTTAACAGATGGGTAAGTAACCCAGCTGCCTTAAAATTTTAAGTTGATTCAACTCAAATATCTAAGTTGTCACTTAGTATAATTTAACATTTCAAGTTGAATAAACTTTTTTTGAGTTGACTGAACTTAAAATTTTAAGGCAGCCAGGTTACAAATTATTTTAAGTTGACTCAACAAATTGTTTTTTACAGTGTAGGCTGGGAACATAAGCATTTTCTATATTTGTTTAAAATTTGTTTAGATTTTTCCCCTGTATTTTTACCATTTTAAATGCTCAAAAGGAGTATGATAGTAATGACTATCTTACATTTCTACCATGATTTACAGAAAAAAAAGTAATTTAGTTTGTCTACATTTTTTAAGGATCTCTGTTAAGTCAACAAAATATAACAAAAAATAGTATAATCACTTATACAGGTCACAATAATTGTTTCATTTCTACATAAATACTGTATATGTGTTACACTAAATGATGATCCAACATTATTTCACCCATATATTGACTTTTTATTTTCACAAAAGTTATTTGAAACATTAAAGTAGACACTTTACTTGCATTTAATATGCATTCTGTGTATTTAAAATCACTCTTGTAAATTTAATTTAATGCAGTCGCCAAAATTGGGAGTCTTGTCTTTGGCCCATACAGTATAGACATGTATATATGAGTGTCTTTTTAAAGGGATAGTTCACCCAAAAATGAAAATTCTGCCATTAATTACTCATCCTCACATCATTCTAAACCTGTAAGACCTTTGTTCATCTTCAGACAACAAATTAAGATATTTTTGATGATATTTTGAGAGCTTTTAGACCCACACAACTACCACGTTCAAGGGTAACAAGGACATCAATAACCATCATTTTATTAAGCTGCGAGAATATATTTTGTGCACAAAATTAACAAAAATAACAACTTTAATTTAGCAACTTCTTCTTTATTAAGTCATTATTTTTGCTTTCTTTGCGCACAGAAAATATTCTTGTAGCGTAATAAAATTACGGTTGAACCACTTAAGTCACATGGACTATTTTATGGGCTTCGAACGTGTCAGTTGCGTTGTTGTCTATACAGGGTCAGAAAGCTCTCAGATTTCATCAAAAATATCTTAATTTGTATTCTGAAGATGGATGAAGGTCTTTTGAACGAAGGGATTGAGGGTGAGTAATTATTGACAGAATTTTCATTTTTGGGTGAACTTTCCCTTTAAGGTTTTGAGAGACATGGAACAAAGAACTATATAGGCACAACCATAAGATGTCTTCTTTGCTTCAATGCATGATTTGGTTCTTTCCTGTGCATTTTCAGTGGAGCAGTTCTGCAAGGATCCTGATGTTCCTGAACATGGAATCAGAACTCCAAGCAATGGTGTGTTTTTTGAAAACTCAGTGGCCAGGTTCTCATGTGTGGATGGTTATAGCTTAAAGGGGCCAGCCAAGATTATCTGCACGCGCTTCCATAATGGATCGGTAGGCTGGAAACCAAGCCTTAAACCAGTGTGCCTTTCGGAAGGTGAGGCTGCTTAATCTTAACCTTTTAACTGTCAGTATCCCGCTAGCGTTACAAAAGCTGTCACTGGTTCAGTAACTTTTCAAAAGATACACTTTTGTACCTATTACAATATGTACACTTTAAGTGCTAATATGTACTTTTACCATCCCAGTGACAGCTTTTGTATCTTTATTTCTAAGAGTGTGCCTTAAAACCATTTAGCAGGCTCTTCCCCCTAGTAGGCATGTTAAGAGTCATACTACAAAATGTATTACAATATATTATACTCAAAATGTTTTCTAATCTTGGCAAAACACATATCATTGGAAAGGTCTCAAGTCCCAAGGTTCCAGTAATATTGTGACAGAAATTTTGATCAAAATGCATTAAATTCAGTGGAGTTTGGGTGTCAATCTGTGGCTATTTTTGGTATAATGCCTAAACAAAATCAGGAACCTCAGTTCTTATGATATCAAATTCAAATTTGGAATATAACTCATTTAAACACATGGCTTTGATGTTGCAGCAATTTGCAGGAAAATATTAATTTTAAATTAAATAATTGTTTTCAGAAATAATCTGCTGATTGTCTTCTTTTAAAAGAGATGAACCTCTGTATTCTAAAACATTCATGAATTACAACAATTTAAGTTTGAATAGTGCATTTTCACAGTTAAGAGGTTAAAGGGTTTTAACCCTAAATTTTAAAGTTAAAATTTTGTCATAAATCACTTACCCTCATGTTGTTCCAAACCCGGATAAGCTTTGTTCATCTTCGTAACACAATTTAAGATATTTTGGATGAAAAACAGGAGATTTGTGCCAAGTAAATACCACTGTCAATGGCCAGAAAAATATGAAAGACGTTGTCAAAATAGTCCATCTGCCATCAGTGGTTCAACCATACTTTTTTCACGGAAAGAAAACAAAAATAATGACTTTATTCAACAATTCGTCTCCTTCACGCCATGCTGTGCTACGTCGTCTGCTTACGCAGATACGTTGTTTTCATTCAAAGTGTAAATAAATGTAGAAAATATATCTGTGTCATGTGGCTGACACAGAACAGCGTACGCTGTTTGAGCCGAGTGGATACTCTCCAAAGTGGCGCTACGGTGATGAGGAGGAGACAAATTGTTGAACAAAGTCTCTTATTTTTGTTTTCTTTGCGTACAAAAAGTATTCTCGTAATTCTTCGTAAAATTATGGTTGAACCACTAATGGCAGATTTTGGCAGATTTTGACGATGTCTTTCATACTTTGCTTGGCCTTGACAGTGGTATTTACTTGGCAGTCTTAAATTGTGTTCTGAAGATGAACGAACCTTTTACAGGTTTGGATCAACATGGGGGTAAGTGATTAATGACAAAATTTTAATTTTGCGGTGGAGTAACCCTTTAAATAGTTAAGTTCTTTAACTCTTTAACAATTGTATGAAAATGTTGCAGCATTTATTTATGTAGCTACTCTATCATTCAAAGATTGTCTTCCTCCATTCATCGAGGATGCTGATGTCACAAATAAGACGTACAGGCCTGGCGACAGCCTCATTATTAGCTGTCATGAGGGATTTCAGATCCGATACCCTGACACGGAAACTATGGAATCAGTCTGTCAGGCCGATGGGACATGGGATAATCAGCCAACTTGTCAAGGTTTGATGCAAGCCATTTTTGGGCAAATATTCAAAACAAATCTACTTTATAACTGAGAATAATTTAACAATCCAACACCACACTCTTATATTTTCACATGATCCTCCACTAAAGATCTAAGATACATATGAAAAAGGGTTTCATGCACTGTCTTCTGTCTCCACAGGCTGCCTCCGGCCACTGATACCTCCACACAGTTACATGAACATCTCAGAAACAGAGTTCTCTGTGCCTGTTGGAACTGTAGTCCACTACCAGTGTTTTCCTGGTTACAAGTTGGAGGGACCTGAATTTCTGGAATGCATGTATAACCTCATCTGGTCGAACACGCCACCCCGGTGCCTTGATGTTGAGGGTGAATATCAGCTTTGGTTTTAAAAAAATCAACAGATAAGTTCTAAAGGTCTAGTTGTATAATTATGATATTTTATTTTCTTTACTATTATATTATATATATATATATAATATTATCTTGTAGAGATTATCTAATTAAAAACCTTTTAGAATTATATAATTTTTTATAATAACTTTTTATAATTGCACCCTGAAAAATACTTATGCTTAAAATAGCTTATGGTTTATAGCTAATAGTCTTATTTTTTTTCTTAATCAAAGACAAGTAAAATCTCAGAATCCTTATGTAAACATTTGAAAAGCTACAAATACTAAGATGTGCTCTGGGACTCAGGAAAAGGAAATGACTTATCTGATTAAGATGTCTTTTTCTCTTTCTCTGATGTTTTACAGCATGCTCTTTACCCCCGATGATGGAACATGGAGATTACATGTGCCACCCACAACCATGTGACCGCTACATTCATGGGACGGTCGTAGAATACTACTGTTATTCTGGCTACTCTCTAGCAAATGATTACAAATACATCACCTGCCAGTACGGACAATGGTTTCCGCAAATGCAGCTCTACTGCATCAAAGATGGTAAATCAATCTGCATCAGTTTCAATAAAAGCATTTTTATTTGGTACATCATAATCAGTTGAACCTTCCACATTAGCACAAGGAATGTGCAATGAGAAATAGTAATTTTTAATAATGTTAGTTATGAAACATAGGAAATTGACATGTGTGAGTTAATTATGCATATATTATGTCAATTAATATATAACGTGAGACAAAACCAGTCATAAGTCAGTCAAAATTTTTTTTTAATTGAGATGTATACATTTTGTTATGATAGGACAATATTTGGCCAAGATACAACTATTTGAAAATCTGGAATCTGAAGGTGCAATAAACTTTAGAATTGTCCAAATTAAGTTAGCAATGCATATTACTAATCAAAAATTAGGTTTTGATATATTTACAGTAGGACACTTTCAAAATATCTTCATGGAACATGATCTTTACTTAATATCCTAATGATTTTTGGCATAAAAGAAAAATCGATCATTTTGACCCATATAGTGTATTTTTGGCTGTTGCTACAAATATACCCCAGCGACTTAAGACTGGTTTTGTGGTCCAGGGTCACATATTAATTAACATTGTTTACTGGTATCACATAATGAACCTATAAAAACTGACCTATTTACTGACCTTATTTACTTTTTATTGCACAATCATGTTATCACTCTCTCTCTCTCTATCCAATTACATTGGATTAAATTGAACATTGAACACTGTTCAATAATTTTTATGTTTCAAAGAGATAAAATCTGTCCTCTTAAACTTTGTTCAGCAAACGTATCACAAAAATATCAAACTGTTTGTAACATTAATAATGTTTCTTGAGCAGCAAACCAGCATATAAGAATGATTTCTGAAACACCATGTGACACTGAAGACTGAACTACTGACTGCTGAAAATTCAGCTTTTACATCACAGTAATAAATCACAAAATTACAAAGTAAATTTAAAATATATTAAAATAGAAAGTTTTTTTGATTTGTTATAATATTTCACAATATTACACTTTTTTACTGTCAAAAACATTACAAACTTATCTTTCATCTATGTTATATATGTATATACTTTGTTAAAAAGTTTGGGTTCAGTTGTGTTCTGTTTTGTAAACCATGTTTATCTGATTCCCTCATATTAAAACTGTTAAAGGAGAAGTCACTTCCAAAACAAAGATTCCCATATAATGTACTCACCCCCTTGTCATCCAAGATGTTCATGTCTTTCTTTCTTCAGTCGTAAGGAAATTGTTTTTTGAGGAAAACATTTCAGGATTTTTCTCCATATAATGGACTGCTATGGTGCCCCGATTTTGAACTTCCAAAATGCAGTTTAAATGCGGCTTCAAACGATCCTAAATGTGGTTGTAAATGATCCCAGCCGAGGAAAAAGGGTCTTATCTAGCATAACAGTCATTTTCATAAATACAAAAAATACAATTTATATACTTTTTAATCTCAAACGCTCGTCTTTTCTTACTCTACCTGGACTGTTTTTTTCTGGGTCATGACAGTTAGGGTATGTGGAAATGACTTCCATCTCATGTTCTCCCTCAACTTCAAAATTGTCCTATATACCTGTTTTACCTTTTTTGTTTAGGTTGTTTGATCTTTTTTGCATGATCACTTTGCACAGACTGGATCGGTACTTCTGCAGCGTTGATTCTGATTTCTGATTTTGAAATGATTTTTGAAGTTGAGGGAGAAAATACGATTGTTTTCAACATATTTTCAACAAGGAGAGCAAGACAAGACGAGCGTTTGAGGTTAAAAAGTATTTAAATTGTGTTTTTTAATGAAAATAACCGTTCGTTTCGCTAGATAAGACCCTTCTTCCTCGGCTGGGATCGTTTACAACCACATTTGAGATCGTTTGAAGCCGCATTTAAACTCCATTTTGGAAGTTCAAAATCAGAGCACCATATCAGTCCATTATATGGAGAAAATGCTGAAATGTTTTCCTCAAAAAACATAATTTCTTTACGACTGAAGAAAGAAAGACATGAACATCTTGGATGACAAGGGGGTGAGTACATTATATGTGAATCTTTGTTTTGGAAGTGGACTTCTCCTTTAAGATTCATATCCTGAATGCAATGCTAAAGGGGCAGTTCACCCAAAAATGAAAATTCTGTAATTAAGCACTCATCATCATGTCGTTCTAAACCTGTAAGACCTTTGTTCATCTTTAGAACACAAATTAAGATATTTTTTATTAAATCCAAGAGCTTTCGAGACCCTGCACAGACAGCAACGCAACTACCACATTCAATGCCCAGTGCGTAGAAGAATGGCACAAAAGAGTTGTTGTTGAATAAAATCATTATTTTTGTTTTCTTTGCACACAAAAAGTATTCTCATAGCTTCATAACATGACGTTTGAACTACTGATGTCACATGGAACATTTTAACAATGTCCTACCTTTCTGGGCCTTCAACGTTGTAGTACCACTGCTGTCTACGCAGGGTCAGAAAGCTGGATTTCATCAAAAATATCTTAATGTTGTTCTGAAGATGAACGCAAGTCTTACAGGTTTAGAACGACATGAGGGTGAGTAATTAATGACAAAATTTCCTTTTTGGGTTAACTCTCTCTTTAAACTTGGCTATGCATGTTAATAAGCAAAGCTTTATTCCCATAGAGACAACCTGGCCTGGTTTTCAAGATTCTCTAGTAACCACATGGAAAGTAGTGGCTTGTACAGCCACTAGCGTGCTGCTAGCCTTGCTCTTGGTGATCACAGGCAAGATGTTCCACTTCAAATGCAAATCTCAGCAAAGTCCAAGGTACAGCCAACCTTATAATCATACAACGTAGTTTGTTCTACTCTTAACGTACTTATTAAAACACATTTTTCTTCTTCAGTGAAGAGCCAGAGGAGAGCCGAGATCCAAACATCTTGGTTGTAGATGGTGTGGCTGTACCACTTCCCTCTTATGAAGAGGCTGTTAGTGGGACCTACTGTCAGCCCCCAAACGATCTGCCCCCTGCTGGTCTGGGGAGCGCACAGCATTCAGAAGAACAAAACCCACCTTCATATCCCGGGCATACAGGGAGTCAAAATGGTGTGCCGCTGGACACTGGTGAGGCTGAGACCTGCGACAGCATCTCAGAAACATCAGACTGTCTTCAAGGCATGCAGCCATCTTCCTCCCATGCTGGTGGACTGAATAACATGTCTGAGAAAACCAATGCCATCACTTCTATGGAGGAGACCGCCTCCACAAGCCCTAGCATAGACATTGCAGATGGTAAGGCTGTCGGCTGCTGCCACCTAGTGGTTGTATCACACACTGAATATCATATCTTTTGTAACATAACTTACCAATGTGTTGCTTTGTATTTTCCAGAAATTCCTCTCGTGGAGGATGGTGAAGCAGACTGCTGATTGTTACCTTTAACTGCAAATAGGACACTTAAGATTGTTTCACTCCACTGTTAGTTATTTCATTGCTCATGATTTTGTTGAACAACCTTGCAGAGGCCAAATTACTGCTCATAAGGAATCATTGCACAATTATATTCAATGAAGAGCACACCAGGGAAGGATAGGCAATAAAAAAAATCGAAATTTACAAAAACTCCCAATTCTGCTCATGAACGAACTATGCATTAGACTATAGCATATTATGTTAATTTGACTTTCCTGCAAAACATAGCATCGAAGTATTCTAAATTGTTTTGTTTTGTTTTTTTTTTTGCGACTTTCACTTGGCAACTGCGCTGCATTGTGGCCAGCTTTCAAATGGTATGGACTGTAACAATGATGAACATTTCTTAAATAAATAATATGTTAACTTTACATTGGAGTTTATTGTGATTTAAGTTCAGTGTGCATGTATCCAGGGTACCTATGGATGAGACTATAGGTACAATCTACAGGTAGGAGCACTGCAAACATTAGGACAAGCTGACAACATAGACTGCAAAGTTAGGCTAATTTAGGGATGGGACGATAAATCGTTGCAACGCGAATCGAGAAATGATTCAGCATCGATTCGAGATTTTCCGAACACACCGCGATTCTTTCTCAGATCGTTTCTGAGCTTAGTTTTGAACAGCAGATGTGCAGATGGGTGTTCACAGTTGGGTTGCGTTTACAAATAACTTCGCGTCATAAAAGCATTCTGAGTCGAGGTGAAATTGCATCACTCAGCCGAACGAACAAGGGTTAGATTAGAGTGTGCGGATAGATTAGAGCGCCATCTGCTGTTAAAGTCGATTCCAAAGAGAATGGCGATGCATTCGGAAGATCTCAGAATCGATCCACGAATCGAAGTATTGTCCCATCCCTAGCTAATATTGGTTAATAACTTACATATATGCTAAATTATGTGTCAGCTTACTTTTAAAAGACCACAGATACGCGAGAACACAACTTTAACAATACATTCAATGTGTCTGTTTTTGAAATGATTAAAAAACATGGTACTAACATGGGTGGCTAAAAAAGGATATTTACTCACATTTAAGTTTCTTAGAGGCAGATTAAATACAGAATGGATAGTGGTAAGCGCAGAATATTAAACACTTTCTAGTTCATGTGGCTGAATCACTGCATATGGATGGATTATATGAGAAATGTCATAAAATTGAAGAGACAAATTTGAACTTGTCTGTCATTGAAGAGCAACAGATGGATTACGCATGTGTGATACAGACTTTCTTCTAAAGACATTACACAGTAATGTTGTGCAGTTATGACAGTCAGCCAATCGTAAGCAAGAAAGAATTTGAATAAGATCTGTACAAGAAAAATGTTACACTTTAAATTCATTTAATGGTTTATTGATAATTATGGTGAAATGTCATAAAAAAAGAAATGTAGTCTTAATGGTTACTGGCCATAAAACAGACACGTTTATTTATGTTACATGAAAAAAATCGTTTTGCAGTAGTATTTTTTAGTATAGATACAGTTGAGGTCAAATTTTTACATACACCTTGCAGAATCCCAAATGTTAATTATTTACCTTTTGTTGAATTTGTAAAAATGACCCCATTCAAAAGTTCACATAAACTTGGTTCTTAATACTGTGCTGTTGCCAGAATGATCCACAAATGTTTTTGTTTCTTTTTTTTCCTCTCTTTTTTTAGTAATAGTTATTTGTGAGTCTCTTGTTTGTCCTGAACAGTTAAACTGCCCACTGTTCTTCAGAAAAATCCTTCAGGTCCCACAAATTTTGAATTTGAAGATCAGGGTAAATTTAACTTATTTTGTCTTCTGGGAAACATGTAAGTATTTTCTGTAGCTTGTGAAGGGCAGTACTAAATGAAAAGAAAAAAAAAGAAAGAAAAAAAAGATATTTAGGAAAAATAAGAAAAATGTACACATCTTCATTCTGTTCAAATGTTTACACCCCTGGCTCATTGTTTTTCCTTCTGAAGCATCAGTGAGCATTTGAACCTTCTGTAATTGTTGCATATGAGTCTCTCAGTTGTCCTCAGTGTGAAAAGATGGATCTCAAAATCATACAGTCATTGTTGGAAAGGGTTCAAATACACAAAAATGCTGAACAACCCAAAAAATGTATGGGACCTGAATGTTTTTTCTGAAAAACAGAAGGCAGTTTAACTGTTCAGGACAAACAAGGGACTCATGAACAACTATCACTAAAAAAAAAAAAATCATTTTCATTCAGGTAACAACAGTATTAAGAATCAAGCATATATAAACTTTCGAACAGGGTCATTTTTATAAATTCAACTATTATTTTTTATATGTAAACGTCTTTTATGTGAAATATCTTATCCAGGTCAGGACTAAATAAATATAACATGAATTTTGTATGATCCCTCTTATTTTGGTTAAAATAATTAACATTTAGCAGATTCTGCAAGGTGTATGTCCACTTTTGCCCTCAACTGTAGACATTGAATGGTAGTTTTTTAATATGTTTGTCCACTAGGTGTCACACATGAGTTTGTGTTCAGTGGGGAATTCTTAATTTCATAAAACGCGATAGAAAATAATCCTGCAATTATATAAAACAAAATTAAATTATATTTTAAAATAACTAAACAATAATAAAAACACTCAAACGTCATAATGTAATTAAATGTAACTTCAGGTGTATTTGTCAAGTATGGACGGCTCTTTACTTGAATTATTCGTTTTATTGATGTTGTGTGGGAACTTACCTAACTACTACTATACACCTGTTTCATTAAATGTAAATGTAATAAATAAATAAATTGAAGGTAATGTAATAAATGATTTTACTAACAGCCTTGACCAAAAAAATAACAATAATTATCCATAAAACTAAATTTCGATCGACAACGATCCTGTTTTTTCAGAAACAAGTGTTATATACAGAACCAGATGTATACATCGAAGTTAAAAATTATTGTAGCTTATTTAGCCAGTTATTAAACAATGCGAATACAGTGCGAATATTACATAGATAACATAGTATATGGCAAGAATATGGTATCCTGTTTTTAAATGACAAAAGCACATTAAACGAGGAGGGGGCATGTGCGCGCACGCACGCACGCACACACAGCATATGCTTGCATAAGCAGACTTACTGTACACACACGCTCAATAGCAAATACACTTCTTCGCTCTTAAGCACATGGCAAAAATGCCGAGAGCGCCGGATTCACTCAGTCATCACCGTGCAAAGTGCCCAGAGGATAGTTTCCTGACCAGGAGGACCAAATGGCTCCAAGGACCCTTCACACGCGTCATTATAATAATTTATTTGGCTTATCTGAGACATGCTTTGGCACATCCTCAGTGTTTGGACTACCAGCCACCTTTCAAACCCCCTTACCACCTTGAGTTTTGCAGGCACTATGAGAAGTTTGGTTGCTGTGACCAAAAAACGGACAACAGTATTGCAATGAGATACTGGGATATAATGGACCTGATGGGTGATGAAGCATATGCGGTGTGCGGTGATTTGGTGAAAGATATTATGTGTCAGGTATGTCTGATCCTTAATTAACAAAAAAAATGAAATTCATACTTTAGTAAATTGCATTTTTAATATATTTTGTTTTAACTAAGTTGTTTTTGAAATGTGAAATGTGTTCTGAAAAGATGCAGTTTCATATTATATTACACAACTATTTGAACAATTAATAATGCCCTAAAAGATTTTTATTTTTAATTATATTTTATAAGCCTAATATCCTGCAATTCCCTGGTGAAAAAAAACAGCATATGCTGGTAGGTATGTTTTGATGCTGGAATGCTGGTTAGGTAGGTTTTGATGCTGGTTTAAGCTGGTCCTTTGCTGGTTTTTGCTGGTCATGTTGCTGGTCAAGGACCAGCATGAACCAGCAAAGGACCAGCATAAACCAGCTAAGGACCAGCATAAACCAGCAAAGGACCAGCTTAAACCAGCATCAAAACCTACCTAACCAGCATTCCAGCATCAAAACATACATATGCTGTTTTTTTCACCAGGGTTGCCTACTCTATCTCTTATAGCTTAACATCAAATCTGAAATGTAAGGGATATAATTACTGTTCATTCTTTTTTATTTTTCTTTTTTTTTTAATAGTTTTGAAACATTTGCTTTTAACAGCAGAAGAGAGTGTAGTCTACCCTTTAAATGCTTAAATTATCTGTTTTTCTCAGTAGCTGATGTAAAAACGTGCAGAACTTTACAGTAAATTCTTTTATTTGTGGTGCTTGGTCAGTCTTATTATTGCTAATACATGTACAAGCATCAGCCCTATTATTGCTCATTCATTTGGTTTAAAAAAAACAAAAACAAAAGAAAAACAAATTCCAAATCTAAAGTGTGGGTTTGTGCTGCACATTAGTAATACCTCATTTCAGGCTTGTTTAAAAGTTGTTACATTTTAAAGCTTTTTTTGTGTGTGTAGTTTTACTGGTGGAGATTATTTATTTTATATTATAGGGCAGGGGTTCCCTAGTTCTGCTTTTGGAAACCCTACCGTCTTGGAAAGTTTAGCTTCAGTTCTAATTAAATACCCCTGAACCAGTTATGCTCTTCAGGAACCCTTGATAATTGCAATCAGGTGTGTTGGAGCAGAGTTGTAACTAGTGTTGTATAGTCGAGACCAGCTAATTCGAGCCAGAGACCATGCCAAATCTGAAAAGGTTGAATTCAGTTATAGACCTGAAGAGCAAGGATGTCCAATCCTCCTCCTGGAGGGTCAACATCCTGCAGAGTTTAGCTCCAGTCAGCTCCAAAATACTTGCCTGGAAGCTTCTAGTGAGTCTGAAGAACTTGATTAGCTGGTTCAGCTGTAGGTAAGCGGGGCTGGAGCTAAACTCTGCAAGACAGTGTTTGGACACCCTTGCTAAAGAGGGTCTGAACCAGAGTGAGCAACTCTGGCCCCTCAAGATACTTTCCTGCAGAGTTTAGCTCCAGCCTTAATAAAACACAACAATCAAGGTCTTCAGGCGGACCGCTGGCTGAACATCTGATGCATACTGTAGACAAATGTAAAAACACTTCTGGAATTCCAGGAGATGCGTGTCGCGTTCTTTAATGTTCTGCCTGGAAACAAAGATGCCGTGATGCCAAACCCCCTCACAAAAGAAGAAAGCCATAGTGGACTTTCAGTCAACTAAACACTGGATTTTCAAAAGAATGTGAAATATTTAAAGTTCACAGCACAAAATTGTCAAAATACGTTAAAGAGTTGTACTTATTGTGGGGACATTTCCACACCCCTTAACATGATACGGCATGAAACGAAAAGAGATTGGTTGCTTAACTGTCAGTCAAAAGGTTTCCAGACCTTCTGTTGTCAGTCTGAAGGTCCGGCTATGCGAGACTAAAGCCTTCCACACACTGCACAATTTTTGGCTGTCCCAGATGAAAGACTGGCATCATGAAACAATCGTGACGATTTCTGTGATCGTGGCTCCTAATCTGTGGTCCTATGTCGTACAGCATTGGTCTCAAACTCAGTTCCTGGAGGGCCACAGTTTAGCTCCAACCCTACTCAAACACACCTGATCCAGCTAATCAAGGTC
Source organism: Labeo catla (assembly GCA_012976165.1). NCBI lineage: Eukaryota > Metazoa > Chordata > Actinopteri > Cypriniformes > Cyprinidae > Labeo > Labeo catla. Next base: position 2,134,811 of record VONZ01000032.1, on the reverse strand, counting down.
TTCAGGATTACTAGAAACTACCAAGCAGGTGTGAGTTGGAGCTGGTTGGAGCTAACTCTGCAGAGCTGCGGCCCTCCAGGATTTGAGTTTAAGATCTCTGTCGTACAGTAAGAAAGGTTCATAGATGGCCATTGTCACGGTCTTGCGACCACAGATAACCTACGATCATTTTCTGACAGTGTCACACGGCGTGTGCTGCCATGACCCACGTTTACCAACCAGCCAATAAAAATGCGACATGAAACCAACATGACATGGCACTAAAACTTAAAATTGCTTACTTCAAGCTCTTATTCCTTTCTCTTTCGCCACTTCCACTCTTTTTCAGCACACATAAAAACTACAGCTGCCAAAGTGTGATTCTTTATGCTCTTTTTGTTTACCACTAGCGGAAACTGATGGCATTTTATTCTTCTACAATAATGTGTCGTAGCCTACGAGTCAATAGATGTCATCATCATACAGTTTACATGCATGTCCTACCCAAGTTTATTAGATCCATGTCGCACAGTGTGATCAGCAATGATCTTATAGGATTGCTAAAATCGTGCTGTGTGTAGAAGGCTTTACGAAAAGGCAGGGTTGCCAAGCTTTTACAACAAAACCCGTTCAATTGCTACTCAAAACTAGCCCAAGGGGTCCTCCATTAAAAATCGCATTCCACAGGGTAAAATACGCATTTTTTGGCAGGGTCCCCTAGTAAAATTGCATTCCAGTAGATAGTCGCTTCAACCCGTGGACATGAACAGTGTTAAAGTAGCCCAACTCTGTGGGAAAACTCAGGATTTGGCAACACTGCTAAAAGGTGACTTTGATTACAGTCAGAGCTACATTCTGCAGGAAAGAAATCTCAAGGGCCAGAGTTGCCCGGTCCTGGTCTAAACAATTCAGACCATGTAAATATATTTTCCTTCGGGGCAAAAGTAGGCAAGTTCAGTCCTAGAGAGCCACTGTCCTGCAAAGTTCAGCTCCAACCCTGAAAAAAACATCATGTCTATTGCCTTAGTAATTCTGAAGATATTAATTAGCTTGCTCAGGTATGTTGGATTAGGGTTGGAGCTAAACTCTGCAGGGCAGCAGCTCTTTAGGACAAACTTGCCTACCCCTGCTTTGGGGTTTTGCATCAGTGTTACAAATGTCTGCAGCGCAGAGATTAAGACACAATAGCACAGAGCAGATCGTATGCAAATGTTGACACAGACGTGTATCCACAGGGTTGTAGTCTTTTGTTTAATACTGTGTTGTTAAAAGCATTGTATAAATATCGGTGTCTTGACTTGACTAAACTAGTACTCAAGCTTGGACTTGGTCTGGAATCCAAGTCCAAAAGCTCCCAAGTCCATGAAAATGGTCTTGGGTTCAGACTCAAGATGCGGAAAATGTAAAAAGTCTAGTTAATTGTAAGACTTGTATTGCTCTTTCGCAGGAGTGCTCTCCTTACGCCGCACACTTGTTTGATGCTGAAGACCCGTACACTCCAGTGCGGCACCTACCTGGACTGTGCTTTACTTACTGCTCAGACTTCCACAGCAAATGCCATTCTGTGGTGAAGTACCTAACCAACAGCCATACCCTGCAGGAGACGTGCGAGAAAGACCGCTCGCATTTCTGCAACCTCATTAACCTCGCTGACCAGGACTACTGCTACCCCAACGTCCTGAGGAACAACGACCTGTACAGCAATCTGGGCAAGGTGGTGGAGGACACCAAAGGCTGCCTGCAGCTGTGCTTGACGGAAGTGGCCAATGGGCTGAGGAACCCCGTGTTGATGGTCCACAGTGGAGATGATACCCACCGCATGTTCGTAGCAGAGCAAATTGGCTTCGTATGGGTGTATCTGAAAGACGGCAGTCGCTTAGAGCAGCCCTTTCTAGACATTAGCGGGGAGGTGTTGACTACACAGTGGCTGGGAGATGAAAGAGGTTTCCTTGGTCTCGCCTTCCATCCGAAGTACAGAAACAATGGCCGCTTCTTCATTTACTACTCCATTTTGATCAACGGCAAGCTGGAGAAAATTCGCATCAGCGAGATGAAGGTCTCAGCTTATGATATGAACGTGGCAGACCCCCATTCAGAGAGGTTAATAGGTTTGATCCATGTTGTTATGCACACACGTGTTAAGGGAATAGTTCACCCAAAAATGAGAAAAATATTATTTTGTCACCTAAATTTGTGTATAATAAAATCTTCTCTCAGCTTTTTACATAAAATATTCATCATCAACATGTTGGTCAAGTCTCAAAAATGCTTTAGATTTTAAATTATATCTCATGTCAAGCTGCATGCTAATGACATCAAACCTCATTGGTTCTGTCACATGACCAAATGAAGTTAAAACTTGTCACGCAAAGCAATCATACTGCTTTAAAAGACTTAGAATATTGTGCAATATTGTGGTACAGATCTTTTTGGTGGGGTGTTCTTATGTTTTGTTTTGTGTTAACTATCCCTTTAAGTTGATGGTAGACTTGGAATAGTAGGCTATTTTATGCGAATTTCCTCATGATTTTTTTCTTGAAAGTTCTACTCTGTATCTACAGAGTTCTTCTTGAGATTGAGGAGCCAGCTGCAAACCATAATGGTGGGCAGCTTCTTTTTGGTCTAGACGGATACCTATACATCTTTACAGGGGATGGTGGAAAAGCAGGAGACCCTTTTGGCAAGTTTGGAAATTCCCAGAACAGGTAAGGACAGTTTTTAAACTCTCAAAATTGAAACATTCAACAATAATTGGTGTAGAATTAATAGTATGAGTGTCACAAATCATGCGTAGTGCTTTGATAAAACTCTTTCCAGTAACTCCCTTGCAGACACTTTATCATAAAAGCTTTCTCTGTTATGCAAATATATTTCAGATCAGCATTGTTAGGAAAAGTGCTTCGGATTGATGTGGATGGTAGCAGTGTGGATGGGAAGCCCTATAAGATTCCTCCAGACAATCCCTTTGTCGAAGACCCTGATGCGAAGCCAGAAGTCTATGCCTACGGTGTGAGGAATATGTGGCGCTGCTCAGTGGATCGAGGGGATCCGCTCACAGGTTACGGGAGAGGGAGAATATTCTGCGGCGATGTGGGTCAAAATCGATATGAGGAGGTTGACATCATTGTGAAGGGAGGAAACTATGGATGGAGGGCCAAAGAAGGCTTTGAATGCTTTGATATGAAATTATGCCAGAACTCTTCTCTAGGTGAGCTGGATTGCAGAATAACCACACACATATTTGGGTCAGAGAAAATGACAGATCAAATGTAGCATTCCAAAAATTTTTACTGCTCAACGGAACTGGTCACTGGAAAATTTCATTCCACGGGCCAGTCAATAAATGTGTGTTCCTGATTTTTGGAGATTGTTATTTTTGAGCATTTCAGGTTAAATTAATAGTTTAAAACCATCGTTTACTCCCATGTCATTCTTGAGCAGAATATCTAAGTTTTTGTTTTTCATACAAGGAAAGTTGATGATTTATACTGCAGAACTCCCCCCAAAAAACAGCATAAACATATCATAAAACTTGTTCCCCAATCTTGAATTTTATTACATTTTTTATTTCAAGTCTTCTAACGTCTATGATAGACCTGTGTGTGAAAATACATTTATCGTCTTTTCCAATGCATAGCTCACCAGTCTTATTTAAGGTTGCATTTTTCAAACTAGTTGAACTGCAGTTTGTCACATGACACAAGAAACTGTGAGGATTGGTGACAGTGAGGTCTAATGTAGTGCAGTGAGTCTATATTCAGTATAAAATAATGTCTGGTCCTCAGTGTTAACTTAAAGGAGAAGTTCACTTCCAAAAAACAAAAATTCCAGATAATGTACTCACCCCCTTGTCATCCAAGATGTTCATGTCTTTCTTTCTTAAGTCGTAAAGAAATTGTTTTTTGAGGAAAACATTTCAGGATTTTTCTCCATATAATGGACTTATATGGTGCCCCAAGTTTGAACTTTGAAAATGCAGTTTAAATGCGGCTTCAAACGATCCCAAATGTGGTTGTAAACGATCCCAGCCGAGGAAGAAGGGACTTATCTAGTGAAACAATCAGTTATTTTCATTAAAAAATACAATTACTTTTTTAATCTCAAACACTCATCTTGCTCTTCCTGAACTCTGTGTATTCTGTTTCAAGACAGTTAGGGTATGTCGAAAAACTCCAATCATATTTTCTCCCTCAAATTCAAAATCATTTCAAAATTATCTTACATCACTGCAGAAAAACTGACCCAGTCTTTTCAAAGTGAACATGCAAAGAAGATCAAACACCCTTAACAAAAAATGTAAAACAGCGATATAAGACGATTTTGAAGTTGAGGAAGAACATGAGATAAGTCCCTTCTTCCTCGGCTGGGATCATTTACAACCACATTTGGGATCGTTTGAAGCCGCATTTTGGAAGTTCAAACTCAGGGCACCATAGAAGTGCACTATATGGAGAAAAATACTGAAATGTTTACCTCAAAAAACATAATTTCTTTACGACTGAAGAAAGAAAGACATGAACATCTTAGATGACAAGAGGGTGAGAACATTATCTGAAAATTTTTGTTCTGAAAGTGGACTTCTTCAAAACTATATTAAGACTTGTTATATATCACACAAATAACATGGATAAAATTTTAGATTTTTTTTCTAGAGTCTGACAGTATCTTATTAAGTAGAAAGCAGGTTGTACATTCTGTATTCATAAAACATCTAATTTTGTGTATTATATAAGATAATTCAGAAAGGGTGAGGAACTAATAACAGAAAGTTTTTTTTAGGATAAAATTTAATGAAACGGCTTAATTTAATTTTGAGTAAGTACTAGTGGTGGGCATTGTTGTTGTTTTTTTGTTTGTTTGTTTTTGTTTGTTTGTTTGTTTTGTTTTATTTTGTTTTTTGCTAGTTTCATATATCATAGTTTTTAACCTGACTTTGCCTTATATGAATCAGAATACATGAAACAGTTGCAGAATCACAGAATTTTAATTACAGTCCAAACAAACATGCTACATATACCATGAGCAGTTTTTAATGTTAATTAGAGCAAAAACAAAATTGTCTGACCTTAGCTTTGTGAAATTATGCTACATAAAACATATCTGAACAAAACAAAAAATGGCAGTCGGACTGAATGAGAATGCATATTCACTCTCTGACAGCAGGTGGCGCTTGTGGAACAGCAGCAATATAACGTTTCTTTGGTTACTGCTGTAAACGAAGCAGCGCTGCGCTTTTAAATACTACATTAATATGCAGTATACAGAAACGAGATGAAACTTTTTACATTTACAGACACATATAAAAGTTCACTATTTACAATTTTCTTCTAATATTGCGCAAGGTGAAGCAAGTTTGCTCTGCCATCTTTTCGTCTGTTTCAGCATCTCTGGCTTCTGTTAACACCCATTTACACTTGGTTTATTTGCCCAGTTAAAGAAATAGTTTTATGTTGTTGTACCTGATCTCATGACGAAAACGTACCTTTGGAAACTTTTTCACAAGATGCGAAATACATACCAATAAGTACATGCAGTATCACTGCAGTTTCCAACAGAAATGAACACTAGAGGCAGTAAAACAGCAAGCAATCGTTTTTGTACACAGTTACGATTACAGCTCCATATGTTTTGGTTTCCAAATGTAACAAGCTTGCTCGGTAGCTCAGTCGGCACATAACTGGACTTAAGATGCGGAATCCTTGGGGACGAATCCAAGGAGTTTTTACGTCACATTTGCTTTTGCTCATACTATTGGGTAGATTTAGGTGTAGTGCAGATGGTACATTGTGGAGCATTAGAGTTATAGCACCACTCAACTGACATTTCAAGTCAGAACTGCGGTGACACTTACAAAACCAACGTCACAAAAAGCGTACACTTAAAAATAAAGGTACTTTATTGGCATCAGTGGTTCTATGATGAACCTTGAACATCCATGGAACCTTTCAAATGCAAAAAAGGTTCTTTATAATGGAAAAAGCTTCTTTAGATTTTTAAATGTTCTTCAAAATGGTTCTTTTAGAAACGGTTCACTGAAAGATTCTTCAGTGGTTCTTCTATGGCATCACTGCAAAAACACCCTCTTGAAACCTTTATTTTTAAGAGTGTACCATATGTACGTTAAAAAAAAACAATTTTTACCACCACTCAGTGGACAATTAACTTCTTGCGAAAAAGTTCCCACAGGTACACGATTTAGGCATGAGATCAGGTTGGTGCTGTTTTTTTAAACGTTTATATTGTGTGTGTAGTTCAAACCGGTTTACCATTTTAACCAGTATATATCACCCAGCACTAGTAGTAAGTATATAATGAACAAACTCTCATTTGTTTAAACATTAATTACACAAATCCTGTTGTAGCCCACAAATATATTTTGTTTTTATAGATGACATTCTTCCGATATTTGCCTATGGACACCATGTTGGGAAATCCGTAACTGGAGGTTACGTGTACAGAGGATGTGAATCACCCAACCTCAATGGTCTTTATATTTTTGGAGACTTTATGAGTGGGTAATGACTATCTCTTAAAATATTGTCTTTCTAACTGTCTTTCATGCATAATCAACTCTCAATTAGACCTATAAAGTTACAGCTCATGAGAGTCATTTTAAGGGTATTCGGTCACTAGTTTTTCTTAAAATATGTCTGGGAGAAATGACAGTTCGAGCTTTTGTTCCTATTCAGACGATTAATGGCTCTGGAGGAGGATAAGAAATCTGGGAGTTGGAAGGAAAAGAATGTGTGTATGGGTGACACTAAAACCTGCTCTTTTCCTGGCCTTATAAATCAGCACCACAAGTTCATCATCTCATTTGCAGAGGATGAAGCGGGTGGGTTTGTGCACAGTTCTGCAAAGGTGAACTATAAATATGACAGCAAATATGCCGCTAAAAAGCATTCATACAATATTTGTTTTTTCTTAAAGGAGAACTTTATTTTCTGGCAACCTCCTACCCAAGTGCAATGTCTCCTTTTGGCACGCTTTACAAATTCATGGATCCATCCAGGTAGGTATATTTTGCGACATCTGGATACATTTTCTCCTACAGTTTCACAGACAAGGCTTAAGCCTAGTCTTAGACTAAAATGTAAGTCTAAGCTTTTTAAACTGAAAGAAACTGGCACTGATTTTAAAATATATCATGCCTTTGTTTTGTCTTATGATGGACACCAGTAATGTTTGTCTTGCAAATGAAGGTGGTATCAATATATATCAATATGCAGACACGTAGTACATGAGTCGTCAAAATGTATTATTGCCTAATCTGTCACTGTATAACAAATCATGGACAAATTCCCCTTTAAAAGAGTTCTTAGAATGTAACAGATAAGCCTCAGTTAAGACATCATGCTGGGAGACAGAAGGACTACAGGACGTGTCAGTCTAAGTGTCACACGGTCTATATTCCTTCGGAATCTTGGAATCTGTTGCACATGCTTTCACCAAATGGTTTCCATCCAGACTTCTGGAAATCTGCTATCATCTATCTATCACAGATCATAAATACTAATCAGTAATAACTTAATGATTTGTTCATGCTGTTCTGTGAGATGGGGGGCTGATGTATGGAAATGTCTATTTTATTTTGTTCTATTACACTGTATTTAAAATAACTTGAATCTAGTAAAAGATAAATAACTGACAAAATGATTTTTAAAGACTGGAATAACAACATAAAGAACCTAACATAATCTTTTTGATGTTTTAAATAATCAACTGATGAATAAATCAAGAGTCATCCTTCTGGAACCGGCAAGACTACGGCAGATTATCGGCACATCTGAAATCAATCTCGCTAATAGCAATACCGTACATTAATCCCAGCTGTTCTGTTTTCTTGATCCCTTCTAAAATAGCCAAGTGGGGGTGCATTACAGATAGGAACAGTAGAAAGTCATTGTCCTCACATACACACACAACCTTGTATATACATTTACTTTGAAACAATTACAATGCCCTTTCAAATTTCTTATTTACCCAGCGGCACTACAGGAGGCCTACATTTTTAAGGTTAATGGAGTTATTTCCTCTGCATCCCCTCTGTCTGTCTTTGTTTACAGGAGGGCTCCTCCAGGAAAATGCAAATACAAGCCACTTCCCGTAAAGGTCAGAGGAAAGAAAGTGCCATTCACACCTAGAGAATGTAAGAATATTTTACATCCTAAACAATTATTGGCCTTGGTCTACTTACACTGTAAAACTGACATTTCAGTATCATAAGTCAATATTACTGGAATATGTTTTACCAGAATTTGATGTTTTGTTTGTGTGTGTGTCTTTTTTGTAATTGTTTGTGAAATTCACTAGCAGTTTTTGAGTGAAAATTGTTTCTACACAAGTTTGTCTATCATTTATTTTATTATTTTTGTACATTTCAGACATGGCTCATTAGGGCTGGGTTTTGACACAATTTTCACGTTTCGATTCAATGCAGATTCACAAGCTTGCGATTCATTTTGATTTCCAATTCGATCGATATACAGTTGAGGTCAAAAGTTTACATACACCTTGCAGAATCTGCAAAATAAGAGGGATCATACAAAGTGCATGTAATTTTTTATTTAGTACTGACCTGAATAAGATATTTTACTTAAAAGACGTTTACATATACAGTGGCCCACAAGAGAAAATAATAGTTGAATTTATAAAAATGACCCAATCAAGTACATGCACTTGATTCTTAATGTTGTTACCCAAATAATCCACAGCTGTTTCTTTTTTTTTTTTGGTTTAGTGATAGTTGTTCATGAGTCCCTTGTTTGTCCTGAACAGTTAAACTGCTTGCTGTTCTTCAAAAATCCTTCAGGTCCCACAAATTCTTTGGATTTTCATTTTTGCCTATTTGAACCCTTTCCAACAATGACTGAAAAGACTGAGATCCATCTTTTCACACTGAGGACAACTGAGGGACTCATATGTATCTATTACAGAAGGTTCAAATGAATACTGTCATAAAATGGACAGAATTTGAAATCTGACCTCGTTTCATATCAAACTTAAAGCACAAAGCTTATTACGATTCACTAGATGGGAGATGCGCTACAATGTTTCATTCATTAACTGAAAACAGGCTAATAATCAATTTTTGGGATTTAAGGATCAATATTGTTTCATAAAAATGAGAAACGATTAAAATCGAAAAAATTGCTTCTTTTTTTTTTTTTTTTACCCAGCCCTATTTCTCATTAAGATCAGTGTTGGGGAAAGTTAATTTTAAAAGTAATACATTACAATTTTGCGTTACTCCCTGAAAAAGTAACTAATTACGTTACTTAGTTACTTTTTATGGAAAGTAATGCGTTACATTACTTTTGCGTTACTTTTGCGTTACTTTTTAAATCTGGACAGGGCTTGCTTCTTGCTTCTGTTTTTAATATAAAACAATTCTAATGTAAAAGCCCTTTTACACCAAAAGTGAAATGAATTCACCTCAGGCTGAAAGAAAAGTACATTTATGCAGGAGATCACTGTTCAGCTACAAAAAAAAAATGAAGCACAAATGTTAGTTTATCTCAAGTAATTTTTTGCCTGTTAGTATGGTTGAATTGCATCATCGAAGGTCAGCAGCAAAGACACTGGTTAATAAAATGGGATTAAATACATAAAGGATATTTGTTTTATTTAACATATTTAATTTTTGCAGGGTTGCGTCATATTCTGAGTTTGCATTTCACAGTTTTTATTCATTTTGAGGAATACTGAATCTGATTTTTTGTGAGTGAGATGAATTAATGCATGTTTACATTTAGTCTAGAATACAGTAACATCATGTTTACTCCCAATTTCCTGACAGGAGACTTGTCAATCAATAAACGGGGAAAAAGTAACTGGCGTTACTTATTTGAAAAAGTAACTCAGATATTTTCTTAGAAATTCAAAAGTAATGCGTTACTTTACTAGTTACTTGAAAAAGTAATGTTATTATGTAACTTGTGTTACCTGTAATGCGTTACCCCCAACACTGATTAAGATTGCCAAGAAAATCATTTTGACTCATTGAAATGAGTGTTTTGTAACAGAATTGCCTGAAGACTTTTTTTTTCTTTTTTAAGTGACCGTGCTTGGCATAAGCGAAACACCTACAAGATCACCACTGGAAAAGATCATACTACCCACTAAACCACCAGGCACGCGCCAGCCCACAAGGGCCAAAGCCACCACATCTGCACCGAGGAAAAAAATCCCAGGCAAAACCACTGCGGCAAAGCTGCGCCAAGAAAAGACAAAAAAGACAACTCAGGCAAAGGAGAAGCAAATAAACGTGAGCACAAAAACACTAAAGAAGTTTCCTCCCAACAAGAAATCAATGTTACAAACCAAGAAGGACAGAAAACCAACAGTAAAGCCATCTCACAATCCCAAACCGTACATAAAAGGAGCTCCGCAAAGAAAGAAACCCAAACCACTCAAACCAACAAAACCAAAAGATGTGACAAAGCCCAATGTCTGGCTACAGAAGGTTAAAAAGACTGAAAAAGAGGTGAAGAAAGCCATGAAGAACAAACCTAAGGTGACTGTTCCTAAAAAGAATCAAGACAACAGCAAAAAGACTAAAAAAAGCCCTCTCACAAAAAACAGAAAAGTGTTTAAATAAGCCACGCGTGTGGTGTAGTAATTAGACGGTAGTAATACAGTGCAGTAATGAGAATTCAAAGATATCCTGTTTAGACAATGTACTGATTAAATAGCAGCTTTGAGGTCTGTCAGATGTGTGATATGAGAGAGCAAAAAGAAAACCACAACAGTTATGCGCCAACAGCTGATTTTGTTTAACATGCAACACCGAAGCATTCTTTAAATGTTGGTCTTATTTTTGGAATGTGGTTAAGTAATTAGTTTGGGGCAATGAACTTTATTTTAGATCAAAACTACAATTAAAAGGAGAAATTCTAAAAAAAAAAAAAAAAAATGCTTTTGAAAGCATTTCTTAAGCGTAACTCTTTGAAACTAAAATACATTGCACTGTAAAATGTGTTAATTTCATGACATACCTAAGAAAGTCCAAAATACACATTTTGAAATGTAAACCCAAAGCGGCACTGCTTTGCCTTTAATAGACACAGACAGAAGGCAAACCTATATATACCGTGCAGAAGTCTTTCTTGGTGCAAGTAAAAATGGTTCATTAAAATGTTTTGGCTTGCTTACAGTAAAATTATTTTTAATGCAGATGTAAACTAAGTATATACAAGACACCCTTGGTGTTTGAAACGCTAGGTCAACTACAAAAGTAATTTAAGAACCACTATTGCTTAACAGGTTTTAAAAAATCATTTTTTCAATCCAAATTAAAATTTTCTGTATTAAAAAGCGCTTTTTTATTTTTTAATATGAAGGCATATTATACATGAACAGATTTGCATATTACAACTTTTGATGATGAACGTCTGAGCTTTTGCTAATTGTTATTTAATAAAATACTTGTGCTTTTAAGTGAACATGAGGTTTGCCCTTTTTTTATGATAAAGTCACCCATGAAGTGCATGGAAAAAGATTTTCAAACACTTTCTGCAACAAAAATGGGTCTATTTACATTTTACCCCAGCAACATAAAAGGCATTTTCCAGAGCATGTCAAAAACTCCAAACAGAGCATAATGTATGGTGTTAACTGCCATCATTTAACTGACAACATCCTGTCAAAACAAAAACCTATCCATCATTTAAGAGTCTAATCATCTTAACCCAAAAGGCTGTTCAGTGTTTGTTTTTAAGTAAGCTTCATCACAGCAAAAATACCCTTGGATACCTAAACTATCTCAACCATGCATCTTACATAATTGAACAGATTTCTGGGCTATTTGGCAACCCAGCACTGATTAAATATTGGACAGAACACATGATGGGTTATTTTGACCGATCCTGTTGGGTTTCATACATTAACCCATTTGCTGGGTTAGGCAACCTAGGTTTTTTATTTGAAATAATAAAAATGTACTCTAAAATCCGTTTTATATATATAGGCATATATATCAGGCAGGAACAGTTCATATACACTGCCCTCCAAAAGTTTGGAAAAGCCCTAGAAAAGTCACGTCAATATTGAACAATATTGGCATGAATCCTTTTTAATTTGTGATAATTTTGCACTGATAAGGGACAACACAAACTACGAAAACATATTTTATTACATAAACAGTACATAGAAATATCCATCAATAGCAGCTATTACAGCTCTGCATAATCTGGGCCTAAATTCATTGTATTCTAAACTTAATTGGCAATCAATTGTTGAAGCTATTAAGGTGTGCTGACCCAAAACTCTTTTAAGAACCTAGGCCAACCTAACCAGGCATCACAGCTGGCAAAGGGGCATGTCTGACTTTGGGACATTAGCTAGTAAGTTAAACCTTGCCTTGCTGCCAAGCTTCTCTTCGCACAGCGGTGATCCATTCAAAAAAAAGGCCTCTGGTCTCCTTTCCCACGTACTGCCAGACCAGAAATGTTAGCTTTAGCCGTTATGCTTTTTCAGCTAATGGTTGCAGGCTTGCCTTCTAGTGGCTTCAGTTCTCTTTGAGTGTAAATCTGGTGAATGCTGCATTTGTAGAAGGTAAGCATTCCAAGCAGACTTTAGTGGTGATATACATTTAAAGGAGAAGTCCACTTCCAGAACAACAATTTATAAATAATGTACTCACCCCCTTGTCATCCGAGATGTGCATGATTTTCTATCTTTAGTTGTTATGAAATTTTGTTTTTTAAGGAAAGCATTTCAGGATTTTTCTCCATATAATGGACTTCTATGGTGTCCCCGATTTTGAACTTCCAAAATGTAGTTTAAATGCAGCTTCAAAGGGCTCTAAATGATCCCAGCCAAGGAAGAAGGATCTTATCTAGCGAAACGATCGGTCATTTTTTTCAAAAAATTTAAATTTGTATACTTTTTAAGCACAAAAGCTTGTGTAGCACTAGCTCTGTGATGCGCGTCCACGATGCTACATACTACAGAATCACGTCAAAAGGTCACGTACAACTCACCACCTGACTTGCTGATTCTTTCTGACAGTGGAATAAATATGGTCCATTCTTGACAGCATTGAGATTCCTGCTCCGTTGGCAATGGTTGGCATTTTCCACATGTGCACCACCTTGTCTCATTTGAACGTGGTCTGCCCGAAGCTTGAGAGACTTGTGTCCCCGCAGCAGTCTCCTCTCTCTAAGTTCACTGTCTGTGTACTCTGGCTCAAAAAGGTAGGGTATGGCAAAACACTCCAACTCATTTTCTCCTACAACTTCAGAATCGTCCAACATCGTTGTACCTTTTGTTTGTAAACAGCGTTTGACTTACTTGCACTTAATTAGTTTTTGCACGTGTAGTACGTAGCGTCGTGGACGCGCATCCCAGAGCTAGCTTTTGTGCTTAAAAAGTATTTTGGAAGTTCAAAATTTGGGGGCACCACCAAAGAAAAGTCCTGAAATGCTTTCCTTAAAAACCATAATTTCTTTACAACTGAAGACAGAAAGACATGAACATCTTGGAAGACAAGGGGGTGAGTAAATTATTTGTAAATTGTTGTTCTGGAGGTGGACTTCTCTTTTTAATCAAAAAAAGGAAAAATGTGAGACTACAGAATATTTTGTATTATACAGCGATAATTAGAAAGGAATACAATGTAATACAAACCTTAATTTCATTCAGGACGTTTCCTGTCAAATAAGTTTTCTCTCAGAACAGAATACAGAATAACGGTTGACAAATGTATCTAATTTTTACTGGTTTAGCACATACTACCCAACATTGGGTTACATTGACCCAGCGCTAAGGGGATTCTTCATTTGATTCTTCATTTGCTGAGTTACAAAAAAACTACCCAGCACCTGGGTAAAAAATATAAAAAAAAAAAATAAGCCAATAAAATGGCCCAACAAGCTGAACCCAGCATTTAGGTAAAAAAATAAAATAAATAAATAACCCAGCATTTGATGTTGTTGTTGTTGTTGTTGTTGTTGTTGTTGTTTAAGTGCAGAAAAACTACCCAACACCTGGGTAAAAAATATTTTAAAAATTTTTAGAGTGTATAAAAATGCACATATTTGTCTAGTTACTGTATTTGCTGTGCTTGTATGGTATTGTGATGCATCTAATGGTCTTGCATGTGTATATTAAGGTGATTACAGATCTGAAGTATTTAAGGTAAAATGATAAGTTTCTATCTATTATAAATTCTTTACTAAACAAACTTTTGCTTCATGAAACGCACTTTATAATAAATCCACTGTGTCCTTCCTTATACATGAAATACCTTGTCTTTTAAGAAGAGGTTGCTGTAAAGGGAAAAATATTTGGGTCTTTGGCATCACAGTGTTTGAAAAGCCCTAACTATCCAATGCTTTTAGGAAATTTTCTTATCAAATCATGTTTATTCTTTTTAATACTGACTATTACTATGACTACTGTCATCTTTTAAAAGCCAAAAGCCAAAAAAATAAAATAAAATAAAATAATCTAGATTTATGCCTGTAATGCATCACCTATATATTATAGATATTTTTGTACATTTTCTAATAGCTGCTCTCAAATTAAGTACCTTTCAGAATAAGCTTTTTGTAGATTATGTTGATTTTTAACTACACTGACATGCCTACAACGCGAGGATCACAAACAATGTTGAAAAATGTTAAAAGTCTATGTTCTCACCTACAGAGCTTTACTGTATCCTGTAATTATAGCACAGGTTATGGGCATACCGTTACGAAGGTTTCTAAAGACATGCTGGAACTAGATTATTTGTATTCATGGCAAGTAGTACTTTCAAAAAGCCACCACACGACATATTCGTTTGACAGAAATCCTAAGGATTTGTCTAGAAGATTGGCTGAAGGTGATGATTTGTTGGACCGGTGAAAAGATCAGTCAAGTTCACTTCTATGCAATTTTTGTACCTTGAGATCTTTGTTTAAAAGGGGCCCACATATTGTGTCCTGGTGACGTCTAGGAGATTGCCTAAAGGTGATGATATGTCAGACTGATGAAAACAGCGCTGAGGTTCACTTCTATGCAAATCTTGCACGTGAGATCTTTGTAGTCTAAGGGGCCCCAAGATTGTCCAGGAAAGAAGCCCTGGGTTGTATTGCACAATTTTAAGGGTCTTCAGAACTAAAACAGCTTGTGATGACTGGTTAAAGTGAGTGCCTGAAGCATGCTAGAAAATATTTTCATTTGGTTCTCTGCTACTCTTACGGGTCTTTGTTAGTCTATATTTCTGTCATCAAGTTTACATGTTCAAACATGCATGTTAATTAGGTTGAGACTCGAAGTACTCTAATTTTGTAGTTTCTTCAACTTTATGATAATTTTAAAGAATCTAAAGGTAGATAGAGCAAGTTGTTTGCTATGTATTTGTACTATGGCATCTTCAAATAACATGCACCTGTCTACACTCAAAAATGATGACAAGCAATGCCATATTATGGCCTCCAAGAAAAATCAATCATACTGGCGACTTTAGACAGTCATTTCGAATAGGTTTTCTTAAACTTTTGAATTAGGGACCCAAAAATTGTTGAGGCACTGTAGTTTGAGAAATTCTGATTAAGTGGACACTTTTGTCTAAAACAGCCAGTCTGACTGAAGATATTTTGAAGAAAACTAGTAACCAAACAGTTTCAATGACCACTGTGAAAAAAAGCACTGAAAATATCCTCTTTTATGTTTTATGTTTTCTCTGAGCATATAATCATTTTTCATTGGTTCTTTCATTGGTTGTTTGAGTTTGTTGCATTGAAACATTTTTATACATAGTTATATGCAGTGCTGGGCAGATTACTTATACATTTAGTATGTTACTGATACAGAATATGTGATGAAAATCTTAGTTAATAATGTAATCTAGTTTTCTCAACTTAGGTAATGTATTCTGACTACTTTTTAGATTACTTTTTACCTAACGTGTTTCAAACTTTCCATTCATAATCAGTACATTATTTGGAATTACTTGTTTCTATATATTGTGTTTTCCCACCAAATTAAGAAGGATGGATCGCAAGTTATTTATATGACATTTACTGTACATGACCATTCCATATTCTGAATATAGTTAGCTAAAAGGTATGACAAACTTTAAAACTTTAAAAAGGATCAAAGAAGAATTAGGGAGAATGGATTATAAATCATTTACTGCCATTGTGTGAATAGTATGTAATCACGTAGTCCATAAAAAAGCAACTGGAATCTGATTATCAGCATTTTAATATGTAATGTAATCTAATTACAAGTACTTAATTTTTGGAATCTGATTACGTAATCCAGATTACATGTAATTAGTTACTACCAAGCATTGGTTATATGGGTAGTTAACATGAAACTTCAACCAGTGTAAGAAATCTGGTCAATTTAAGGGCAATGTTTGTCCCCTTGGATTTATATTTTCAAATATCAAATACTTTTATTCATTCAACTAATACAATCAGAATATTATAGGCTAATATGTGACCCTGGACCACAAAACCAGTCATAAGTAGGACTGGTTTATTTGTAGCAATAGCCAACAATATTGTATGGGTCAAAATTATAAATGTTTCTTTTATGCCAAAAATCATTAGGATATTAAGTAAAGATCATGTTCCATTCCACAAAGGTATTTTGTAAATTTCCTACCGTAAATATATAAAAACGTAATTTTTGATTAGTGATATGCATTGCTAAGAACTTTGGACAACAAATCTGATTTTCTCAATATTTTGATTTTTCTTTCTCAGATTCCAGATTTTGTATGTCTGCCAAATATTGTCCTATCCTAACAAGCTTATTTATTCAGATGGTTTTCAGATGGTGCATAAATCTCAATTTCAAAAACATTGACTCGAATGATTGGCTTTGTGGTCCAGGGTCACATATTACATTTTTATCAACATCAACAAGTCATCTTTACACTACAAAGGTGGCACAGAAGCTGCATATGATATGGCATGTTTACAGTGTTGGGGAAAGTTACTTTTAAAAGTAATGCATTACAATATTGCGTTACTCCCTTAAAAAACTAATTAAGTTAGTTACTTTTTATGGAAAGTAATGTGTTATGTTACTTTTACATTATTTTCTAAATCTGGGCAGGGCTTGCTTGTTTATTTTTGCTTGTTTATTATTTATCGTATTTTCGATAAATAATCAAAAAATTAAATAATCGAGCGCGGCTTTGGTCGAAGTACAAACAAGCCGTCCTCGCGCAGCACAAGCAATTGAAATGAATGGGTTTCATAGCGCAGCGCTTTCCGCATTCGGTGTGAAAGCCGCTTCGTGCGACATCCTTCATCATTACTCCAATGAGACAGACAGACAGTCAAGCTGCATCAATCACAAATTTTTAGACTGCAGTCGGCATACAGCTGAACAACAGAAGTGTGATTTAGGGTTGTTACACAACATAACATACACAACTATGTACTTTGAATGATCGCTAGAAAGTAATCTTTGTAGATTCATCTTTTGGAAGTGAATATAAAACAAATTTACTCTCACAGCGCAAGATACAGCGTCTTCTCGACATGACGTAAACCACATGGAAATTTTACTGTGTTTGTGGGCGGGCAAGTTGTTTGCGACGTAGAACGTGGGCGGACATTATGCAAATATGTTACTTCGTGACGTATAGCCGTAACAGAATAAGATTCGAATTCCTGACGACTCGTTCAGGCAAATGTGAGCCGACTCTTTTTTTTGATAAACAATGACTTTATTTATCGGGCACTGTCTGCTTCACAACTTTGCAGATAGTTTATGTTCACATACAGCTACATGACATACTACATGAAATGTCATATTTGAAAAAGCATAATAGGAGCACTTTAACACTGAAGAAAGAAAGACATGGAGACATTGGATGACAAGGGGGTGAGTACATTAAATGTGAATCTTTGTTTTGGAAGTGGATTTTTTTAATAAAATGGGATTAAATACATGAAGGATATTTGTGTTATTGAACATATTTGATTGTTGCAGGTTTGCGTCATTTTGAGTTTGCATTTCACTGTTTTAATTCATTTTGATAGACACTGAATGTTTTTTTGCAAGTAAGATGAATTAATGCATGTTCACATTTAGTCTAGAAATACAGTATCATCATGTTTACACAGCGCACGCGATGCCTCCATACTTCTGATTTCTCTCAACATCTCTCGACAACTCAGATATTTTCTTGTAAATTATAAAGCATTGTGTTACTTTGCAAATTACTTAAAAAAAGTAATCTGATTACATAAATCCCATTGCTTGTAGTGCATTACCCCCTAACACTGCATGTTTATTCACACACACTGCATACTGCTCAAAAGTGACTTTCGACAAGTGCATAATGTTATAAGACTACTGTCATTTATTTCAGCGTATATAAAGTAGATCTACATAAATTGTAAAATAAAAAAACATAATATCTATCTTCAGTGGATTTCTTAATCACTGGTTACTAATCTAAACACCTGATTGGCCATTTCATTTGCAAAACAGATACACGTGTGATTCCAAAAAAACATTCCACAATTTTATTTGTAATTAAAATTCACTTGAATTGTATTTGGTTTAATTGTGCAGGGGCATCTTTTGCACAATTTATCTTGAATTTAGAGGCTATTTGTGCAACAATTCAAATAACTAGTAATTTCCGACCCCGGTGACAACAATGCCCTGCAGTATGACATGCTATACTTGCTCTAATACAACTTTAAACAGCACTTACCCATGACACGTACAGTGATTATATTTCTCTTGAAAGAAAGAATACGTTAATCATGTTTGCGGTGAGTCTATGGAGTTATGAAAACTGGTCGGACTGGTTTTACAACAGTGGGACCCAAATTTATCATTTTTAAGAGCCCCACAATTCCATGAATTGGCCTCTGTTGTCAAACTCAACAAAAGATCCCTAAAAACGAAAGTAAACTTCTTATAAGCAACCCTACTGATGACCTTTTAACTATTTACATAACAAATATCCATTCAAAAGATGTTTTGAGCCATTACCTGAATAACAACAAAAGACCTATGTTCTCAGTGTCACTCTGTGATTACTTCGCCTGTAATTACTTGCCGTCTAGCAGGTACTTTTCATCGTAGGTGTCTTATAGTACACTGATTACAGACACAGCCCCTAAAACAACCTGTAACAGGGCCGCCGTGAAAATTCAAGGGGCACGGGACAACATTTACACGGGTGGGCCTCCTCATCACAGAGCCTGAGACAGCGCTCCTGACGATCCCTCCGGGGACAGTTCTGCCTGGTTGATCTCTAGGCTCATGAACACGATGATGATGGAAGATTTACATATCAGTTTCTCTATATTTGTAGTGTTATTTGAGCTTTGTAACCTGTTTAGCATTACTATGAGAACTGAGGAAATGTTTAGTGTTTGGAGGCCACAAAATCAAAGTAAACAAGAAATAATTCATCAAACGGGACACTTTAAAATGAAAAAGGAAGAAAAACACTAAAAGAATTGAGTAAAGCCAAAATACGATTGTTGTTACCCTGCTCACTGAGTTTGTCATGTTAGTGAGATATTTCACGTAGATGTGCTAGCCTTCCGTCAGGAAGAAAATGATGAACTCTCTTTCCCAGTTAAATTTTACTGAATGAGTGACAAACATGCTGGCAGGAACCATCTGCGCTGGTAGTGTGTGTCCCTCATTGATGATGCTTGGGAAGTAGTATGCGTTTAGCAATCATTACTTTTACAAATATAGAACACAAGAAGATAACAACGACAGGCATTTGAGAATGGCTTGATTTGAAAAAGGGGTATTATTTTTACAGATTAATTAAAAACCACTGCATTGATTTTTATCATTATAGGGTAGATTTGTACATACACTGTCAACACACATTAATGTTCAAACAACCTGAAAAAGTGAACTCAGCATCCGATGACCCCTTCCGAACTATCACCTTTTATCAATTTAACACATCCTTGCCTAATACAAGTATTAATTTCTAGTGTATTTCTAGTTAGTGTTACGAAAAAAATAAAATAAAATAAAATATATATATATATATATATATATATATAAAATAAACGCTTTTTTATTATTTTTATTCTTTTATCCAAAGAATAAAAGAGTAACACGGGTTCCTTTTTTTGCAGGACAACCGTTTCCAACATTGATAATAAATCAATGTTAGAATGTTAGAATGTAAAAATTAGAATGATTTCTGAAGGATCGTTTGACAATGAAGACTTCGCACTACAGAAATAAAACCTATTTTAAAGTATTTTAAAATAGAAAACCACTATGTTAAATCGCAATAATATTTCACAATATTACTGTTTTTTTTTTCAGTATGTTTTACTCAAATAAATGTAGCCTTGATGAGCAGAACAGACTTTAAAAAAAAAAAAAAACATTACAAAATGTACTCATCCCAAACAATACATGACAGGACTTTTTTCTCTTATTTGATGTCTGCATTGTAACTACATTATCTTTTCTCTCCCAATAAAATTGTACACATTGGGGCTCATTCATAAAACAGGAGCAGAACGAATTTTTGTGGAAACGTTCGTAAAGCCGTTCTGACGCAAATCTTCGAATTCATGAAAATGTTCGTATTTTCAAAATGTTAGTTAGTAGGAACGAAATGTACACCTGCTCCCTACCACGTGTAGATGGTGCTTAAAACGTTTTTGGCAAACTGATGACACCGAATTTTGATGCACTGCCATAATAATCACAAGTTTATTTGTCCTTGCCCTCTTTTGGATGTTTGTTTTTTTTTTTTTTGTACTGTGCTGATAACTGTAAAACACCGTGCTCGTCACTGTCACTATTTACCCAGCAGTAAATAAAGGACAGGAGGGACAAATACCGACCAACCATCCTACTTGTACAACGACTGAATACACAAAGAAGAAGTAAATAGTACTGGGTACTGTGTTTTAAATCAAGTAAAATTCTTTAAAATGAGATACTAGTAACGTTGCCACCGTGCATAGCCTACTCCAAATCATAGCAAATAAACCGTCTCAACTGGAAAAACGCTGTCACCAAGCGCCACCAGCTGATCATTTTAAGAAGAGCGTCTGACATTTTTTCAACTGGCTAAAAACTCCTTGGTGGACACGTTACTTAATATTTAGTGTTAGGCACATGGCATATTAGTCTTTTTTTGCATTTGTGCAATATACTGGAGAATCCTTGAGAAAGCAGACCAGAATATTCCGCTGCGTACCTGGACACGCAATTTGTGTAGCTGTAATTCACAAACGGGGATTATGCTAATTGTGAATGAGCGTGCATGAGCGCCTTATTTACAAATTATTGGAATTCATTAACATACACGTTTAACTACCAAATCGGACGTTTTCGAAGCGTTTGTGAATCCGGAGGAGAGTTTTCGGGAAGGTCTGTTTTACGCGCAAATTACTCAATTTACTCATATTTACGCAAATTTCATGAATGAGGCCCATTGTGTGATGATTATTTCATCACACATCTTAATTAACCCCCCAAAAACCTTTAATTCTGTCATAATTTACTCACTGTCATGTCATGGCTTTTTTCTTCTTCTGTGGAACATATAAGAAGATATTTTGAGAAATGTTGACCTTTTTTTTGGTTTTGGTTTTGGTCCATACAGTCAATAGTAACAAAAACTGTTTAGTAACCAGCACTCTTCCAAATTTCTTTTGTGTTCCTCAGAAGAAAAAAAAAGTCATTCAGGCTTTGAACAACATGAGGGCAAGTAAATTTTGACAGAAAAATCACTCCCCCTCATTTTTAAGTGCACTGTACTATTAAGATGAAAAACAAAGTTAAACAGTCACCGGGAGCCAGTTGATGGACCAAAGATCAAAGGTACTATAAATTTGGGTCACAGACACCCTTTAAATATAACACAGATAGAAGGGAAAAACACTATTTGCAGCCACAAAACAGAACCTACAAACAAATGACAATACTGTAATAGAAGATAACACTGTAATAAAATATTAAGAGAACTGAGTACCTACAATACTAAAATCTGTTCATTAACATATTATTAATTATTAATAAACGTTATTTCCCTTAAACTCCTTCCCAGTGCATTATATATATTTTATTCATATATATATATATATATATATGTAGTTCAGATGCTATATATAGAGAGAGAGAGAGAGAGAGAGAGAGAGAGAGAGAGAGAGAGAGAGAGAGTTCAGATGCAAAACCAGCTAAAAGCCATCTCGGTCAAAAATGAGATAATGATACTGAGTGAATGCTCTCGACACATATTATACGTCCATCAAATACTTCTACTTCAAACTCGCTAAATTCTAGCCTCAGCCCAATCAGAAGTACCAGTACTTACACAGAAACCTATACAAAGCAGCCAGAAAGAAATGCTCATGTTAAAGAAAA